>JACEEZ010007402.1:57500-95000 GCA_016584305.1 Chionoecetes opilio | reverse complement strand
TCGTATATGACTTTATAGGAAATGTACAGTTTCGAAGAATTTATTTGCAAAGCCTCTTTGTGTGATCGATGCAGGAGCATCAATAAGAACATAACAACATAAGAAAATAAGGAAGCTACAAGAGGCCGCGAGGCCTACACGTGGTAGTTCCTGTCACCTAACACTACCTACATCCACCTTTCATCCCCATCCATGAACCTATCCAGCTCCCCTTTAAAGCTCCCCAATGACTAATCACTAAATACCTGTCTACTGAGACCATTCCATTCATTCACCACCCTATTTGTGAACCAGTTTTTCCCTATTTCCTTTCTAAATCTACGCTTTTCCAGCTTGAATCCGTTACTTCTTGCTCTACCCTGGTTAAAAGCCGTAAGAACTTTTCCTACCTCTCCTTTATTAAATCCCTTTATCCACTTATAAACTTCTATCAGATCGCCCCTTACTCTGCGTCTCTCGAGTGAGTGTAATTTTAAAAACTTTAATCTCCTCTCATAACTAAAGTTACGCATCCCTTGTATCATTTTGGTCATCCTTCTCAGCACTTTTTCTAACCACACTATATCCATCCTGTAATATGGAGACCAAAACAGAACTGCATAGTCTAGGTGAGGCCTGACTAGAGCCAGATAAAGCTTTATAATAACTTCCGCACTTCTACTTTTAACACTCCTGGTAATGAATGCTAATACTCTATTAGCTCTATTTCTGGCCTCAATACATTGTTTCCCAGGTCGGAGGTCTGGGCTCACCCTCGCTCTTAAGATCTTTTTCACCTTCTGATCTTTTCAGCGATACATTGCTTAAGTTGTATCTATTACCAGGGTTTATTTTACCAACATTCATAACGCTACATTTATCAATATTAAATTCCATCTGCCATCTGACTGCCCACTCGTTAAGTTTATCTAAGTCTCCCTGCAATATGTTTACGTCAGACTGTGATCCAATAATCCTACCTAACTTAGTATCATCAGCAAACTTGCTGATATCACTGCTAATCCCACTATCCAAGTCGTTGATGTAAATCAAAACTAGTAATGGGCCCAAAACAGACCCTTGTGGAACTCCACTTGTCACCAGTCCCCATTCAGATTTGGAACCATTAATTGTAACCCTTTGTTGCCTATTACTTAGCCAAGCTCTGATCCAATGAAGAACTTTCCCATCTATACCATGAGCCCTAACCTTATTTAAGAGTCGCTCGTGTGGTACTTTGTCAAATGCCTTATCAATCAATAGTTTGTTGTTGTGTCAGGGGCGGCGTGGAAGGCAGCACGCTGAACGGCCACGCCATCACAAAATACCTGAGACTGAACGCCAATCAGAGGATCACCGGACGATACACCTTCCAGGTTAGGACTGATCTGGTTAAGTGTTTTTGATATTTTGTCTTAGATATTTTCACTCAATAGGTTATGGGCCAAATTTTCTGATTAATTTAATGTCGTGCTCTGAAGCTTCTAACTAGACTTCCATGTACTCCTTCCTTGATTAATAGTTTAAAAATCTCAGCGTTATAGCTTAAGTGCGTATGTATAATGTACCTTATGTGGGAAATGTGATCAGCCCATTAAATCTGCTGTTCGTTCCCTCGTCAGGGCCGAGCGGAGGTGCGCGGCAACCTGGTGGTGGCTAAGGGCAGGAAGGTGGCTGGCGTGGAGGTGTCGACGCTGACCTCCCGCATAGTGACTCTGAACACCCGACAGACTATCGAGGGGGAAGTGGTGAGTCTCTAGGCTGGGAAGAGTAGAGTAAAGTTATAGGAAACTTTCTTATAGTTTTTCTTAAATACAAATTAGTTAGGTAGAAAGGTGGTGGGAAGGTGTTAGGTGGGAAGAGTTAGAATGAAATCGTGCGTAACTTTTAAATGGGAAACTTTCTTTAAGCAGAGCTGATAATTTTCTTTAGTACTAATTAAGTGTAATAGACTAGACAAAATCAGTAACTTTTCAAAAGTATTTAGTGTCATATTAATGAGTAGCTACTAGTTTGTAGTAACTTGTAGCATTAATATGAGGTGGTTATTTCTATTATATTTGTGCCAGCGAAGTGGTGAGTCGAGGGTGGGAAGTGTAGAGAGTAAAGTCATGGGAAACTTGCTTCTAGTTTATATTATATATTCTTTAATACTAATTATTGTTGAATAGTTGAAATGAGAGGCAATCTTAAGGGACTTCTCAGACTTATTTTTTTTTGGCATATTAATGAGTAGCTAGAGTTTCTAGTTACTTTTACTGTAACTTTGAGGTTATTGCTACTCTAATGGTGCCAACAGAGCTCGTGGTAGTACATTTGAAATTACTGGAAGTTATAATAGATACGTATATTGGCTATTGAAGATAACTAGCAGGGCAAATTAGTTTTTTTTCCTTGTCAGATCTTCAACGGGCGTGTGACTGTTGTAAACGACATGGACGTGCGAGGGGACTTCACGGCGCTGCAGGTGCTGTCCCGCGCCCTGAGGCTGGACCAGACCATAAAGCACACTGGTTAGTACGGTTTATAGGAACTCTCCGAAACACCATCCCAGAACTCTCGCAGACTTATAAATTTTCGGCAACAGTTCAACTTTTAATATATGAAAAGGAATATAACTTAACCTAGCCACATAACTAGCCTAACTATTCAGGTTAGTGTTGGTATTTAATCCCTGAATGCAGAAACACTGGTAATGGGAACACTCGCCGACGTGAAAAATAGGAACGCTCGTCGGCAAGTGTTCCTGTCTGCGACAATTCCAGGTACAGTTAGTAGTCACCACTGCCTCAATAGCCTTTAGAGTGGCTAATGGCGGGGTATATTCATTCTTATTTAGGGTCATATTCCTGAACATGAGATAGTAAGGGTGTTTGGTTCTTTCTTGGCTGTACAAGTCTGCTATTCTATGATAGCAGATAGTTGGGTCTATCTAGTAAGCAGGTTAGAACAAAAAGTAACTGATTCAAACAGGAAAAGCATAGATTTAAAAAGGAAATAGGGAGAAACTGGTTCACAAATAGGGTGGTGAATGATTGGAATAGACTCTGTCGTCAGGTGTTCAATGCAGTCTTTAAAAAGTGTAGATAAATTCATGGATCGGGATGAAAGGTGGATGTAGGCAGTTAAGTAACAAGAACTACCTAGTGTAGGTCTCATTACCTCTTGTAGCTTCCTTATTTTCTTAAGCATGTTCAGGCGGGGTATATTCAATCTTATTTAGTTATATCTTAAAATTATTTTATTAACTATGAATTTAATTATTTAGCCATATAGAGTAGTATGAAAAACCTGTTCATCTGTCAAACCTTATTGTTTTAGTCTTTATATTATTTGTTCTTTATATATTTAGTTAGTTTTTATTTTCTTATGTTCTCGGGTTATTTTATAGTTTACTTTAACCCCTTCACGCCCAGAACTTTTATTTGCTATATAAAATAGTCTCTTAGCCATAAAATTACGAAAATTGATTAAAGATACCAAATTAACTAGTGGACAAAGATACTAAACAAGGTCGTATCTATAAAATATTGCTTATATTCACTAAAAATAATCTCGTGGTGGTCAAAATACAATGTAAATTACGTTCTGGGTCTCAAGGGGTTAATCAACTTTAATCAAAACATAAAATTCGCAGGTACCTTGAAATTCGTGGGCGGGGCTGTGATGGGCACCCTACACGTGACTTCTTCTGACCTGACTGTGGGCACTCTCAACGGCCTGGATGTGGAGGCGGCGGCGGCGAACTTAGTGTTGGTGGACCAGGACGCCACCATCAAGGGGGAATGCGCTTCTCTGGCAACGTGCACAGTGAGTCTCCCGCGAGAACCTTACTAAACTACCTCTTTCCTTTATTTTATTTTTGAGTTATAAGCCGGCGAATGGATTCATTTTATACTCAAAGACTGATGCCTGCCTTCAAGAATAATTTAGCATCTCTGCCTATAATGCGCAGTCCGGGAACTTGCACAGTGAGTCGCCCGCCAGAACTTTTATTAACCACTTCACGCCCAAATCTTTCCTTTGCTATAAAGAAAATTGTCTGTTTAGCCATAAAATTGCGAAAAGAAACTGAATATATAAAATTAGTTAGTAGTCAAAGATACTAGACGGGTCATGTCTATGAAATATTTCTTATATTCACTAAAAATCTTCTAATAGTACCTAAATTACAATGGAATAATTACCTTATGGTTGTATAAGGGTTAATCAGGAATTTTATTACTAACTTTGTTGGTATAACTGTAATTGTAACTTCTTATAATTACTAGACTAAGTGAACTATTATTGTCCCTAATTATTACAGATTTGTTGACCTGTAAAATCAAACTAAAGCAGCAATGATTATTATGCTAAGCCACTCCCTAATAGTAACTCTTAATTACATTGCACCTTGCACTCGCTATTCTTGCTTTCCATGTAGCTATATCATTGTAACATTTATGCCTCATATTCCCTTACGTGAGATTCAATACTCCTAACAACTCTTACTACCTCTTAAACTATATACCATTTAATCAACATTCGGTGTACTACATACGCATAAACTCGAATCTTTGTTCCAGCCAGAATTTGGTTAAAATCTTGGTTGGTATAACTAGTTCACTTTTTTATTACTTGAGACTTCCTATAATTAATGGAGTAAGTGATTGTCCTTATTTAGTACATATTTGTTGACATGTAAAATCACATTAACGCAAGTCATAAATGAAAGTGATTATGCCACGCTCTTCCTAAGTGTTAACTTTCAATACATTGCAGCATAGTCTACTAGTCTTCCTTTCCTCTTTCATCCATATCATTACTAAATAAATTAACTTTCAAAATTACACTTTATAACAACTACCACTACCTCTCTTCTAATGATATCAACCCTTAATCACAACATTCAATATAACAGTTCAGCATAAACACCGCCACTCTCACACATTCGCGTCTCCTGCCTGGTTGACGGCGTGGACTTTCTTACTTTCCTTTTAGCTAGATCACTAAAATTTATTCTCCTTCATACTCCCATACGTGAGATTCCCTTCATTCCATTACTCCTAACCTCCACTACCTCTTCTTAAAATATCTACCATTTGATCAACATTCAGTGTGCTACATAAGAAAATAAGGAAGCTACAAGAGGCAGTGAGACCTACAAAAGGTAGTTACTGTTACTTAACACTATCTACATCCACCTTTCATTCCCATCCATTAATTTATCTAAACTCCCTTTAAAGCTCTCTAATGACATTGCACTATCTGACTACTGAGTCCATTCCAATAATTCGCCACCCTATTTGTGAACCATTTTTTCACTTTCTTTTTTAGATCTACATTTTTCCAGTTTGAATCAGTTAATGCTTCTTCTACCCTGGTTAATAGCCGTAAGATCTTTTCCTACCTCCTTTGTTAAATCCCTTTATCCACTTTACATACGCATAAACGCAAATCTTTTTCCAGTCCGGGACCTTCGCGTGTCCGGCCTGGTTGACGGCGTGGATGTGGGCCGCATGATCACCCGCTCCCTCCGCACCGCCTCACGCACGCAGCAGGTGGTGTCCGCCGCGCTCACGGTGGAAGTAGACTTGCACTTCGGCCAGGCGCCAACCCTCTCCAGAGTCAACGGGGTAGACTGGGTCACACACCTCAGCAATGTACGTGGTCATGGGCTAAGCGTTTGTACTTTAACACCTTTACGCCCAGATCTTTTCTTTGCTATATAAAATCGTATGTTTTAAACCATGAAACTACACAAATTAACTGAATATACAAAGTTAGCTAGTAGACAAAGATTCTAAACAAGTCATTGTCGATAAAATATTGCTTATATTAATTAAAAATCTTCTATTGGCACCCAAATTAAAATGGAAATTACACTGTGGGTCTCAAGGGGTTCAGTTTGGGAATAGCGTGCCTCAGTTTATAGATTTATGGGAAGTTTGTACGCCAAGAGACTGTGATATCATTAGAATGTGCTTTGTGTTTCTGATTGCTGCTTTGTACACTTAAATTTTGACTTACCATACTGACAGTTTTGAAATAAATAACACTTTATAGCTTTAGGGTGGACTTCGAACAGAGTTTAGGTATAAATTGACACCTTAATTTATCAAAATGCTCTTCACTAATAGTCTTGTATCTGTCCGTCGCAGGTGGTACAGATTAGCCAGAAGGACCGCATCGAGGGGCGTAAGCTGTTCGCGGGTGGGCTGCGCGTAACTGGCAACCTGCAGGCGAAGCTTATCAACGGCGTGCATCTTGGCGCATTAGCCTCGCGCATCCTCCGAAAGTCTTCCCAGCAGCTCATCAAAGCGCATTACTCCTTCACCAGCGATGTGACTGCGGGTGAGTGGTTCTTTATTTTGCCTGAGGAACTGAATTGTAACTTTCTATCTAGATTTTTTAGTTTATCTAGTTATTTTTATATTTGTACTTCAGTAATTGGTATTTGTGTAGCTTTTTTTGTTCTATTTATATTGTTCCAGAGTGGCTGGCGGATCTTTTTTGATATTTTCATTATTTCGTTTTTGGAACTATCCCCACAAAAAAATAAGTGAATTTAAACTAATTTTAGTCCAAAAACTCTGCACTCAATCAGGGAAATAAGTGAGTTTAGAAAAAAATGGAGGATCTCTGAATATCTGCTTCACTGACTACGTATATAAGCCGCACAATCTTTCACACAGGACTAAAGTTAACTGTCATCCTCAAACATGCATTCATATCTACCACAGTGCCATAGGTCTCCTGATGTTTGGCAGATTCACCTTTTTTGGCATTAAATTAATATCTACCACATCCCTTAATCAGTTTCAGTTAAAGATTTAATCTTCCATTGGTCCCACGAAAGAGTTTTAGAGTGCAAGCCAACTGTCCTTTAGTTAATTACCTTACTTTAATCACATCCCCACGTGCATTAATATCTTTCTAATCCCTTGTGTAAAGTGTCACTCTGTCTCCATTGGTCTCAGAGAAGAGTTGTAGAGTAAAAGCCAACAGTTCTTTAGTTAATTACATCCCCACACGTGCATTAATATATCTAATCCATTGTTTAAAGTGTTTCTCTTTCTCCATTTGTCCCACAGAAGAGTTGTCGGCGCCTGTGATCGACGGCGTGACTATGGACGACTTGTTGCTGGTGGATGTGGGCGGCGAAGTGGGCGGCAGTGTGACCTTTACGGAGGACGTGACTCTCCTGGCGGGACTCACTGCGACCACAAACATCCTGGACTCCTGTGACTTTGGCCGGGTACGTGGGGGTGGGTTTTTTTCTTAGAGTATCTGTTATTTTGTTAAGATTTAATTTTATTATTGGTAGATTGCTTTTTGGTTGGTGGGTGGGGGTATTAATGTCTTATCATATAGGGGTGGGTGGGGTTAATCATATAGGGGTGAGTGGGGGTATTAATGTCTTATCATATAGTGGTGGGTGGGGGTATCAATATTAGTTTATAGACTGTTTCTTGTAAATGTTCCAAATAGTTATTTACCTTATGCAGTGTTTATACTATAATTATCAGTATTTGCATTTTATGAAAGTACTATTTTGCAGAGCTGGGCGCGCAAATTTTTTTCCTTAGTCCGCAAAGCGCAAAAGAGCAAAATTCTCGAAAAAAGGCAGAGCGCAAGCGCAAAAGTGCAAATTTCTAGCGCAGAAAAAAAACTAGACTGCAAATAAAAAAAATTTAAGCGCAAACATAAAAGTTAAAGCGCAAACCTCATTTTTTAGTCTGCAAACTGAAAAATTCTATGTTAAATTAATATAAAGTGTATAAATGATTAAAAGATTGAATGTTTACAGTATTTGAAGCATTTATTGAAAAAAAGTTTATATAAAAAATAAGATAATACTATCAAAACAACACAAAATAGTTGAAAAATGAAAATACACAATACTACTATTAGTCCTCCTCGTCACTGTCCTCCAGCTCCCACCGACCCTTGAGGAGGTTCATGTTACCCTTGAGGAACACCAGCTTCTCGAAGTTCTTGGCCGTCAGACTCGATCGCTTCGGCCTCATGACGTCTGAGCCCATGCTGAACATGAGCCCATTCTCTTTTCTGCAGCGTTTTTTAAAATAAAAAAGTACACTTAAATCTAAAGGCTATATTTGACGTATCTTTTATTTTTTTGATTTTACGTCATTTGAGTTTCTCGGCAAAGTTTTTCTGCTAAGTTTGCGCATTTGCGGACTTATAAAATATGGAGAGCGCAAACTCCAAAAGCGCTAATTTTCGGCGTTTTGCGCAGAGCGCAAATATTTTATATGGAGCGCAAATTGCACTTTGGCGCATTTGCACTTTCGTTTGCGCTCCGCCCAGCTCTGCTATATTGTAGACTTCTTCTTATAACTTATTTTTGTTTTATAATAGATTTGTTTTATTTGCAGTTCATAAAGAGATGTGTGTTAGAAACTGATCAGAAGGAGTCTACAAACTAAGTAGCCTTTAGTCTTTCTGTACTGAATTTATCAGTATTTGCAGATTATGAAGTTCTGAAGTATAATAGTTTCTCCTTGACGAGGTTCACACTAGTCTTTTATACTCCAAATAATTATATTCAAAACTAAAATTTCTATCTTCACCACCATTTAGAACAAAACTGCATTTACAGACCCTTTAAATTACCTTTCCTTTTGTGCCACAGCTTCAGATCGAGACTGTGCTTGGCGGCGACGGGGACTCCTTGGTAGACATGCCCGCGGTGGAGATAGACACCCTGGTGATCGAGAAAGACTGTTTCATGTCTTCCACAGCCTCAGTCACTGTCCTCAACCTTGACCTGCTTGACCTCTTACGCTCTATGGTCCTTAAATCCACGGACCAGGTCATCACAGGTGAGAGTTCTTCTAATTATCTGTAGCAATTATTTAGTTTAATCTTGCATTAATCTAACCATTTGTCAGAACACTAAAAGTAAGACTAATCTAAATAAAGTAGTAAAGTAAACTAAATAAGAGTTCTTCTAATTATATATAGCATTATTTATTTAGTAGTCTTTCTTTGTTCTGACAAATAGTTAGATTAGTGTAACATAGTAAATGATTAAGTAAAGATTATAACTTAATCTATATTTGAAGGATAGTATAAACTTAGATTAATTATAAATGTATAACTAGTTTTAATTGACATTACTCAAATAACTTTTTTAAGGAACTTTTCCCATTATAATTTACTCTTATATTGTCAGTCTTTTTATGGTATGGTTAAGAATATAAAGTTACATAAGCTTCAATAAATTTAAATATGCCTTTTGATTTAATAAAGTTAAATCTTTACTATATATGTATATATAAAATTCAAATACTTCTCCAGTAAGAAATTTCCTTATGCCAAAATCTTTTCCGCGCAACAGACTTTAAAGTTCCTAGTCATTATTGACTAGGAACTTTAAGATTGTATACAGTTAAATCTGCCTCCAATTCAAATACTTCTCCAGTAAAAAGAAATTTCCTAATGCTACAATCTTTTCCTTGCAGCCGACGTGAAGTTCCTGAACGACGTGCGTGTGGGGCAGATGAGTGCCGCTGTGGTGGACGGCGTGCCTATTGAGGCACTGTTCCGGCAGGCGGTGCTTCGCGGCGAGGACGTGGTGAGCGGTGGAGACATGGGAATACAAAAGTTCTCTTCTACAGCCTTGGGAATGGACATTGAATACAGGGAGACCTAGGAATACACCAGTTCTCTTCTACAGCCTTGGGAATAAACATTGAATACAGGGAGACCTAGGAATACACCAGTTCTCTTCTACAGCCTTGGGAATGGACATAGAATACAGGGAGACCTAGGAATACACCAGTTCTCTTCTACAGCCTTGGGAATGGACATTGAATACAGGGAGACTTAGGAATACACCAGTTCTCTTCTACAGCCTTGGGAATGGACATTGAATACAGGGAGACCTAGGAATACACTAGTTCTCTTCTACAGCCTTGGGAATGGACATTGAATACAGGGAGACCTAGGAATACACCAGTTCTCTTCTACAGCCTTGGGAATGGGCATAGAATACAGGGAGACTTAGGAATACACCAGTTCTCTTCTACAGCCTTGGGAATAGACATTGAATACAGGGAGACTTAGGAATACACCAGTTCTCTTCTACAGCCTTGGGAATGGACATAGAATACAGGGAGACCTAGGAATACACCAGTTCTCTTCTACAGCCTTGGGAATGGACATAAAATACAGGGAGACCTAGAGTACACCAGTTCTCTTCTACAGCCTTGGGAATGGGCATAGAATACAGGGAGACTTAGGAATACACCAGTTATTTTCTACAGCTTTGGGAATGGACATAGAATACAGGGAGACCTAGGAATACATCAGTTCTCTTCTACAGCCTTTGGGAATGGACATATAATACAGGGAGACCTAGGAATACACCAGTTATCTTCTACAGCCTTGGGAATGGACATATAATACAGGGAGACCTAGGAATACAACAGTTCTCTTCTACAGCCTTGGGAATGTACATAGAATACAAGGAGACCTAGGAATACACCAGTTCTCTTCTACAGCCTTGGGAATACAGGGGCGGGTTACGATACGCTCCTGGTGGGTGTACAGGATACTAGTTTATATTAGGGTAGTTTTGAATGTAAGTGTAGTGTTCCTGAGGCAGATGGGTAGATGGGTAGATTAATAGATAGATAGAACTTTGCAGGTAGGAATACAGCGGCGTGTTACTGTACGCTCTTGGCGGGTGTAGAGGATAAGATTTTTATATTAGGGTAGCTTTAAATGTAGGTTTTTAATGTTCCTGTCTTTTATTATTTATGAAAGTAACTTTTTTTTTTGAGTGCGGTCAATAGAGAGCTTTAAAAAAAAATTAGGCTAGATAAATTAATGGCTGGGGATTAAAGGTGGATGGCAACAAGAACTACCACGTGTTTCAGTCTTCTAGCTTATGTTCTTAATTACTAAATCTAGGCTTATCTATTTTTAACTTTGCCATTCACTGTAAAAACAGTTAGAACCGTTGTAAGTTTTCTTTTGTAAAACTTAATTCCATATTTGCTTAATAATGTGTGTTTTTTAGACTAGAAGAGAAGAAAGATAAGAGAAGAGATAGAAGCTTTCTTAGTTTACTACATTTAGGATTATTTTTGTTATCTTAACTTTGGCATCTTCAGTGTAGGTTATAAAGAATTTAGTTTATATATGTTTACTAATTTCTCTTTAATCTTTTCTTAATTCTGTATTTTATTTTATTTTTCAATCAGGTGATAGAGTGCGACCTTCGCCTGACTGAGGGTCTGCAGGTGGGGCGGCTTGAAGTGCGTGCCGGTGTGGGCGGCGTGGAGGGTGCGGGCGTGCTAATCAACGGCGTGGACCTGTCTGAGGTGGCGCGGCGGGCGGTGCGGCGCGACGGCGGGAGCTTCGTGGTAAAGGGCCGGAAGGTGTTCACGGCGGGCCTGGCCACTCGACGCCTCAGGGCAGGTGAGGCGCCACTCCGCTGGTCTTGTGACCTTTGTCGCTTAGTATCGCTTCATAGGTCTTCTTTAACTTAAGTCTNTGAAGTCCTGACGCGTCGTGTGGGCAGATGGTGCCGCTGTGGTGGACGCGTGCTATGAGCGCTGTCCGGCAGCTGGCTTCGCGCGAGGACTGTGAGCGGTAGAGACTTGGAATCAATCTCAGCTTGGGAATAGACTTAAATACAAAGACTTAGGAATACACCAGTTCTGTTCTACAGCCTTGGGAATACAGGGGCGGGTTAGATACGCTCCTGGCGGGTGTTAAGAGGTACTAGTTTATATGAGGGTAGTTTTGAATGTAAGTGTTCCTGAGGCAGATGGGTAGATAGATGGATGGATATGGATAGATAGATAGAGCTTGGCAGATAATAATACAGGGGCGGGTTACTGTACGCTCTTGGCGGGTGTAGAGGATAAGATTTTATATTAGGTTAGCTTTGAATGTAGGTTTTTAATTTTCCTTAGTTTTATTTTTTATGAAACTACTTTTTTTTAGTGCAGTCAATAGCTTTAAAAGGAGGCTAGATAAGTTTTTGGATTTATGAAAGGTGGATGGTAACAAGAACTACCACGTTTGTCTTGTAGCTTATGTTATTTACTAAATCTAGGCTTATTTAGGTTTTAACTTTGCCGTTCACTGTAAAAAAGGTTAGAACCGTTCTAAGTGTTTTGTAAAACTTTTCTTAATGCCATATTTTCTTAATTATTAGTTTTCTTAGAAGAGAAGATAGAAAAGTATTCTTTATTTACTACATTTAGACTTTTGTTATCTTAACTTTGGCATCTTCAGTGTAGGCTGTAAAGAATTTAGTTTATTTATATTTAATTTGTCTCTAATCTTTTCTTAAATCTATTATTTTCCAATCAGGTGATTGAGTGCGACCTTCACCTGACTGAGGGTCTGCAGGTGGGGCGGCTTGAGGTGCATGACGGTGTGGGCGGCGTGGAGGGTGCGGGCGTGCTTATCAACGGCGTGGATCTGTCTGAGGTGGCGCGGCGGGCAGTGCGGCGCGACGGCGGGAGCTTCGTGGTAAAGGGCCGGAAGGTGTTCACGGCGGGCCTGGCCACTCGACGCCTCAGGGCAGGTGAGGCGCCACTCTGCTGGTCTTGTGACCTTTGTCGCTTGGTATCGCTTCATAAGTCTTAAACTTGCTTCATGGGTTCTCTAACTTAAGACTCTTTAGAAAACTAAATTTTCAACTCTTCCCTTGTCTATTTCACCTGGGATGCTCAAAACTTTTTCATTAGTTATCAGTCCTACAGGTTCCTTGCACCTACGTAGTCACAATTGTAGCCAAAGAAACTAAAAAAGGCTGGCTGGGGGAAGATAAATCTTGTGGCAAGTATCTATAGCTATAATCTTCATAAAACTAGGCTAAAATTCCATTCTATCATAACTAGTGCTTAAAATTATGCCTGGTTTTAACTGATAAAATACAGCTTAAATTTAGAAGTAACTTTCTATTCCCTGCTCCTGGCATCAAATCTCAGCATGCAGCAAGCGTTCAGGATTTTCAAACTTAAAAAAATAATTTAGACTATAGTTTACTTTTTTTTCTTTCCACGTAACTTTGTAACTGCAGATTATCCACATGACTGTTTACAAAAGACTGAAGTGTTTATTGAGTTTATTCGCTCAATACTTTAGTCTCATTTAATCTTATTACATAATTCGTAAAATAGTGTTCAGTGTCTGCTCCATAAACCCTGACTGTAAGAAAGAGCTCAATCAATTTTAACTTAGAAATTTATTTAAATTCCTAGATTTAATTATTTGTAGACCTAGTTTTTCAAATCTTTAATTACCTTATTCTCAAACTTGGTACTCTTATTAGTGTTCATATAGCTTGTGTAGTGAATTTATCTTCTTCCACTTGCAGACTTTTTCACTGTTTATACTAGTAATTACCTTTTCCATTTAGTCTTTATCCTCTTGTCACCATCCCTCCTTGCAGCGAGCCTGGCGGGTGTGGCGGTGAAGGACTTTGTAACGGTGGGCGTGACTAACAGCAGAGTGCCTCCACACCTCATCTTCAAGGCGCCCGTGACTGTACTTGGTGACCTCTGGGTGAGTCTGCGGCCTTGTTGTCAAGAGTATACCTGGACACCTCTGAAATTTAAGGCTTATTACTGGGTACTAGAGGTAGGCTGCTGGGATGGGAAAGTGAGCGCCAGTATGGTATGGGTAAAAAGTACTTTATCTTTAGTTAACTACCAGGTAGTGTCGTGGCTTTCAACTACTAAAGTTTAAATATATACGGTGAAAGTTGCATTGTGAGATAGATTAATAAGGTGAAGCTAAATTTAAGTTATAAAATGTTAAGCAGTATAGACTGAAGGAATGATTATAGTGTTTAGCGGTATTTTAAGTTAGTCTTGGTTGGCGGTATTTTAAGTTAGTCTTGGTTGGCGGTATTTTAAGTTAGTCTTGTTTGGCGCGTGTACAGGTGTCCGGCCTGGTGGACGGCGTGGACTTGGCGCGCCTCTTCCAAGACAGAGTGAGGGTTGACATCCGCCAGACTCTCTCTGCCACTTACCACTTCGAGTCTCTCAGGATTGAAGGTGGGCCGTGCAGAATGTTCACTTTGGTGCTATGTAACTTTTGTACTTCCAATGCCTTTTTAATCTACTATATTATCTCCTATTTGTCTCAAGAATTAGTCTTCTATCTGCCTATTATACCTTTTTTTTTTTTACTAGATTCTCCACTAAAATTTATTGGCATTAATCTAAAGCTTAATCTAAAATAAGTACTAAAAATCTTTAAAAGTTATTTTCAGCTACATTTAGATATAAAAAGTGCCTTTAAAAGTCTGCTATTTGCGCGCTTTTTCTCTATCTTCTGCTTTTTAATCTTCATCCAAATTCAGTAGTTAAAATCTAGTAAGTGCCTTAAAGTCATTTGAGTGTTTTTCCGCGTAGGCGACTGGGAAATCTCTAGTATCAACAACGTGACCATCGCTGACCTTGTGCTGCGTACCGGAGAGGAGAGACAGGTCATCACTGGGCCAAAGGTGCTCAAAGGCGGCCTGCAAGTCACCGGCGTCCTGCAGGCGGCTTCTCTCAACGGGCTGGACGTGACTCGGCTCAACACCACCGTCGTGAGGGTGGACCAGGCCACGGCGGTTATCCGCGCCGATACGGTATGACTTTTTTTTTTTTTTTTTTTTCTCCCTAATGAATATTTTTTATATTTTGCTTTCAGATTGATTAAACTAAATTATTTAATTACTTTTTGCATTTAGTTAGTACTGGTGTTTATGGTGCAGAGTTTGATAGTTTCAGTATCTTATTAGTTTTGCCATTAGGATGCAGTTTTAAGAGTATTCATGTATCAGAGCCACAATTTTCACTGAATACTTAAATGTTTTATTTATAAAAAATTTAAAATTTCATACACTTTTAGTATCTTTATTCTAAAACATTTATTTTGCATTAATGCTGAAAGTGTAGATTCACCTTTTTCATTAGTCTAGCCATGTTAATTTAGTTAAAAATCTGTCTTTGCCTCATACCTGGCACTAAAGTTAGTTATTAGAAGCAATTTACGTAAAGGAATTAAAATTTTGTCTGTTGGTCACAGAGGTTCGAGGGTGAGGTGCGCTGTCTGGCCGGGACTGAGGTGCGGCAGACTGTGAACGGCCTCGACCTGTCAGAGCTGGCGCGTCGCGTCTCCCAGATCCAACTGCGCCTCCAGCAGGAAAAGCAGAGATTCTCCCTTATTCTTGGCCAGTTTGGATCGTTGAACAAAGACAACTATGTGAAGGCCATGGGTGAGAAAGGGTGTAGGCCCTGCAGGGGGGTGAGGTGTGTTGAGGGGAAGGGGTGAGGAGGGGTGCAGGGGGGTGAGGTGTTTTGGGGTGCAAGGGGGTGAAGTGTGTTGAGGGGAAGGTGAGAGGAAGAGTGTTCCGGGTAGGGGGTGCAGTGGTGTGAAATTTTGATCTTTGGTAAGTCTTTTGGTTCCATAATTTCAGTTTTTTTTTTTTACCCAATTAAAGAAATTTAGTGTTCTTAATTTTGTGGCCTAACTAAACTTTTTTATAACAAAGGAAAGATCTGAGTGTGAAGGGGATAAAGAAGTATTAAGTTTTTGTATTGTTGCAGAGTTGTACGCTGAGATGGCGTCCCTGGAGCGAGTGTTCCTGCCGCAAGACACCACTGCGTTCGGAGAGATGTGGGTGGGCGTGATGCCGGGCGTGAGTGAGGGACTGGTGCTAAAGATCACCAAGTGCCCGGTGTTCATGTGTGGCTGTGATATTGACTGCCACTACTTCAAGGTGAGAAAAACTAGTCTCTTTACAGGAACTATTTCTTGTAGGTCTCGCGGCCTCTTGTAGCTTCCTTATTTTCTTCAGTCTTGTGTAGACTGACACGGCAATGCAGGGATCTAGAAGTCTTGAGAACTGATAAAAAGTAAAGGATTGAATGAGTGAAAAGTAAAGTGTTTTTTTAAATACGAAAGAAGTGTATGACTAGTGCTAAGAAAGGTGGATGGACTGGTGGACTGGGAGCATAACTGACTAAATTTAGTAAATGGATTTACTTCATACTCTATAGACTGAGGGAAGTTAATAGTTATTGGATGAAAATACTCTAGGGACTGGCAAGGGAAGGCAGGGTAATAAAGACTTGGGAGGGGAAGGGTGGTAGGAGGGGAAGGGGGAAGGACTGCTACTGAAGGCTGTGGCTGAGAGGTTTTAGACCATGCACTGTTATGGAAACTTTATCTCATTAATTAAATCACTTAGGAGCCCAGTAGTGGCTGTCTGCTCGGCGAAGCTCTTCTATCCAGACACCAGACTTCCACCAGTTTTCACTTGGTTATATTCAAACTAATACTAAATGTCTAAGTACTTTCATTTAAATTATTGGTAGNTGAGATGAGGTTAATTTGTAAATTTTTTTTCCATAATTCAAGTATCTTTTTTATTTAAGAAAGTATACTATTTTGAGTCCATTAGATAGTGTAAAATTTTGTGAGAGCTAATTAAATACTTTTTTGTATACATAACAGGAAAGATCTGGGTGTGAAGGGATAAAGAAAGTTAACTTTTTGTTTTGTTGCAGAGTTTGTACGCTGAGATGGCGTCCCTGAGCGAGTTGTTCTGCCGCAAGACACACTGCGTTCGGAGTGTGGGTGGGCGTGGTGCCGGCTGAGTGAGGACTGTGCTAAAGATCACCAGTGCCAGTGTTCCTGTGTGGCTGATATGACTGCCACTACTTCAGGTGGGTAAGCGACGGGCCTGCAATACAGGGATCCAGTCTTGAAACAGTGATAAGTAGATATATAGTGCATGAGTAAAGTTAGTTTTTATGTGTGAATTGTATACAGTGCCTAGTCTGGCTGATATAGACTGCCATACTTCGAGTACACTAACAGCTCTTTACAAGGAACTACTTGTGTAGGTCTGCAGATTTGTAGTTCTTTTTTCTAAGTCTTGTGTAGACGACTGACAGGCAATGCAGGATCTAGAAGTCTTGAGAACGGTGATAAGTAAGGGAGAACGATGGAAATGAGGAAGTTTTTTTTAATTAGGAAAGAGGGATACTAGTGCTGAAAGAAAGGTGGATGGACTTGTAGATGGAGAAGTTATATGCTAAATTGTAGTAAGTGGATAACTATCTAGAAAGGTACTGCTTGGACTGAGGGAAGCTAATAGTTAGATGGAAAACTTACTCTAGGACTGGAAGGGAGAAAGCTAGGGAAGGAGAAACTCTAGGATGGGGAAGTAGGGAGGAGGGTATAGAGGGGAAGTGAGGAAGGACGGCTAGGAGGGGAAGGGAGGAAGGACTGCTAGGAGGGGAAGGGAGGAAGGACTGCTAGGAGGGGAAGGGAGGAAGGACTGCTAGGAGGGGAAGGGAGGAAGGACTGCTAGGAAGGGAGGAAGGACTCTAGGAGGGAGGGAGGAAGGACTGCTAGGAGGGAAGGGAGGAAGGACTGCTAGGAGGGAAGGGAGGAAGGACTGCTAGGAGGGGAAGGGAGGAAGGACTGCTAGGAGGGGAAGGGAGGAAGGACTGCTAGGAGGGGAAGGGAGGAAGGACTGCTAGGAGGGGAAGGGAGGAAGGACTGCTAGGAGGGGAAGGGAGGAAGGACTGCTAGGAGGGGAAGGGAGGAAGGACTGCTAGGAGGGGAAGGGAGGAAGGACTGCTAGGAGGGGAAGGAGGAAGGACTGCTAGGAGGGGAAGTGAGGAAGGACTGCTAGGAGGGGAAGGAGGAAGGACTGCTAGGAGGGGAAGTGAGGAAGGACTGCTAGGAGGGGAAGTGAGGAAGGACTGCTAGGAGGGGAAGTGAGGAAGGACTGCTAGGAGGGGAAGTGAGGAAGGACTGCTAGGAGGGGAAGTGAGGAAGGACTGCTAGGAGGGGAAGTGAGGAAGGACTGCTAGGAGGGGAAGTGAGGAAGGACTGCTAGGAGGGGAAGTGAGGAAGGACTGCTAGGAGGGGAAGTGAGGAAGGACTGCTAGGAGGGGAAGGGAGGAAGGACTGCTAGGAGGGGAAGGGAGGAAGGACTGCTAGGAGGGGAAGGGAGGAAGGACTGCTAGGAGGGGAAGGGAGGAAGGACTGCTAGGAGGGGAAGGGAGAAGGACTGCTAGGAGGGGAAGGGAGGAAGGACTGCTAGGAGGGAAGGGAGGAAGGACTGCTAGGAGGGAAGGGAGGAAGGACTGCTAGGAGGGGAAGGGAGGAAGGACTGCTAGGAGGGGAAGGGAGGAAGGACTGCTAGGAGGGGAAGGGAGGAAGGACTGCTAGGAGGGGAAGGGAGGAAGGACTGCTAGGAGGGGAAGGGAGGAAGGACTGCTAGGAGGGGAAGGGAGGAAAGACTGCTAGGAGGGGAAGGGAGGAAGGACTGCTAGGAGGGGAAGGGAGGAAGGACTGCTAGGAGGGGAAGGGAGGAAGGACTGCTACTGAAGGCTGTGGCTGAGAGGTTTTAGACAATGCACTGTTATGGAAACTTAATCTCATTAATTAAATCACTTAGGAGCCCAGTAGTGAATCGCACGGGCTGTCTCTGCTCGGCGAAGCTCTTCTATCCAGACACCCGACTTCCACCAGTTTTCACTTGGTTATATTCAAACTAATTATACTACATACATGTCTTAAGTACTTTCATTTAAATTATTGCTATTTTCGAGTGTTTGATATTATCTGTTACGAAGATTTAGTTTAATTTGGTACTGGTATTCGAAGGAGTAGACATAGTCTGTTGTGAAGTATATGAATATTTAGTGTACCTTGGTACTGATATTCGGGAAAGTCTATGAAGATTTATAGTTAAAGTTAATTGTTATGTTTTAAGTACACACACACCTCGATTTCCCGGACCTTGATTTCCCGGATATCGGATTTGCCGGACAAAATCCGAGGTCCGGTTTTACGTTGAAATGCCTGGTCCTGTTCGTAAATTGACCAAGTTGTCCGGCGGTCCGAGCGTCTCCTGTCACCCCTGGTCAGTGTCCGCGCCTCCCGCCAGGTGGCAGCATGCTCAGCGGTCGTATTGTTTACATTTGGGCACACAACATTTACGGTTCACCTGCACAGCCTCAGTCAGTCACCTGACTCCCACTGCCCCTGGTGCAAGAACATTTCTGAGACTATTGGTTGAACACTTTCTGCCGCCACCCGCCAGGTGGCAGCATGCTCAGCGGTCGTATTGTTTACAATTGGACACACGACACTCACGGTTCACCTGCACAGCCTCCGTTAGTCCCCTGACCCCCACTGCCCCTGGTGCAGGAACGTCTCTTGAGACTATTGAACACTTTCTGCTGCCTCCCGCCAGGTGGCTGCATGCTCAGCGGACTTAAAAGTCCGCGGCGGGGTAGTTGATATTGTCGGTTGCCGGACAGTAAATACTAGAGTAGGATAAACGTCCGGGGGTGGCTAATGGCATCGTACTTTTTTTTTTTACTTGCGATTCCCGGACTTATGCGATTCCCGGACCAGTGCTTCCCCCCTATTAGTCCGGGAAATTGAGGTTTGTGTATACTTCCATTGTCAATATATAAAGAAATTCTCTCCTCCAGGTTGGCAACGACACGCGCCTCATCCCCGTCCACCAACTGGTGGGCAGCGTGGCAGTGACGAGCCACCTGCTGCGCGCCGGCAAATACCTCCTCCTGCACTCCCAGTAAGTGTTAAACTTTGGTCTTGTTACTGTTTGGACGCAGGAGTGTTGTTCCTGCAGACTGTCTTGAGAAATTTGAGTCTTAATTGGTTAATGCTGTTGACTGATGGTATTATATACTGTCATATATAGATATACATACTAAAGATATACAGATAGTTAGATAGAATGATGTACTGTTGCAGAGATAATTCGGAATTTCTTTAACTTTTTTATTCTACCTATCCTTGACTGCACTATTTATTTATATTAACTTAAAATATTTAGTTCTTATTTTTAATCTTACTCGTATGATATTGATAATTTCACTAGTTTGAAAAAATAAGTAAACAAATGGTAATAACCTTAATTCTTAAGCAATCACTTATATTTTAGTAATATCCATACTGACTTTAATAAATCCCTAAAGGATGTGTATTTACGAGCAGGCAGGAGAGGCAGTGTTGGTGGGTCCAGGGAAGTGTTTAGTAGTGTTGTCAGTGTTATTGCCTCCGGTGCACAATTTCCTCCAGTGTCAGGTGTTACAGCGAGGCAGTATTAATCTTTGCAGAGGCAGGTGTTGGCCCAAAGCGGACTATTATATATTGCTTGTTATTTAGCGTATGTATTTAGTGTTAGTTGCTTAATACCCTTTTTGTTTATTACGTGCAGGTGTGTGGGTGAGCGGGACATGCAGGTAAAGGTCAGCCTGAGTCACGGCTCTTCCGCCTCAGTCATGCTGGTGGGCGTCCTCGTCGACTCTGCAGTGTTCGTGGCGGACGGCGCAGACTACCTCGTCGCCGCACTCTACAGGAAGGACGGAAACAAAGGTAACTTAACTTTTTCTGCACAATTGGCAAGGATAGATGACCTTATACAGAATATATAGGGATACTTAACTTTACTGTTAATCTATATTCTTTAATACTTGTATTTGAATGCAGGAAGGCTAGAAAGGTAACTGTTTTATACCGGTGGCAAAGTTAGGTGACATGGGACTTAATTACTATAGGGGATTGGTAACTTCACTACATTGTTAATCTACGCTCTTTAATACTTATATTTGGAAGCCTTAAGTGTAAAGGGTCTGCCAGCTTTCTAAACTACAGTTTCTAATTTCTATAAATTTTCTAGTGTCTATAGGAAGGATAGAAACAAAAGTAACTTAACATTTTCTGCAAATCGGGCCAGTATAGATTACTGTAAAGAGAATAAATCAAAATTCGTAACTAAAACTTCGCTGTTATTCGATGGTAATTAATACTTACATATGAAAGTGTGTGTAAACTATCAACCGGCCTTCTAAACTTTACTTTCTACAGTAAACAAGTACGGAGGTTACAAGGAAGAAGAGACTACTGTGAGCGAGGTGGTTGTGGTGCGCGTGGACGCGGCCTCCAACAGCCTGCAGGTGGTGACTCGCTGGGAGACGAAGACAATGGTGGTCGATGTGGACGTGGCTCAAGTGAGTGGCTTGAGGAAATATTTAACTTTCCTGCACTTAACCCTTTGAGACCCAGAACTTAATTTTCATTGTAATTTGGGTACCATAAGACTATTTTTAATTAATATAAGCAATATTTTGTAGATATGACTTGTTTAGTATCCTTGTCCACTAGCTTATTTGGTATATTAAACTTTTTGTAATTTAATGGCTAAGACTAATTTATATAGCAAAGAAAGATAGTCAAGGGGTTAAACATTAATCTAAGGAGACTTTAGTAGTGCCAGGTATATAATTAATCACTTAATTATTAAATTTTCTTTCCTTACCTCCACATTTTTCATAAGATTTGCTGACATTGCGTTGTGTGAGTAAGAGTAATTGTTGTAACTTTCTTTCACTTAAATTTTACTCCTCTTTAGTACCAGGTATGAGTAACTATACATTTGAACATTCTTTTACGTAATTATGCTTCTAATAACCGTAACCAAGGGTAAATTTTTAACTTTCTTTCACTTAAATATGCATCTAATGAGAATAACATTAGTACCAGGTATGATTTAAGATATTTTTTAAAACTCTTACATATTTTTTATTTTAACTTACGTAAATATGCTTCTAATAACAGTAACATTAGTTACTGGTAAGAGTAAAGCTTAAGTGGCATGTATACGAAGATTTGGTAAACTTGCATTGTTTCAGGCTGGAGGTTCCTGGCTGCTGCTTCTCGCTAATGGCTTCGGTGACACCTCGGCCGACCGCTTTGATACTCCCTCTGACATCCTCCGCTGGGACTCTTCCTCTAGACGGGTAATTATTTTTGTCTTCATGAAGTGTTTCTTTCTCTATTTATCAGTATTCACTCCTGAGACTTTCAATTTTACCTCTTAATTATTAGTCCTTTAATCCTGGCTATCCGAAATTCCTATAGATAGTGGCATCAAAGTAAAGTTTGTTGTTTTACTTTACATTATGAGGCAATTGTTTAATTCATACTAATTCTCTTCGGATGGAGATTTATTTAGTGTCTTAAACTGTCCAACAAATTTATAAGTATGGATTTTAGTATTTCATTTAATCTCCGTAGCGATTAGTCAATGTCTCTTAAACTTCCCGGATTCTACATCACTGGCCTGTCATTATTCTTATCAATATTTTATCCCTTTAACTGCTCATGGGGATGTTGGCTCACTCAATACAATACCTGTAGCATTGCACAGGTTGGTCCACTATCGTCCCTTAGAACATTAAAGTCTGGACTATTAATTCCAACTCTCTGTGTCTACTTCCCTTGCCAGACTCTCCTTCCACCTCGACAGTTCCACCACCAAGAGCAACATATAGGCAGTCAAATGTATTTATTTTAAATCGGGAAGACTCAATAGGTGAAAGAACAATACACTTCGCTTACGATGGAGAATTGAGTTTAGTGTCTTGCCTGTCCTTCACCACAAATAGTGTGAACTTTACATTTTTCTTAGTTTGAGTCATTAATGTCCCTAAAACTTAATTCCTAGGATAATAAATAAACTCTCCTGATTCTACTTCCCTTGCATGACTCTTTCCACCCCGACAGTTAAGAAAATAAGGAAGCTACAAGAGGCCGTGAGACCTACACGTGGTAGTTCCTATTACTTAACACTACCTACATCCACCTTTCATCCCCATCCATGCAATTGTCTAATCTCCTTTCACCTCTCTACAGTTCCAGCACAAGGAGCAACACATGGGCAGCCACGTGTCTAGCGGCGCCTTCGTGCAGGTGATGGGCGAGACATTCATCGTGCTCACTCAGTACAGGAATAAGCCACCGCAGGACCGCCGCTTTGCCGCCTCCTGTGCCTCAAAGGTCCTGGTAAGTGTTGGGGGGGAGGGTTGGTGTGAAGAATGTTTGGTGGGGGTGAGGTGTGGAGGGCTATAGGGAGTAATGGTAGGTCCTGGTAAGTGTTGGGGGGGTGAGGGAAAGGTGTTGGGAGTTTAGAATGTTTGTTGGGGATGAGGTGGAGAGTTATGTACAGAGTAATGGTAGGTGGTGGTGGTGGTACGTGTATGGGGGAGGAAGTGAGGTGTTGGGGTGATTCAGGTATTGTGGGGGGTGAGGTGGGAATGGCTGTAGCGAGTAATGGTAGGTGGTGGTGTTTGTGGTGAAAAAATAGTCTGGTGAAAAAATAGTCTGAAGTTAAAATCTCTCTGAACAAACTTAAGATGTAGTCTAGTAAGGTGAAAGGGGTTAAGAAAGAATATTAATGAAGGTAAGTCAGGGTGGTACAACTATGCCATGTAACCTGTAATGACTTAACTAGCAGACTGTTAATTTAAAGTTATTTATATTGAAGCACATGGCTGTAAGTGTGTAGCGATTCATTTGCCTGTTCTGCCCTTCACAACCGAAATACTAAACAATATGGTAAGTGGAAAGTATTTAACAGATTCCTAATATTAATACCTGCTGTTCAAGAGTATGGAAGGATAGGCGAGAGTGAATAAAGAAGTTTGCTGGTATGAAAGCAAACTTAGTGGGAAGCAAGGAGATAGAAGCCTATTGAAGGAGCTTTGCATAGAGAAAAATGTATGTTTCTTCAGAGTTTAATCCTCTTTGCCAGTAATATTTTCAAAGGATTAAGAAATTGTAATAACTTTCACAATTTCCCCCCACGTGTCTTTTCATCAAACTGTTCATTTCTACCCTTGCATCACTTTTCCTTAGTTCCATCTACCAATCTCTTATTTTATTTATCCTTCCTAAAAGACTTCGCTTCTTTATTCAATTTTATCTTCACTTTCATCGTAAATTTCCTTTCTTCCTTAATTAGTGTTAATTAGAAGCCTATTGAAGGAACATTGCAGAGAGAAACATTTAAGTTTCTTCAGAGTTTAATCCTCTTTGCCAGTAATATTTTCAAAGGCTTAAGAAACTGTTATACTTTCACAATTTCCCCCACGTGTCTTTACATCAAACCTTTCATTTCTACCCTTGCATCACTTTTCCTTAGTTCCATCTACCAATCTCTCTGATTTTATTTATCCTTCCTAAAAGACATTGCTTCTTTATTCAATTTTATCTTCACTTTCATCGTAAATTTCCTTTCTTCCTTAATTAGTGTTCATTCTTGCATTCCATTTTTTCTTAATTCTAAAAATACTAAAATCAATCTTCAAACTACCTAACTTTTCTTAGTTTCTACCTACTACCATTTCCTATCTTTATTTTTATTTTTTATCTATCTTTCCTTTATCTATCTTATCTAAACTTTATTTTAGAACCTTCTCTTTATCTTCCAGGTTTTCCAATACGACAAAGCTGCCGCAGAGTTTGTACAGTTCCAATCCATCGCCGCCTGCGGTGTGGTGGACCAGACAACGCTACAGGTGGACCGCTCTCTCTACCTCATCCTGGCCTCCCCCTCCGAGCACTGCGTCTATGTGTCTCTCTACAAGCATTCTGAGGTAAGTATAAAGTGCCTGAAATATTAAGTTTTTGAAGTGTTAAGAGTGTGATGTGAAAACTGGTAAGGAATTGAGTAAAGTGTAGCAGGCAGGAAGTATAAGTGTTCAGTGTTTAGTGTCTAATTTAGCAAAGATGTTAGTCTTGTGCATGGTGTCTAAGGAAAAGGTAAATGTTATGATTGTCATAAATTTGTTATGAAGGAAACTAAAGGAATCTAAAGTTAAAATTCGTATTTCCGTTTGAAATTATTGAGATTGAAGTGTTAAGGAAAGTTACTTTTGAGTTGTTGGGTAGCATGTTTTCATATGGTAAGCTAACATTTGTATAGTACAGCAAGGAAGATGTAGGGTGCAGGGAGTGTGGCTGGAAGTCTTCGTACTGCATTTAATCACTGGCAACCAATAGTCTTAAAGTTGGAACCTAAAGAGTGTGATGAAAGTTTCGACAAGGATAGTTAAATTTGTTAAGTGAAGCTAATTTATAAGAGTTAAGGGTTAAGTGACAGGAATGTTTTGGGAAGGGAACTGCTATTAGACTGGGATATTAACTGGATGTGGAGGGAAAGAAATCAAGGAAAACTATTTATATTAAGACTACCGGTATTTTCTGCCCAGGATGTTAGCATGAACAAAAAATATTCTTTAAAACTTCAATCATTACTATAATGGCAGATAAATTTTCCAATGGAAGGAGGATATTTGACCATTTTAGCAATCTTTCAAGCATGAAGACTTCATAGTAATTGCCTCATTCAGTTTCGTATGTGTGTCAATGCCCTAAAGAATGTACTAGACTCAAATGATGCCCTAGGGTTAATTTAATATCCCTTATGCCTTTATATTGTGTATTCCAATTTTGTGTATTCAAATTTAATCAATGTTTAAGTTATTACGAAGGCTCTATTTGGTGTTAGTCTACCGAACATAATGGAAATTCTGATATAATAAAAAAATTCCCCGCAGGGCTTCGTCATCATTCACAAGGTGTTCCTGGTTGCGCCTCTGTCCGTGGTGGCGGTGGCGGCGGGCGCAGACACCTTCCTGTTGGTGTCCACAGTGACGGGCGTGCAGCGATACAAGGTGTTCGTGAAGGGCGTCGATCCGGACACACTCTACCTGTACTAGACAGTTCTCCTTTTACGTCGATCCGGACAACACACTACCTGTACTAGACATGTCGCCTTTTACGTGAAAGTGCTGTACATTCCTAACAAAGTGTTGCCCTTACTACCCCCGATTAAGATTCTGTATTTTTTTCCATTCATAGGTTGCTCATTATTGGGATTTTTAGTGTAAACTTTAAAATTATGTACGTAAGCTGTGGTAAGTATTTTTCTGGTGCGCATTTTTTCTAGCAAGGTAATGTTTACTTACTTTCACAGATTCGCCCATATGTAATTTTGGTTTGAAGGAAGTTATATGCATAAACCTAAATTTAATACTTTTTCTATTCGGTTCATAGCTCAAAAAAATCACTGCGTTAAAGATTTCCTAATTTCGTGAGTCATTTCATGAGTCTCTTCCTACTAAGAAACTCTGTGCCTCCCAGGTCTCCCCTCTTGACTCTCCTGTTGAGACCATGGCTATGATAGAAGAGTACCTCGCTCAGCCTCAAGACATTACTCCTCTGCCCTCTTCACCGACCGCCTCATCATCCCCACTTTCATTCTCAACCCTCAAGAGTCTCTGCTGAGATAAATCCTCTTCCCTCCCACCTTCTGCCTACCCAACTTCCCCCTGCCCCTCCTCTTCCCCACCTTCATCATTCTCCCCCCTTCCTCTGACCACCCTATGTCCTCTCTCTTCTTCTACTACCTCTGACCGTCCCGCTGTAAGTCTATTCTTAACTTACCCCACCCTCCTGGCTGTACAAAAGACTTCCTTTTGTCTCAAGCATCCCCATCCCTGTCCCCTCGCCCCCCTGACCGTACTTCACCTACTACACTTGATCCCCCACCTGATATCGCTGATCCTGCTAACCCCTCTACTCCGGACGCTACCATTCCAACTATCATCACCCGCTGACCTCTACACATGTGTTCTTCATTGGAACATTCACTACTTCCGATCCCACAGAAGAAACATTTGTCTCCTGATTTCTTGCTAAGCCTAAAGTTATCTGCCTCACAGACTTTCCTTACTCACTCCCCTGTCCCATTTCCCAATTTATGATCTCCTTCCCCCATCACATACACATCCTTCCTCTGATCTAACCATACTGCTATAACGTTCCGTTCCTTTCCCCTTCCCTCAGTTTCACTCTTTCTCTAACCCCTCTCCTTCATTATGCTTTGCCACGTGAGTGAGTATTTAAGATTTACAATAACTACCCATTAAAATTCCGTGTAATGTAGGTATGCGTTATGATGATATAGGGCGTGAGTAGCTTTATAATGGTGCCAACGCGTAATTTATAAAGTTTCATTATTTTCCTTTTTCCCCTTGATTAGTACGCAAACCCCCAAGATGCAAATTCCCCCCAAAGTGGTGGCAAGTGACACTTTACAAAACACAGATATCTATAGCTTTTAAAGGAAATTTTACCCAGGTTCGAGTAGGGAAATAGAAAAGGGGGGAAATCTTACAATTACTTTAATTTTTACATAAAACAAAAATAACAAAAACCGCTTAGTAAAATCTGAACAACCCCATAACCAATAACTTTAACAAAATCCCCAAAACACCTTTGAATAAAAAATACAAAAAAATAAAAAAACCTAACTGGGGGAAAAAATTAAGAAAGCAATCCCCACCCTGAAAAAAACCCAAATACTCAACCTTGGTGGGTCTTCTCTACCCTCTCGAGGAGGAGGGGGAGGGGGGGGAAAAAAAAAGGGGGATTTGGAAGTCAAAAGCCTCTGCTAAGGAGCAAAATAACCCTAGCCACCTGGATAGGGTAGGGAGGGGGGCGGGTTTGGGGAGATGGAAAGGTCTCAACAGTTTGGGAGGGAGAACTAGGTGGTTACCCTGACTAAGGAAACCACCTTCCCTTTTGCCTACGGGACCCCCGTCACCTGAAAAAAAAGCAATGTTTTTTTTCACCCCACCCCCAAAAACCTCCGTAAGGCTGATGAAGGAGGTAAGAAGATCCAGGACGGTGGGGCGAGGGTCCAAAACCCTCACTTTTCTAGATGGGAGCACGGGGGGGGAGTCCGCAAGGACGTTATCCACCCCTTATTTTTTGAATCGTCAAGTTTAGGGTTAAATTTGGAGGGCCCTCTAGGATGCTTGGTTCGGGTCTTCATGGAGTGATGGGGCCGGGGGTTGTGGTCGGAAACCCCAACGTGGAGCGAGGGCGAGGGGGGGGGAAAAGTAGCATAAAAATTTTGTAAGGCTGCCCCAAAGGGCTAGTGTTTCCCTTCTCAGGGGGATACCCCCTTGGTGTAGCTTCAGTTTCGCAGAGTGGTAGGCGACGATAAACACATCGGTAGAAGTGTCGGGTTTGGAGAAGGACCGCCCAACCCCGACTCCACTCGCATCTATTTGGAGTTTAAAGGTTATTGAAGTCGGGGTTCCGTACGACAGGTGAGAGGCCAGCAGGGTTTTGGGCTGGTAAAAGGCCAGGTCACGGCGGGAGTCCCCCGGAGTGACGAGGAACTGTGAGTCTTCTGTTGCACCCGTAGAAAATTTTGCTGCAAAAACCTTCGGTAGAAGCCTGCCACCCAAAGGAATCCAGGAGCCCCTTAAGAGTAGCAGGAGTGGAAAGGGAAAGAGGGTTTTCCCAAAATTGGCCTCCTTAGGTTTCACCTCGCCATGACCCAGGGGGGGGCCCAGTAGGTCCCCGAGCCCTGACCGAACTAGACTTACCTTTTCAAGGTGATCCCGGGCTTCCTGAAGAAAGGAAAACGGGCCCTCGTAATCGGGTCAGGTGGTTTTGCCGGGGTTTCACCCAGACCACTATATCGTCCAGATGGCGGCTGTACCCCCTCTTGACGTTTCCTGTGATCTCCTCTGGAATGTTGCGGGAGTTTTACACAAACCAAAACTGAGTACTTTATATTGAAATAACCCAAGGGGGGTAACGAAGGCTGAGACTGCGGGTTTGGGGGGTGAGTAGTATCTGATAGTACCCCTTTTGGAGATCGATGGTGGTGATATACTTTGACTACCTATTTATCAATAATTCATAATGCGGGGAAGAGGGAATGGAACCACGCGTGACTTATTGATTTTCCCTATAATCGTGAAAAACCGAAGGGCCCCTCGTTTTAGGTATATATACAGGGTGAAGCCCAGGGTGACAAACTGGGTTTCAGCTAATTATTTTTTAAAACGGGTAATCTACTTCCCTTCTCTTATTTCCTTTTTCTCGGGGTTATTTGTATGCATTTTTTTAATGGGTTGGCCCCTGAAAAATTAATACTGGTGCATAAATTTACAGGTCCCGGAAGGTCAGTTTGAACATCAGGAAATTGTGAGAAAGGGAGGAAAGTCTAAAACTTGAGGGGAAGAAAATTTGACATGTAATTAGAATGTTTTTTTAGCCATAGAGTTCAGGGGATTTCCCATAAGGAGGTAAATCCCCAAATTGATCACATTGTCTCAGCTCTCGACTTTCGGACACGTTCAGGATTTTCTCTCCACAACTAAATCTTGGGGCTGAAAGGGTCTTCCTCTGTATCTCTGGAATGATAGTTTTTAATTAGGTTACATGGACCATTTGAGGTTCTTCCGCCTATCGGGGGGGAAAATAACATAGTTAAAATTTTCCCCAGTCTTTTCTCAACCAATAAGGCCCATGATTTACTTTCAGTGGTGACCTAATGGGAAGGAACAACAGAACTTTTCTCCTGGTTTGAATACACGAATGACTGCCTTGTGCTGTTCTTTATCATTCTCTGCTGGGAATAAGAAGGTTTTTGGATGGAAAAAAGAACGAGCTTTACTCATTTGGTTTGAAGGGTTCAAATGTATGATTCCAAGAAACTGAGGAGGGAGAAAAATCTAACCATTTACCCTTTTATGTTTTGAGAGGCCCTCAAATTTTCTCCCAAACAACAGCTAAACGAGAATCCCCCAGGGATCCGGGGCACTCTCGTCAGAAAACAGGAGAAAGTCCAGCTGTTCACCCCAATCCGGGTCATGCTCACAGCAAAACTTTCGTAAGGGGGATTTGAGAGTCTGTAAAAACGTTCCAGGCAACCTTGGACTGGGGGTGGTAGACTCGAAGTTACATGAGCCGCCCCTAGTTTCTCTTAAACCCTCCTAAAATATGGTATAGTGAGTTGCCCCCCTTGGTCTGTCTGAATTGTTTTTAGGGACACCAAATGTGGAAAAAAAAGCAGTAAGGCTTGAGAAAGGCTTTGGAGAAACCGTTTTGGGGGAAAAACTTCGGTACCTGGTTGAAAACGTCCAAAATCTTTAAAAAATAGGGGTTATTTTTACGGGTTTTGGGAAAGAGGCCCCTACCACCGTCCAGTACCACTTTCCCAAAATTTTCAGGTTTACAGGTATAGGATTTAGGGGGGCGGAGGAATGACTTAAATTTGGGCTTTCCCTGCCATGAAAATTATACATTGCTTTATGAAGGTTTTTCCCCTTTTGTTTTTTCCCGGCAATAAAAGTTCACTAGTAATTTCTTATAGGTCTTTTTAAATTCCTAAGGACCTGAAAAACCTCATTGCCAAAGTAATCAAAAAAATCGCACAGAGTGGGGAACTAAAAATCTGGGGGTACTCAGCCCACGAATAAAGGAGTTTCTTTTCAGGGGTCTATTGCTCTTAAAAGAACTCCCTTGGAAATAGAAACAGGGAAAGGGGTTTTGTTAGATCTATGCTCCACACAACTTTTGATCTTAGATAAGGTGGGGTCGTCTTTTAAATTTGCACAATTTTTCCCTTTATTATACTTTTTTTATTAAGAACTCTAAAAAATTTTTCAAAGTTTTGGTGGAGGGGAAGGGTCTTGAGTTTACTTTGAAGCGAGTAACAGCAAGGAGGGATAAAAAAGGGTTGTCAACTAACTAGCGGGGAAGGGAGTACAGACACCTTAAGGGGGGGAACAAATATTCTCCCACTAATCGTTTCCAATCATTTTACTCCAGAAACAGGGGAGAAGTCCCCCTTTTATTCTGCTGTACCCTTTTCCCAAAAACATGGACAATTTTTAAAACACGCTAGCAAGGGGATAAGCAGTGCAGTGGAAAAAAAAATCTGTGAGAACCTTTTTTTTCACCGTCAAAGCGAAATTTTCATTTTGAAAAACATCCTTGAAAAGGACTGACTGTGCTGCAGCTTTTTCTCTCAAAAAATGAGGGAGCGATGGAGGACTTTATCTAAAGACACAGACCCTGGTGAATGAAAGGTTTAAAAATTTTAGAGGAGCTGGGGAAAATTTCGGGAAGAAAGGGCTCTGAGGTGGAAAGATTTGCTAGCAATCGGAAAATCTATAGAAATTTTACAATGAGGGGGTTTGCCGTGAGATGGTGGGGTCCTGGTTTCTTCAATATGTCACATTATAGAAGGTTTTTATAGGAAAAGTTATCGGGGACCTCGGAAAATATTCCTAGAAAAACCAAAGTATAGTCAGAGGGAAAACTAGCACCTCTGGCCTGACTCTCCCTTTTCCCCCCGACGCGTACCAAAGGAATTGAGTCAGCCCACTTCGCGGCATTTTTTCCCCTGGCAACTCCTTTTTTTCCCCCCGTGTCGCAGGAATTTAAAGGCATCTTTTTTTTTTTACTTCTTCTAGACAATTAAATTTAAACAAAATTGTAAGTCTTAGTGTCTGTGGGAAACCATCCTTTTTTCAGGAATCTCATCTTTTCAGGGCAAAATTTCCCTAAAGTTGTGAAAATGATTAATCATACTGCGAAAATTTTGCCTATAAGCCCCCTGGGGTAAACTCATAACCCTTTAAATACTGTCCCCTTTACGAAGTTAATTCTCGAAATGCTCCAAAGGGGTTAATACCCTTTGGCCTTACCAGTGAGTTTTGGGAAAAAGATGTGACCGACCTTTAGGGCCGTCATTCACCCTCAAAATTTTAAAAAAGCGAAAAAACCATCTCTCCCCCCCTTTTTTAGAAGGGGGGGGGGGAAAAATTTTTCTTCAAGGGTTTGAACTTGTTTTGGCCTTATCTGGGTTTCCTCATTTTTAAATTTTTTTCCCTTTTATTTCAAGATTTTTTCCCTGTACTTTTTTTATTCAACTTCGCGGATCTTTCTTCTCTTCCATCTCTAATTGTTGTTTAAAATGTCTTCTTTTAATTTTCCCCCCATCTCTAGTTTTGTTTAGCTAGCTCTCCCCCATTAAATTTTACTTACTTTTTCTGTCTTGAAGTTTTCCTCCATCCCCCGTTTTTGTTTTTGCTATCTCCCCCTCCATCTCAAATTTTCTTACTTTTTTGTTCCATCTCCAGACCCCTTTAGTTGTATGTCATAAACGAAATTTTTACTGTGTGGATACGTGGTTCAAAGATGCTTCCCCCAGGGCTAGGTCTCCTTTGCGGGGTTTTTCCCTTTTTTCCCCCCAGGGAAAAGTCATCTGAAGGTCAAATTGGGGGAAAAAAGCGAAATTTTTTGGGTTTGATCCCAGAAAGGTGCAAGGGGTCAAAACATCTATTGCGTCTGGGGAAGAACTTCTAATTTCTAAAACCTTAACCACTACGTTCTTTTTACTTTTTTTCTAGCCCTGGGACTGAATGGTATTTTTAATGGATGCAAAGGATCCAAACCCGTTTTGCTAAGTTTGCAGAGCTTTACTTTAGGGTCGACTAAAAATTTTAAAACAAAACCGACATGTTGAATTAAAGACTTTTCCAACTTGAGAAAAAAAAAAAACAAAGAAAAAGGTTTGGGATGATCAGCAACGGGGTTGCCTAGGGATACGATGCAGAACCTTAGCGAGTTTTTGAGGCTAGAGTGACTCAAAGGACCTTGATAAGATCAAGGATACTTGATAAGTACTTGAGATACTTGTTTTTAGAAACCACTAGAAAAAATATTTCTTGGCGAATCGTATGGATACTTAGAAATGAAAGGGGACAGGTTAAAGAGTCAAAAAACATCGTTCGCATGCATGCAATTAATCCAAAACGAGCTATTGATTTTTAAAAGATAGCGTAGTTTGTACGGCATATACAAAAAAGACCGGATAAAAAAAGACCGGGGGGCGTTCGTACGGCAAAAAAGCAAAAAAAATCCGGATATAAAAACCTATAGATAAGACTACTCCTACTCCTATGTATAAATTTTCCCAAGACACTCTTTCCAAAAAAAACACAAGATTCAGAAAAAATTGGGGGCTAGCACAAAACACAGAATCCACACAAAATATCAATAGAGCCAATAAATCCCTAAACACAACACAAAAAAGCTAAACCGAAATTTTATCACTCAAAACAAAAAACTGGCTGTAAAAAGGGAAATAGTGCAAATTAAAGGGGGGGGTGTAAGAATTGACCTTTCCGAAAAAATACTAATCTGTCACGCACCATTTAAAAATGTCACAACCACAATCAAAGTTGCCCCAAATGGGGGCGCTACACTTTACAAAACAAGATGATCGTATAGCTTTTGAAAAAAATTTACCCCCGGTTTTAGGTGAGGGGAAATAGCAAAAGGGGGAGAATCTTACAAATTACTTTAATTTTCTATAAAAACAATAAAAAAAGGGGCCGCATTAGTAATATCTAGAAAAACCCATAACCAATAACTTTAACATAATACCCAAAAACAGACTTTTTTTACATTAAAATACACAAAATAAAGAAAAAACCCAATGAGGAAAAGAAGCAAAGCAATCACCACCCGTGAAAAAAACACAAAACTCAACCTTGGTAGGTGCTTTTTCTAGCCCTCTCGAGGAGAGAGGGGGGGGGAGGTCGGGGCCCATGGAAGTTTTTAAAGGGCCCCTGCGAAGTGGCAAAACTACCCTAGACACACCCCGGTAGGGTAGGGGGGGAGGGGGCCGTGGGGAGAGTGGTAACGAGCGTCTAAACAAGATTTGGGGGGGAGACTAGGGGTTAACCTGCTAAGTAACCACCCTGTTTTTCCCTACGTGCCCCCCGCACGTACAAAAGTCAAATGTTTTGCTTACTTACCCTTTTTTTGTGGCTTGGGGTATCACTCGACTCTTAGTAACCGCGTCCCTTGCTTTTTTTGGGGTACAAAATGACTTGTGATCTCTAATGGCAAAAAAACAGACGGGCATAGAAAAATTTTTAGGGACAAATTTTTTTTCCCCAAAAACTGCTTATAAACTAACTAATTTCACTTTGGGTATCAAAAAAACTCTTGTTACTGGGTAGGTACAAATTAGCGTTTTTTTTAGAACTAGTTTAAAAAATTCTGTTATTTCATAGTTGTGATTATAGGAAGTACACATTAGTAAAGTAAAGAGGAGGGGATGGAAAAAGTCATATACTTATCAAAAAATCAAATCTGATGCTTGGGTTGCACTGACACGGCGCCCCCACGCTCTCAGTGCGCTATGGGTGACGGAAGTTAGTGCGGGGGGTGGGAAAGGATTTATAAAAAAAATTCTGCTTAGTCCTTCTCAAAAAAAGGAAACGTTCAGCGTTGTAGGAGTGTACTAAGGGTTTAGTGATATATCATAAGCTGAGCCGAGGGATGTTTCGTGCAAGGGAAAAAATTTTTTTCCCCATCACCAAGTTTCTGCAGTCCCCGCCTTGCTCTTGTTTCTCTTTTTAAAGGGCCAAAAAATTTCTCGTGATACTTTTTCCCCGGCCATTCTGCGTATAATTCCTCCCATTGTTTAGCAGAGGTTTGAAATAAATGCTTTTTTTATAGTTGTAATAACTGAACATTTTTTTATCAGGGAAAAAACTAAATTTAGGTTACTGTTCCAAACTGGTTAAAATTTTTCCCTTAGTGTTGCTATTTTTTGAGCTAAGTAAAATTTTTTTATCCTTTTTGCCATTTGGTGTGTTTTGGGCAGGTTTTATATGTACTCAGCCCGTTTGGTAGTTAGTGCGAGTCAATAGGGAGTTTAAAAAGGGGGTTGGCAATTTCATGGATGGGATGAAAGGTCATGTGGTAGTGTTAAGTAACAGGAACTACCATGTGTAGGTCGTATAGGTCCAGGGCCCTTGTATTTTCTTATTTATTTCAAATTTGGGTTTTTCTTTCTTTTTACCCGGGTTCGGGAAACTTTGTTGGGAGGAGGAACAAAAAAACGAAACTTTAATAATACTTTTCTGATCGAAAAACCCGTTTAAAAAAATTTTTTTGTTTTAACCCTGATTAAATAAAATCAAGGATCAAACTACATTATTCCCACGTCATATCCCCCCTTACCCCCAAAACTCGCAATCAACTTTTTCTTTTTAATAAAAGTCTGATATCAAATTGCGGGTTCACATTTTTCAAACATTATTTCAGTATATCTGGTTTAAAAACAATTTTTTTAATTTAATGGTTTTTCAAATTCCCCTTCTTCACTCACCATCTAATCAAACACCCGTCATGCTATTCACCAGCCACCATATCCACCTGCCAAAAACCCCTCACACTGTCCTTTCCCATCTTCACCTCATTGCACCCCCAAGCCATCATCCTTCACTCTGCCCCTCATTCGCCCCCCCCAAGCGTCATCATCCTTCCTCCGCGCCTCATTCATCACCCACCAACGTCAGTCTCCTTCACTTCCGCGCCTCTTCAGTCCCCCTAAAGCGTCTCATCCTTCACTCCGCGCTCTTCAGTCACTATCAAGCCCCGTCATCCTTCCTCCGCCCCTCTTCAGTCACCACCAAGCGCGGTCACCCTTTTCACTCCCGCCCATTCGTCACCCCAGCTCAGTCACCCTTCCCTCCGCCCCTCTTCAGTCACCAAAAACGTCTCTTCCTTTCCTCCGCCCTCATTCAGTCCCACCAGCGTCTCATCCTTCATCCGCCCCCTCATTCTTCACCCCCACGTCAGTCTCCTTCACTCCGGGGGGCCAAATTCCCTCTCTAATAATTCTGAGTCGGGAATAAATTAAGTCGGACAGCCTCATCTTCGCGAGGGGGGTTTGTCTCTGGAATATGCTAAGTCTTCCACCTGATTTCCGGTCTAACGCGCGTTATTGTAACTATATATTGAGCTCTTATTTCCATTAAATCCATTTTTTTTCCCTTTGAACAGTCTTTTTCACCTTCTTATAAATAGCATTTACAACGAGGTTGTTTGCCGAAAAATTTCTACTGTTTGAGCTACACACTTTTTAACAACCACGCTGATTTTATAATAGGTATTTATACAAATTTTATATTAAAGGTCTTCTACCATAGTGGGAACAGGTAAAGCTTTGGGCACACGTTAAACTAAGTCATAAAACATAAGGAACACAACCGGGGCCGTGAGACCTACACGGGGAGTTTCCTGTAAAAATTTTAGTTAAAAAAATTTTTAAAGGGTATGTTCGTATGATACAAAATTAAATTTGCCCAAAAATTTAAACCATTATTTGAGGGGAAAAAGCTGCGCTCATCAGGACTGTAGCTTTAATTAACCCTGCTGGGTGACTTCAAAACTTGGGGGGCCGGTGTTGGACTGAAATGTGTTTGCAGCGATCCTGGTGTACGGACTCCTGTGTTTTTGGGAAAATTACTTCTATTGTTTTTTTCTTTATCTTTTATTGCGTTTATAGGGGGGGGTGAGCATGGGGAAAACCATATTTTAAACTTTTATATACCTTAAAGGGGCTAAAACTACTTTGCCTACGAATGGTAATGACACCTTGTGTCCACGGCTGGCAACACACCTACGACTGGACTCAATTATCAATAACTTAAATTAAGGGAAAAATCTTAATAATTTAAACAAAAGTCTTACATAGGATAAAAATAATAAAAATAAGTAATAAATAGTACTTGCTACTACTACTACTACTACACCTGACTTCTAAAAATAATTACGATAGTACAGTAATTGAAAACAGGCAAAGTTTGGGAACGTAATGCAAAAAACGCGTAAAGAAAAAAAGAAAATTAATTTTTTGAAATAATTTCAATAACCCTCAATAAGTCTAATCAAAGTTATGTTTAAATGACTTTGGGTCTTGATGATTTTGTCAAACGGGCTCGCGCGGGGTGCTCCCATTAAGACATCAGGGCATGTTGGGGATTATGAAGTAAGGAATTACTGGTTACTGAATACAGGAAATCATAGATTTTACACCCTTTAAAGCATTTCATTATAACGCTTTTATCTTATCACACTATCTCTTAAAAATGAAATAAAAATGACAAAAAATTGTAGAATAAAATTTAATAATACATATAACGTTAAATAATCATGATAGTTCAATAGTTTACCCACACCCCCACAATTTGTGCTTATAGCCCCTGTGGGCGGGGTGACCCAGGCTCGGATGGTGGCTCGGGAGGTTCATTTGGGGGTTCTGATGGTTCTGTAAAGGGCCCTCGCCCTTGGGGCGCAGGCTTTTCTTAAGTGACGCCTGTGAGGCTCATGCCCCCCCCCTGCGTCCTCCGATGCACTCGCATCGAAGGGAGAGTTTTTAAAAGGGAAACATGTTTTGGGTTTCTTTGGTCACTCGACGTGCAGAAGGTTTTTTGGGTTTTATCGGGGGTCGAACTCGGGCACGAGAACGCCATCGGAAACTCTAACCGCTCCGCTACCGCCCCCCCTGATACATGACGCTTAATAGATACTGATAAATTCAAAAAGATACATGAGACGTTCAAAAGATCTATGACGTTCAATAGATACATGTAGTTCAAGAAAAACATATAACGTTCAATAATACAGATAAATTCAAAAGATACATGTAACTTTTAAAAGAGCCTGATACGTTCATGGTACATGTAACGTTCAATAGATACATGATACGTTCATAGATCGCTAAAGTTCAATAATACATGATGAGTTCAATAATACAGGGTAACGTTTGATAGATACATGATAACGTTCAATAATACTGATGACTTTATAGATACATATGACGTTCATAGATACATGTTAAAGTTCATAATTTCATGATAAAGTTCAATAGATACTATACGTTTAATAGATACTTGAGGGCAAAAGATACAGGTAACGTGCAATAAAAACTATCGTTCAATAGATAATGATAACGTTCAAAAATAATGATGACGTTCAATAGAT
>JACEEZ010007402.1:45000-52500 GCA_016584305.1 Chionoecetes opilio | reverse complement strand
TAATGCCCAGCTTAGGCTAGATAACTAGCAGGGGGGTATGGGGGGCCCAGCCCCCCATTTATGTCAGGAGGGTATTGGTCATTTGGGAGTATTGGTTGAAACTGCATAATGACCTGCGTTTTTTTAGGTTTCTCTCTCTATCTCTCTCTCTCTCTCTCTCTCTCTCTCTCTCTCTCTCTCTCTCTCTCCCCTCTCTCTCTCTCTCTCTTCTCTCTCTCTCTCCTCTCTCTCTCTCTCTCTCCTCTCTCTCTCTCTCTCCCCACATTCATAACAAGGCGTGCACTCGGTACTCTGCCTGTGGTCTTGGCCTCCTGGTGGTGGTTCCCTTGCTATTAAAACACAACTCCCCGTGGACGGATTGGCGATCACTGCAACGCACTCTTGATCCCTCCCTGAGGCGCCACCACCGAGGCACAATTGATGGATAACCTTTTTTAATTCTACGTAATAATTAATGCAATTATTATCAGTACCTCAAAGTGAGTGCGTTTGATTTATTTTCTTTTGGTGTAGAGTAAAATAAATTCACATACAGATTATAGGCGTAATATTTTTGGGTGCTTGATTTTCTTGCGTTGTATATATTACATGTAGTTAAGGCATGAGATTGGGTGATAAAGAATTAGTGGGAATGGAATTTTTTTTTTTTTTTACATCACAAAGGACTGACCAAGGACACAACAAAAAGAGGTAACACATAGCCCGGTTAATTTCCAGTCCCTTTAAAGAAGACTAAGATAATAAAAAAAGGGGGGTGGGCCAATTTGGTTCGGGAGGTGTCTTGTCACTCTTCTCTTGAAAATATTTAAGTCGTAGGAAGGTGGAAAAATAGAAACAGGAAGAGATTTCCAGAGTTTACCAGTGAAAGGGATGAAAGAGTAAAGATACTGATTAACTCTTGCATTAGGAAGATGGACAGAATAGGGATGAGAATGAGTAGAAAGTCTTGTGCAGCGAGGCCGCGGGAGGGGGGGAGGCATGCAGTTAGCAAGTTCAGAAGAGCAGTGAGCATGCAAATAACGGTAGAAGATAGCAAGAGAAGCAACATTGTGGCGGTGATTTAAAGATTGAAGACAGTCAGTCAGAGGAGGGGAGTTGATGAGACGAAAAGCTTTTGACTCAACCCTGTTAAAGAGAGCTGTATGAGTTGATCCTCCCCAAACATGTGAGACATAATCCATACATGGGCGGATAAGGCCCCTATAGAGAGCAAGCAACTAGGAGGGAGAAAAAAAGGGACGCAGACGCCACAGGACACCTAACTTCTTAGAAGCTGTTTTAGCAAGAGATGAGATGTGAGATTTCCCGTTCAGATTTTTAGTAAAGGATAGTCCAAGAATGTTCATTGTAGGAGAAGGACATAGTTGAGTGCCATTGAAGAAGAGGGGATAGTTATCTGGTAGGTTTTGTCGAGTAGATAGATGAAGAAATTGGGTTTTTGAGGCATTGAACAAAACAAGGTTTGCTTTGCTCCAATTTGGGTACCATTAGATTATTTTAATTAATATAAGCCATATTTTATTGATATGACCTGTATAGTATTCTTGTCCACTAGCATATTTGGTATAATAAGTTTCTTTTCGTAATTTTATTGCTGAGAACAGACGATTTTATATAGCAAAGAAAAGATCTGAGCGTAAAGTGGTTAATAGGTTTTCAATTGATATATTGCAGTTCATTTTTAATCTCTGTATAATCTGCCTTGTTGTAATGCGGAAGTAATTGATCTTCCGTAATATTAACGATACATATAACTAGTTACATATACTAGATGCCTACCAAGGTATTCAACAATGCAGTATTTAACAAGAAACAGGATGAGAGGGACAAGGGCAGGGGAAAGATGTATGGAGGAGGGAAATATGGATAAAGAAATATATACTTAGAAGGAAAATGAAAGTGGAGAGAAGAAACACAAAGGGATGAAAAGGAAGAGATGCCGCGACAAACAGGAAAGATTAAAAGGAAAGGAAACAAAATGAGATTTAGAAAAATGAAAAATATTGAAGTATAGGAAGGGAAGAGACCACAATGGGAAAAAGCAAGACGAGAGAGAGAGAGAGAGAGAGAGAGAGAGAGAGAGAGAGAGAGAGAGAGAGAGAGAGAGAGAGAGAGAGAGAGAGAGAGAGAGAGAGAAGAGAGAGAGAGAGAGAGAGAGAGAGAGAGAGAGAGAAGAGAGAGTAGATAGATGTAACTAGAGAGAGTAGGGGAGAGCTAGTAGAGAGCTAGAAAGCTAGCGAATTTAAAGGAGATGGAGTTAGAGAGATATGAGAGAGAGAGTAGTAATATATGTACATATAGGGTGGGACACTCAGTAAGCTATACCTCCCAGATATTCATCAATATGTATATATGATATATATATAATATATATATTATATATATATATATATATATTATATATATATATTATATATATATATATATATATATATATATTATATATATATATATATATATATATATATATATATATATATATATTATATATATATATATATATATATATATACTATATATATATATATATATTATATATATATATATATATATATATATATATATATACTATATATATATCTATTATATATATATATATCTATATATTTATATATATATATTATATATTTTATATATAATATATATATATATATATATATATATAATATATATATATATCTATTATCTATATATTATATATATATATATTTTATATATATATTTTAATATATGCACTCAGTATGAGCGCATACCTCCGGCCCAATATTTCATCAATTGGTTGCCATGGCAACAGTTGTCAATAGATTTCATCCAAAATTAAATCAGTTCTTCCTTATACCAAATAAACTTGGTTATACCGAGTTTGGTGCAAATCTATTCGTAACTTTTCGAGAAATCATGTACACTAACAGACAGACAGACAGACAGACAGACAGACAGACAGACAGACAGACAGACAGACAGACAGACAGACAGACAGACAGATCGGGGTGAAAACATAACCCCTCCAACTTCGTTGGTGGAGGTTTATATTAGTAGTACAAGTAGTAGCAGCTAATATCAGCTAACTTAGTAGCAGTTATGGTAGTAGCATATACTATATAGTATTGGAGATATGAGGTTCAAAAGTAATATAGTAGATGGAAAACAAACATGGGATTCATAAGTAAAGTAAAAAATAGGACAGCCCGCACCTCCCCCCGGCCTGCCACAACCCAAGGCTCAGCGGTCCGATCAGTGATCCTTCTGCTTGCGTCTCTCTCGCCTCTTTTTGCGGGCATTCCACTCCTTGTTGAACACGTCCTCCGAGCCGGTGTCCCTGTACTGGAAAGTACAAAAGTTTGGCGAAGACTTTTTGATATTGCCCTTGATGGAGCAGGAGGCGTTGCCCTTGGTGGAGGAGGAGACGTTGACCTTTGTGGTGGAAGAGGTGTTGCCCTTGGTGGAGGAGGAGGCGCTGCCCTTGGTGGAGGAGGAGGCGTTGCCCTTGGTGGTGAAAAAGGTGTTGCCCTTGGTGGTGGAAGAGGTGTTGCCCTTGGTGGAGGAGGAGGCGTTGAACATAAGAACATAAGAACATAAGAAAATAAGGAAGGTACAAGAGGTCGCGAAACCTACACGTGGTAATTCCTGTTACTTAATACTACCTATATCCACCTTTCATCCCCATCCATAGCACTGTCTAGCCTCCTTTTAAAACTCCCTATTACTTCCGCACTTATACTACCTGACGACTGAGTCTATTCTATATTTACCACCCTATTTGTAAACCCGTTTCTCCCCCATTTCTTTTTTAAATTACGTTTTTCAGTTTTTAATACGTTACTTCTTGTTTACCCCCGTTTACTAGCCGTAAGAACTTTTCCTACATCGCCTTATCCTTGGAGGTAAACAGGTCTTCCGTAGTAATGAAAAATGTTTTATCGTTGCCCTTGGGGGAGGAGGAGGCGTTGCCCTTGGTGGGGAAGAGTGTTGCACTTGGTGGAGGAGGAGGCGGTTGCCCTTGGTGGTGAAAGAGGTGTTGCCCTTGGGAGAGGAAGAGGTGTTGCCCTTGGTGGAGGAAAAGGTGGTTTTCCCTTGGTGGGGAGGAGGTGCTTTCCCTTGGTGGAGGAGGAGGGGTTCCCTTGGTGGGGAGGGAGGCGTTTCCCTTGGTGGAGGGGGAGGTGTTGCCCTTGGTGGAGGAAGAAAGGGGTTGCCCAAACTTGGTGGAGGAAGATTTTTGCTCTTGGTGGGGAAAAGGTGTTTCCCTTGGTGGGGAGGAGGGTTTCCCTTTTGGGGGGAGGAGGCGTTTTCCTTGGTGGTTTAAAGAGGTGTTGCCCTTGGTGGGGAAAGAGGTGTTGCCCTGGTGGAGAGGAGTGTTGCCTTGGTGGAGGGGAGGCGTTGCCCTTGGTGGCGAGGAGGCGTTTTCCCCTTTGGGGGAGGAAGAGGGGTTGCCCTTGGTGGTGAAAGAGGGGTTGCCCTTGGTGGGAAAGGTTTTTGCCCTTGGTGGAGGGGAAGGTGTTGCCCTTTGGTGGAAGAGGGTTTTGCCCGTGGTGGAAGAGGGGTTGCCCTTGGTTTGGGGGAGGAGGCGTTGCCCTTGGTGGAGGGGAGGCGTTTTCCCTTGGTGGAGGAGGAGGCGTTGCCCTTGATGGTGAAAGAGGTGTTGCCCTTGGTGGAGGGGGAGGTGTTGCCCTTGGGGGGGTGAAAGAGGGTTGCCCTTGTGGAGGAGGAGGTGTTGCCCTTGTGGAGTAGGAGGTTTGCCTTGGTGGTGAAAGAGGTTTTTCCCTTGGTGGAGGAGGAGGTGTTGCCCTTGGTGGAGGAGGAGGTGTTGCCCTTGGTGGTGAAAGAGGTGTTGCCCTTGGTGGAGGAAGAGGTGTTGCCCTTGGTGGAGGAGGAGGTGTTGCCCTTGGTGGTGAAAGAGGTGTTGCCCTTGGTGGAGGAGGAGGTGTTGCCCTTGGTGGTGAAAGAGGTGTTGCCCTTGGTGGTGGAAGAGGTGTTGCCCTTGGTGGTGGAAGAGGTGTTGCCCTTGGTGGTGAAAGAGGTGTTGCCGCCCTTTGGGGGAGGAGGGGGTGTTGCCCCTTTGGGGGTGGAAGAGGTGTGGCCCTTGTGGTGGAAGAGGTGTTGCCCTGTGGGAAGGGTTGCCTGATGGAGGAAAAGTGTTGCCCTTGGTGGTTTAAAGAGGTTTTTGCTCTTGTGGGGAGGAGGTTTGCCCTGGTGGAAGAGGTGTTGCCCTTGGTGGTGAAAGAGGTGTTGCCTTGGGGGAGGAGGAGGTGTTTGCCCTTGGGGGGAGGAAGAGGGGTTGTCCTTGGTGGTGAAAGAGGTGTTTCTCTTGGGGAGGAAGGAGGTGTTGCCCTTGTGGAGGAAGAAGTGTTGCCCTTGGTGTGAAAAAGGTGTTTTTTGCTCTTGGTGGAGGAGGAGGTGTTGCCCTTGGTGGAGGAAGAGTGTTGCTCTTGGTGGTGAAGAGGTGTTGCTCTTGGTGAGAGGAGGTGTTCCCTTGGGGGAGGGGAAAAGTGTTGCCCTTTGGTGATGAAAGAGCTGTTGCTCTTGGTGGAGGAGGAGGTGTTTGCCCTTGGTGGTGAAAGAGGTTTTTGCCCTTGGTGGTGAAAGAGGTGTTTTCCCTTGGTGAGGGAAAAGTGTTGCCCTTAGGTGGGGGAGAGGCGTTGCCCTTGGTGGTGAAAAAGGTGTTGCCCTTGGTGGTGAAAAAGTCGTTGCCTTTGGGGGTGAAAAAGGTGTTGCCCTTGTGGAGGAGGAGGTGTTGCCCTTGGGGATGAGGAGGTGTTTTTCCCTTTTGGGGGTGAAAGAGGGGTTGCCCTTGGCGGGAGGAGTGGATGCCCTTGGTGAGGAGGGTGTTGCCCTTGTGGAGGAGGAGGCGTTGCCCTTGGTGGTGAAAGATGTTGCCTGGTGAGGAGAGGTGTTGCCCTTGGTGGTGAAAGAGGGTGTTGCCCTTGGTGGAGGAAGAGGTGTTGCCCTTGGTGGAGGAAGAGGTGTTGCCCTTGGTGGAGGAAGAGGTGTTGCCCTTGGTGGTGGAGGAGGTGTTGCCCTTGGTGGAGGAGGAGGTGTTGCCCTTGGTGGTGGAAGAGGTGTTGCCCTTGGTGGAGGAGGAGGTGTTGCCCTTGGTGGTGAAAGAGGTGTTGCCCCTTTTGGGGAGGGGTGTTGCCCCTTTGGTGGTGGAAAAAGGTGTTGCCCTTGGTGGAGGAGGAGAGTTGCCCCTTGGTGGTGAAAGAGGTGTTGCCCTTGGTGGAGGAGGAGGTGTTGCCCCTTTGGGAGTGGAAGAGGTGTTGCCCTTGGTGGTGGGGAGGTGTTGCCCTTGGGGGTGAAAGAGGTGTTGCCCCTGTGGGGAGGGTGTGCCTTGGTGGTAAGAGGTGTTGCCCCTTTGGTGGTTAAAGAGGTTTTTTGCCCTTGGTGGAGGAGAGGTGTTGCCCTTGGTGGTGAAAAAGGTGTTGCCCTTGGTGGGGAGGAGGTTTTGCCCTTGGTGGTGAAAGAGATGTTGCCCTTGGTGGGGGGAGGGGTTGTTGCCCTTGGTGGTGAAAAGGCGTTTCCCTTGGTGGTGAAAGAGGTGTTCCCTTGGTGGGGAAAGAGTGTTTTCCTTGGTGGAGGAGGAGGCGTTGCCCTTGGTGTGAAGGGGGGTTGCCCTTGTGGTGAAAGGGTGTTGCCCTTGGTTGGGGGAGGAGGGTTTTGCCCTTGGTGGTGAAGAGGTGTTGCCCTTGGTGGAGGAGGAGGTGTTGCCCTTGGTGGTGAAAGAGGTGTTGCCCTTTGTGGAGGAAGGCGTTTTCCCTGTGGTGAAAGAGGTGTTGCCCCTTGGTGGAGGAGGGTGTTGCCCTTGGTGGTGAAAGAGGTGTTGCCTTGGTGAGGGGCGTTGCCCTTGGGTGGTGAAAAAGGTTTTTGCCCTTTGGTGGAGGAGGAGGGGTTGCCCTTGGTGGTGAAAGAGGTGTTGCCCTTGGTGGAGGAGAGGTGTTGCCTTGGTGGAAAGAGGTTTGCCCCTTGGTGGAGGAGGAGGGTTGCCCTTGGTGGTGAGAGGTGTTGCCCTTGGTGGTGAAAAAGGTGTTTTCCCTTGGTGGTGAAAGAGGTGTTGCCCTTGGGGGAGGAGGAGGCGTTTTCCCTTTGGGGGTGAAAAAGGGGTTGCCCTTGGTGGTGAAAGGTGTTGCCCCTTTTTTGGAAGGAGGGGTTGCCCTTGGTGGTGAAAGAGGGTTGCCTTGGTGGGGAAGGGGGTTTGCCCTTGGTGGTGAAAGAGGTGTTGCCCTGGTGGTGAAAGAGGTGTTGCCCTTGGTGGAGGGGGAGGCGTTGCCCCCTTGGTGGTGAAAGAGGCGTTGCCCTTGGTGGTGAAAGAGGTGTTGCCCTTGGTGGTGAAGAGGTGTTGCCCTTGGTGGTGAAAGAGGTGTTGCCCTTGGTGGAGGAGGAGGCGTTGCCCTTGGTGGTGAAAGAGGTGTTGCCCTTGGTGGAGGAGGGGCTTTCCCTGGTGGTGGAAAGGCTGTTGCCCTTGGTGGTGGAAGAGGAGGATTGCCCTTGGAGGTGAGGGGGCTCTGC
>JACEEZ010007402.1:25000-42500 GCA_016584305.1 Chionoecetes opilio | reverse complement strand
CAATCGCTGATTTGACACGTAATCATCCCAGCGATACTCCATGATTCTGAGAAGACACTTATTACCAAAGGCATTGATTCGTCTCTTCAAGTCACTATTTAGTGTCCATGTCTCACAACCATAGAGTAAGACAGGGATTACAAGCGACTTGAAGATCCGGATCTTTGTCCTCATGCACAGGTACCGACAACTTCAAATACTCCCGCTGAACGAGTCCATAACACCGTGGGCTATGCCAATCCGCCGTAAGGCTTCTTGACGTGACCCGCCATCATTATGGACTGCGCTACCAAGGTATGTAAAACTTTCCAAGATCTCAATGTCCTCGCCACACGCATGAACAGACTGTACTGCTTCATCTAGTAAGTCTCCAAACACCTGGACCTTGGTCTTGAGCCAGGAGACCTCAAGCCCCAAAGGCTTTGCCTCCTCGTGCAGCGCCTCGAGAGCCATCACGAGGACCTCCAGCGACTCAGCAAAGATTACTGCATTATCGGCATAAACAAGATCAGTGATCTTGGTGTTGCCGACGGATGCTCCACAATCACTTTGATCTACAACCTTGTCCAATACCCAGTCCATACAAGCGTTGAAAAGTGATGGGGCAAGGACGCACCCTTGCCTCACTCCTGTATTCACAGGAAAGAAGCTGGATACACCTGCCCCACACTTCACAGCACTCTCAGTTCCAGAATACAGACCAGTTATCAAACCAATAGTCCTTGCAGGAATCCCTCGAAGTCGCAGAAGATCCCAGAGTGACTCACGATGCACTGAGTCAAACGCCTTCTTGAGATCAACGTAGGCTGCAAGCATCCCCTGTCGAAACTCACGTCGGCGTTCCACCAGGACACGAAGCGCTAGGATACGGTCCGTTGTTGACTTACCAGGCGTGAACCCAGACTGCTGAGGTCTCTGATGCTTCACCAGATGACTGCGAGTTCGTGTCAGCTATAGATGGGCAAGCACCTTGCCTGGTACGCTGAGCAGTGTAATACCGCGGTAATTGTTGCAGTCCTGACGGTCCCCTTTCCCTTTCCAGATAGGGACGACCAGCCCCCTTTTCCAGTCAGGAGGAATGGTACCTGATTGCCACACGGCAGTCAGGATAGCATGCAACCCGCGGATCATGGCCTCACCCCCAGCTTTGAGGAGCTCTGCACTGATATTACAAACACCAGCTGCCTTTCCACCCTTCAACTTTGCTACAGCCTCTCTGACTTCGTCAAGAGAGGGTGCGATTTCGTCAATGGGAGGATCGTGCATCCACTGCCTGTAACCCAGTGGTGTGAAGCTGCTCAGTTGGAGGGTCCACCGTGAACAACTGCCCAAAGTACTCACCCCAATGAGCCATCTGCCCATCCATGTCCGACACGAGGCGCCCATCTGCTGTTCGAATAGCACTCGCCCGAGAAGGAGACTTGGAACGGAGCTTCTTCAGGGCTCGATAGGTGGGTCGGAGGTCATTAGCGTTCAAATGACCCTCGACATCCTCAGCGAGACTCCTGACATACCTCTCCTTGTCTCTCCTCAGAAGGTTCTAGTCCGGCGTGACAGAGCCCTGTGCTGGTCCCGGTTCCCAGCCAGCCTGGCAGCGCGACTCTCCTCGATTTTCTCCAGCGTCTCCGTAGAGACAAAACCACGCCTTGACCTCGGGCGCTCCCAATACACTACTTGGCAATTATAGTATAGATATACTGTATAGATACCTGTATCTCTGTGTCTCCTTTAATAGTGGTGGTTTTAATTTTTATTCTTTTACGTTGGAGCCGTTAGCCCCTTCACGCCCAGATCTTTCCTTTGCTATATAAAATTGTATGTTGCAAAGCCATAAAATTATCAAAAGTAACTGAATATAACAAATTAACTAGTGGTCAGGATACTAAATAGGTCATATCTATAAAATCTTTCTTATATTCACAAAAATCGTCATAAGGTATACCCAAAGTACAATGGAAATAACGTTCTGGGCCTCAAGGGGTTAATAGTCTGCAGTTGATATGTATGTTTTTATATTGCCTATATACTAAAAATACCTTCTTATCTGTGTTTCTCTTTTCCTGCAGGTGTTGTCAAGCCCAAGACACGTGACCTGACCCTTCATCACCTGTGACCTGACCTCGCCCCTTCACTCTCCTCATACTTTCGGTTACAGGGAGTTTCGTACAAAAGTTGTTTCGTACCCAGGTTTTGTTAGTTGTTTCTTACACTGATTTTGAATTTTTTCGTACATACCTGGTGTCGTTTCGTAACTCTACTAGTCAAGTTCAACTCTGAGCTGAGTGTACGAAACGACTATGGTTTCATATAGACTACGAAACAACTTTAAAGTGTACGAATCTACTAGTGTACGAAACAACTTTTGTACGAACTGACTGCACCCCATACTTTCAGCCGTGGTAAGTAGATTGTTAGTTTTTGTGATCCCGTTATTTTGACCATTATTTGTGTTTTGTTGATCTATTTCTCTATGATAATTTAGTTTGTCATTTGCCTTCTTTACTTCTAGTTTTCTTATATTCCTTCACTTCTTTTTTCTTATTTTCTTGTACGTTTTTCTTTTGTATATTTCTTTAGTTTGGCGTCTCATCTTGCTCAAGTTCTTGTCAACATTTTTTTTGGTTATTGTCTTCTGTATTTTTTTTTTATCTGATCGATTATCGAGACTGACATTGAATGTACAATAATTCTTTGCATATAATTTGTAAACAATTTAGAATTTTCTACATATTGTTTTCTCACATAATTTTATCTAACTAACGATTTAATTAGTTAGAATAGCTATTGAATGTTAATTAATAATATTATTACAAGCCTAGGTTATAAACACTGGCAAGGCTTACCGCAGAGTTTCTTTGCTGCTCTGTGTTGGTCCGTATCTAAGGTTCCTTCATTTTCTGATCCTAATTTCATCCTAACTTTCTATTTACGGTCATTCCTGATGGTTACTATTTTCCTAGATTTCTTTCTTTCTTTATTAGTTTTAATCAAGTTTTTTTTGGCAGCCTGGATCTTACTGCACAGTCAATTTCTCTTCATCTCTCTTAGAATGGTAATTAAAGAAAAAAAAATAATTAGGTAATGATAGTAATCTCTCTCTCCTCTTCTAATCTCTCTCTCTCTTCTCTCTCTCTATCTCTCATTCTCTCTCTCTCTTCCTCTCTCTCCCCTCTCTCTCATCCGGTCTTCTCTCTTCTCTCTCCCTCTTCTCTCCCATCTCTCTCTCTCTCTCTCCCTCTCATCCTCTCTCTCTCTTCGTCTCTCCTCCTCTCTACTCTCTCCTCCTTCTCATCTCTCTCTTCTCCTTCTACTCCTTCTCGTCCTCCTCTCTCTCTCTCCTCTCTTCTCTTCTCCTCTCTCTCTCCTCTCATCTCTCTCTCTCTCTCTCTCTCTCTCTCTCTCTCTCTTCTCTCTCTCTCTCTCTCTCTCTCTCCTCTCTCTCCTCTTCTCTCTCTCTCTCTCTCTCTCTCTCTCTCTCTCTCTCCTCTCTCTCTCTCTCCTCTCCCCTCTCTCTCTCTCTCCTCTCTCTCTCTCTCTCTCTCTCTCTCTCTCTCTCTCTCTCTCCTCTCTCTCTCTCTCTCTCTCCTCTCTCTCTCTCTCTCTCTCTCTCTCTCTCTCCTCTCTCTCCTTCTCTCTCTCTCTCTCTCTCTCCTCTCCTCTCTTCTCTCTCTCTCTCTCTCTCTCTCTCTCTCTCTCTCTCTCTCTCTCTCTCCCCTTCCCCTCTCTCTCTCTCTTTTTTTCTCAGATGTTTCCATTCTACCTCCTCCTCTTCTCCCCTCTTCAGGTCAGGCTCCTCACGATAACCACCTTAATTTAAACAAACGTGACGAACTGGAATGAAAGGAAGACGAAGGAAGAAGGGGAAGAGAAGGTGGTGTGTATGTGTGTGTGTGTGTGTGCGTGTGCGTGCGCGTGTGCGTGTGCGTGCGTGTAAGGTCAGGTCTTAGGTCAGTGATCCGTTGTCTGTGGTGGCTGCAAATGTTGTTTGCCTTGTTAGTTTATTTCTTTGCTTTTATTTTTGCTGTGAGAAGATCTTTTTCAAATGTTCTTTTCCTTAAGTTTTGAGGGTTTGGAGAAGAGGAGAAAAGGAAAGGCATGGTAATGGAGAGGACAAGAGGAGGAAAGGCATGGTAATGGGAGGACAAGAGGGGGAAAGGCATGGTAATGGGGAGGACAAAAGGAGGAAAGGCATGGTAATGGAGAGGACAAGATGGGGAAAGGCATGGTAATGGGAGGACATGAGGAGGAAAGGCATGGTAATGGGGAGGACAAGAGGAGGAAAGGGATGGTAATGGGGAGGACAAGAGGGGGAAAGGCATGGTAATGGGGAGGACAAAAGGAGGAAAGGCATGGTAATGGAAGGACAAGAGGGGGAAAAGCATGGTAATGGGAGGACATGAGGAGGAAAGCATGGTAATGGGAGGACAAGAGGAGGAAAAATGGTAATGGGGAGGACAAGAGGGAAAGGCATGGTAATGGGGAGGACAAAAGGAGAAAGGCATGGTAATGGAGAGGACAGGAGGGGAAAGGCATGTAATGGGGAGGACAAAAGGAGGAAAGCATGGTAATGGAAAGGACAAAAGGGGAAAGGCATGGTTAATGGGGAGGACAAGAGGAGGAAAGGTATGGTAATGGGGAGGACAAAAGGGGGAAAGCATGGTAATGGGAGGACAAGAGGACGAAAGGCATGGTAATGGGGGGGACAAGAGGGGAAAGGCATGGTAATGGGAGGACAAGAGGAGGAAAGGCATGGGAATGGGGAGGACAAGAGGGGAAGGCATGGTAATGGGGAGGACATGAGGAGGAAAGGTATGGTAATGGGAGGACAGAAGGGAAGACATGGTAATGGGGGGACATGAGGAGGAAAGGCATGGTAATGGGGAGGACAAAAGGGGGAAAGGCATGGTAATGGGAGAAATGAGGAGGAAAGGCATGGTAATGGAGAGGACAAGAGGAGGAAAAGCATGGGAATGGGGAGGACAAGAGGAGGAAAGGCATGGTAATGGGAGGACAAGAGGAGGAAAGGCATGGTAATGGGGGTGACAAGAGGAGGAAAGGCATGGTAATTTGGGGGGACAAGAGGGGGAAAGGCATGGTAATGGGGAGGACAAGAGGGGGAAAAGGGATGGTAATGGGGAGGACAAGAGGGGAAAGGCATGGTAATGGGAGGACAGAGAGGAAAGGCATGGTAATGGAGAGTTCAAGAGAGGAAAGCATGGTAATGGGGGGACAATAGGGGGAAAAGGGATGGTAATGGAGAGGACAAGAGGAGGAAAGGCATGGGAATGGGGAGGAAAGCGGAGGACAGGGAAAGGTATGGTAATGGGAGGACAAAGGAAAGGCATGGTAATGGGAGGACAAGAGGGGAAAGGCATGGTAATGGGGAGGACAAGAGGATGAAAGGCATGGTAATGGGAGGACAAGAGGAAATGGGATGGTAATAGGAGGACAAAAGAAAAGGGATGGTAATGGGAGGCAAGAGAAAAGGGATGGTAAAGGAGGACAAGAGGAGGAAAAGGGATGGTAATGGGAGGGACAAAGAAGGAGGAAAGGCATGGTAATGGGAGAGACAAGAGGAGGAAAAGCATGGTAATGGGTAGGACAGAGGAAGGCATGGTAATGGATAGACAAGAGGAGGAAAGGCATGTAATGGGAGGACAAGAGGAATGCATGGTAATGGGGAGGCAAAAGGGGGAAAGGCATGGTAATGGAGGACAAGAGGAGGAATGCATGGTAATGGGGAGGACAAGAGGAGGAAAGGCATGGTAATGGGAGGACAAGAAGGAGGAAAGGCATGGTAATGGGGAGGACAAGAGGAGGAAAGGCATGGTAATGGGAGGACAAGAGAGGAAAGGCATGGTAATGGGAGACAAGAGGAAGCATGGTATGGGAGGACAAGAGGGGAAAGGCATGGTAATGAGGACAAGAGGAAAGGCATGGTAATGGGGGAGTACCAAGAGGAGGAAAGGCATGGTAATGGGTGGGGGGGGTAAGGGTACAGAGAGGAAGGCATGGTAATGGGGAGGACAAGAGAGGAAAGGCATGGTAATGGGGAGGACAAGAGGAGGAAAGGGATGGTAATGGGGAGGACAGAGGAGAAAAGGGATGGTAATGGGGGGAAGAGGACGAGAGGAGGAAAGGCATGGTAATGGGGGGACATGAGGAAGAAAGGCATGGTAATGGGGAGGACAAGAGGGGGAAAGGCCTGGTAATGGGAGGATATGAGGAGGAAAGGCATGGTGATGGAGATGACAAGAGGGGAAAGGCATGGTAATGGAGAGGACAAGAGGAGAAAGGCATGGTAATGGGGGGACAAGAGGAAATGCATGGTAATATAGAGCACATAAGGAGAAAAGACATGGTAAAGGGGAGGACGAGGAGGAAAGGCATGGTAATGGGAGGACAAGAGGAGGAAAGGCATGGTAATGGAGAGGACAAGAGCGGAAAGGCATGGTAATGGGGAGGACAAGAGGGGAAAGGCATGGTAATGGGGAGGACAAGAAGAGGGAAAAGGGATGGTAATGGGGAGGACAAGAGAGGAAAGGCACGGTAATGGGAGGACATGAGGAGGAAAGGCATGGTAATGGGGAGGACAAGAGGGGAAAGGCATGGTATGGGAGGACAAGAGGGGAAAGGCATGGTAATGGAGAGGACAAGAGGAGGAAAGGCATGGTAATAGGGAGGACAAGAGGGCGAAAGGCTGGTAATGGGAGGACAAGAGGGGAAAGGCATGGTAATTGAGAGGACAAGAGAAGGAAAGGCATGGTAATGGGGAGGACAGAGGAGGAAAGGCATGGTAATGGAGAGGAAAAGAGGAGGAAAGGCATGGTAATGGGAAGGACAAGAGGAGGAAAGGCATGGTAATGGGAGGACAAGAGGAGGAACGGCATGGTAATGGGAGGACAAGAGGAGGAAAGGCATGGTAATGGGAGGACAAGAGGGGGAAAGGCATGGTAATGGGGAGTCAAAGGAGGAAAGGCATGGTAATGGGGAGGACAAAGGGGAAAGGCATGTAAGGGGGAGGACAAGAGGGGAAAAGGGATGGTAATGGGAGACAAGAGGAGCAAAGGCATGGTAATGGGGAGGACAAGAGGAGGAAAGCATGTAATGGGGAGACAAGAGGGGAAAGGCATGGTCATGGGGAGACAAGAGGAGGAAATGCATGGTAATGGGGAGGACAAGAGAGGAAAGGCATGGTAATGGGAGACAAGAGGAGGAAGGCATGGTAATGGGAGGACAAGAGGGGAAAGGATGGTAATGGGGAAGACAAGAGGAGGACAAAACCATGGTAATGGGGAGGACAAGAGGAGGAAGGCATGGTAATGGAGAGGACAAGAGGAGGAAAGGCATGGTAATGGGAGGACAGAGGGGAAAGGCATGATAATGGGCGGACATGAGGAGGAAAGGCATGGTAAAGGGGAAGTCTTACATTTTCCTCCTTTCCTTGTCCTCATTTTTTCCCTCTCGTTACCTCCGCCAACGAAGTTTTGGGGGGTTATGTTTTCACCCCGATATGTCTGTCTGTCTGTCTGTTTGTTAGTGTACAGGATTTCTCGAAAAGTTACGTATAGATTTGGACCAAACTCGTATACCAAGTTGATTTGGTATAAGAAAAACTGATTGAATTATGGATGATTCTATTACAACTGTTGCCATGGCAACCATTTGATGAAATTTTTCGGCCGGAGGTATGCGCTCATACTGATTTGCATATAATCATATATATATATATATATATATTATATATTATTATATTATATATATATATATTATATATATATATATATATTATATATATATATATATATTTTATATATATATATATATATATATATATATATATATATATTATATATATATATCTATTTTATATGATATATATATATATTATTATATCTATATATATATATATATTATAATATATATATATATATATCATATATATATATATATATATATTAATATATTTTATATATATATATATATATATTTTTTATATGAATGATGAATATTCGGGCGGAAGTATGCGCTCTACTGAGTGCCCCCCCCTCTCGTTTCCTTATGCGTCTCCGTGTTTTCCTCTTTCTTTCCTTCCTCTCTCTGATGTGTTTTTCTTCCTAGTTATTTCCCTTCACTACTTCCTCATCTCCTCTCCACCTCTGTTCTCCCTTTCCCTTATTCAATCCCCTTCTTAACCCTTCGCCTTGCTGTCTCACTAATCTCCTCTCGTACATTCTCTCTTCTTTTCCATACCTCTCTTCTCTCTTCTTTTCCATACCTCTCTTCATTCCCTCTTCTTTTCCATACCTCTCGTCTTTCTCTTCTTTTCCATACCTCTCATCTTTCTCTTCTTTTCCATACCTCTCTTCTTTCTCTTCTTTTCCATACCTCTCTTCTCTCTTCTTTTCCATTCCTCTCTTCTTTCTCTTTTTTCCATACCTCTCTTAATTATCTTCTTACCTCTACCTCTCTTCTCTCTTCTTTTCAATACCTCTCTTCATTCGCTCCTCTTTTCCATACTCTCTTCTTTCTCTTCTTACCTCTACCTTTCTTCTTTCTCTCCACTTTCCTGTCACTTTCTCTTCCCCCTCTACAAAGCTCATATATATACCAACATTATTCACTCGCTTTTTCTCTTTGCAATTGAGCTTTTATTTATCATTCACACGAGAAGGAAGTGGGGCTTGATATAATAATGCTCATTGCTAACGTTTTGATTGTGTGTTTTTAGTGAGAGAGAGTGAGGAGAGGAGAGTGGAGTGCGGAGAGGAGAGAAGAGAGAGAGAGAGAGAGAGAGAGAGAGAGAGAGAGAGAGAGAGAGAGAGAGAGAGACGAGAGAGAGAGAGCGAGAGAGAGAGAGAGGACGAGAGAGAAGAGAGAGAGAGAGAGAGAGAGATGAGAGAGAGAGAGAGAGAGGAGAGAGAGAGGAGAGAGCGAGAGGAGAGAGAGAGAGAGAAGAGAGAGAGATGAGAGAGGAGAGAGAGAGAGAGAGAGAGAGAGAGAGAGAGAGAGAGAGATGTCTACACCTGCTTCTTCTTCCTCTTCCTCCTCCACAGTTCCCTCGTTTTGCTGTCTCTTCCCTCTCCAAATCCTGCTCTATATTTTCTTCTTTATTTCGTAACTTCACAACTTCACTTTCTTCCTCTTTCTCCAGCATCGACTTGAAAGATTTAAGCGGAACAGTAACGTGGAAGGATGAGAGAAAGGAAGGAAGGAAGGAAGGAAGGAAGAAGTAAGTCAACCAATACCACTTATTTTTCTCTTTCTCTTTCTCTCTCTCTCTCTCTCTCTCTCTCTCTCTCTCTCTCTCTCTCTCTCTCTCTCTCTCTCTCTCTCTCTCTCTCTCTCTCTCTCTCTCTCTCTCTCTCTGTGTGTGTTGTGTTTGAGGGAAGGAAGGAAGGAAGGTTGCTAAAGTGGGTTGTGTTTGTGAAGGAAGGAAGGAAGGAAGGAAGGTAGGTTACCAATGGCTTATGTAGGCTTACCAATGTAGTTCTAATCCCTTTTATCTACTAAGTTCGTATTTTTTCCATTATCCAAGTCATTTTACTTCTCTATATCTCCTTTTCTGCATCATTTATCCATCAATTTCCTATTTTTCGTAGGTTATATTCATGTCTTAACTTCAACTTCATCTTACCAATGTAGTTTTATCCCCTTAATGAACTAAATCCATTCCACTCTCTCTCCTCACCAAATAGTATTCTTATATATCACGTATTAACCCAGTGGCGTAGCTACGGTGCGGGGGAGGCACGTGCCCCCCCATGAGAATCCTGTGCCCCCCCAGGTGCCCCCCTACTGGGCATGACTGTCGTATTCTGTATAATGCTCTAATACCCACCACTGATCTGATCTTGGAATATACCCTTCTATGTGGCATCAGAGTGGCCCCTGAGCTCCGCTTGCCTAGTGCCCCCCCAGATGCCCCCATTAATAGAGACCCAGCCACGTAACTGCTACCAAAGCAATCCAGTTCTTTAACAACCCACAAACTACGTAGCAAAAAAAAAAAATATCAGTAGGATTGGGCGTGTGAAGGAAATAAGGTTTAGTGTTTCGAAGCAGTGTTGAGTTCCTTGAGTAATCCGGTGCGAGCGACAGTATAGGGCGAGCAGGCAAGGGGGCAGGACGCGTGTACAGGCAGCTGGGAGGAGGAAGTGGGTGATTCTTGGCCAAACAATTTATTTTGTTGCTTTTCTTCATATATCTGCAGCGTAAGGTTAGTAGAGAGAGAAATGGAGGAAGAGAGAGTGCGAGGAATGAGTGGGAATGCATAAAAAAATATTGGTCAAAGGTCAATAGGTAAGGTCGTGGAAAGGAAATAAGGGAAAGTTTTAGTGTTTCGAAGCAGTGTTGACCGAGTTGAGCTGTTTGAGTATTCCATTACGAGCGACAGTCGAGGGCGCGCCAGCGATCAGGCAGGGCGTGTGTGCAGGGCAGGCAGCCGTGAGGAGCAAGCAGGGTGTGTGCAGGGCAGGCAGCCGCGAGGAGCAGGCAGGGCGGGAGTTAGCGGTGTGTCCCAGGGCCCCCACATCCTTAGTCGCCGCTGGGAGGTAGGGAATGATTTTTGTCCAAACAACGCTTTATTTTGTTGCGTTTCTTCATATTTCTGCAGCGTAAGGTACTAGAGAGAGAAAGGGAGAGTGGAGGAATGAGTGGGCCGTGGCGGATCAGGGGGGCTGCGGCCCTGAAATCTCACAGGCCATCACCAGATCTAAGTCAAGAGGTCTAATGAAAATGTTACAATTTATTTGTAATGGCTATGCCCTGGCCACCCCACACTAGATCTGTGTCCAACCTTGGCCACCCCAGTCACCATGTCCTGGCGGCGCCGCTGTGAGTGGGAGAGGGAGGGAGGGAGAGCTTACGTGTGATTTGAGTTTATTTAGTCCTCCCTGCAAAGTAATGGCTGTTGCCTCGTTATCTTTATACCTTATATAACGTCAGATCAGTTATAGCCAGTGGCTTAGCTACGGAGGGGGAGTGCACGTGCCCCCCCCATAAGAATCCGGAGCCACCCCAGGAGCCCCCTCCCCCCCACAGCCATGGCTGCTGTAATCTGCGTGGACCTGTGACTGACGATACGCACGAATACCCTTCAATGTGGCATCAGAATGCCCCTGAGCTCCGATTGCCATAGTGCCCCCCCTATTGATAGATGCCTAGCCACGGCACTGTAACCTAACTCTTATCTCCCTCTCCCGGCTTTTCCCAGGTTTCAGCAGTACCGGCACGAGATCCTGATGGTGACGCAGGCCAAGGAGCAGCTGGCGCGCCTCTGCTTCGCCGTGCGGGACGAGCTGCGGGAGACAAGTGCCAAGGTGGACAGCGTGGATGTGCAGCGCTCCACAACTGTGCACTGTGGCCATTCTCCTCTACTTAATGCTCCTTCTCAGCTCTTCAAAACACTCTCAGGCGATCAGTATAGTGAGTATTATGCTCCAGGCTTTAGTATTAGTGATGGTATTTAGTAACATGGTAGTTGATCAGATTCATGTTGAGTTGATTCTTATTATGATTTGATATAGTTTTATTAATTGCTTAGTTGATATTTAACGTAAAGTAAAATTAATGTCATTTTTATGCCACGGCTTTTGTTGATTGCAGAGTTGATTATTTAATGAAAGGGAAATTAATGTCTATATTTACCCGAGGCTTTTATAAATTTCTTAGTTGATATCTAACGTAAAGAAAAAATAGTTGTCTTTCTGATGCCACAGCTCGTTTGAATGCAGCAAGAGATATAAAGTTGAGGTGGCTAATATCAGGGAGTTATTTGTCACTCAAACGTCAATGCAGTTACATTCCGATAAGCTATGAAGGTTTTCTCCCGTCCATCAATGTGTCTTAACTAATACATCATCAGGGAATCACACGGCAACCACTTTTTTCCCAATCAAATGCGTAGATTCTCTAGTCATACATTAATTCAAAGGGAGCATAAGTATCACTGCGGATATTTTGGGAACATTGCAAACACCGTAGCTATGGATACAGCTGCTGTCCTGGTCATCTCTTTAAATAGTGTAATTTTATTGGGTAACTGTGATTTTGAAATTGTCAGAGATGTTTTGTAATATAAGTAGACCTCCCAGTGAATACAGGAGTACAAATACATTTAATATGTTTCAGGCCTTGCTGTAATGCTTCGTTCTGTCATTAAGATAGTATTTGATGCACTATCTTAATGGCAGAGTGAAGGATTACAGCAAGGCCTGAAGTAAAGTTATGGTATTTGCTTTCCTGTGTTCATTAGTCTATATGCAAAACATCTTCAGACAATTCCAAAATGACTTAAGTTACCCAATATAAAGAGATGACCAGGACAGCAGCTGCTTATATCTACGGTGTTTACAATGTTCTCAAAATACTCAGTGATACTTATCTTCCCTTTGAATTAATCACTTAACTTGAAAATTCTACGCATCTGATTGGGAAAAAGGTGTTGGTCTGATTCCCTGATGATGTATTAGTTAAGACATTGATGGACGGGAGAAAACCTTCATAGCTTATCTGAATGTAACTGCATTGACGTTTGAGTGACAAATAACTACCTGATATTAGCCTCCTCAACTTTATATCTCTCGCTGCATTCAAACGAGCTGTGGCATCAGAGAACTATTTTTTATTTACGTTAAATATCAACAAAGAAATTTATAAAAGCTTTGAACTTTGAACTGAACTTTTGTAGTCACCAATATTTTCAGAAGTCTTAGTTTCCTTTTAGATGTGAGAAAGAATACAAAGCTGATGATCTTCAATTAATCTTTATTTCCATATTTTCTAGGTTACTGACAAGTGGAGGGAAGTCTGCAGCCGCTGTGTTAAAGCCGGTTCCCACTACCCCGCTTCTACGGCCACCGTTGCCGTTCACCGCCCAACAATGACGTCACCATCATCACCGCTTGAGTGGTTGTAGTGTAACCGGGCACAGTTTGCACCTCCGCTCGAGCGGACACCGTCGTGCGGGAGAGATGACTTGATTTTAACTTTGCACGGCAGCCGTACGGCGGTGCGGTCAACTATTTTGTGACGTCATTGTTGGGTGGTGTACGTAGAAGCGGGCTAGTGGGAACCGGCCTTTACATGATGACACTCTTCTTCTGCCGTACTGCGGGCTCAGCGGAGGAGACCACCACTTCCACTCCCCACCTGCTGCCACCACTCATCTGAGATAGATACATGGACGAGGATTTTTCAGAGTTCAATACTATTTCAACTTTATATTGAAACTGCCTCTAACAAAACTGAAGTGTGCGTGTGTGGTTACGTCGAAAAATAAACTCTAGAATTGTTTGAATGCTATTTGATTTCTCAGACCTTATCACGGCTAACCTGTGTGCAAGTTGCTCCTTAAACACAGTCATAATGAAAGCAGTTGCTATATATCATTACTATATACATGATTGACTATTTAGTTGATCAATACAAATTACTATTTTGTTTTCAGAAAAGCTACACAGTAAAAAAAACTTTTCGAAAATACCAGAACTGCAGCTGAAGTAAAATCCAGACTATCGATAGTCTGAATTTTACTTCAGCTGCAGTTCTGGTATTTTAGAAGTGTCTTTTTACTGTGTAGCTTTTCTGAAAACAAAATAGTAATTTGTATTGATCAACTAAATAGTCAATCATGTATATAGTAATACTAGATATATAGCAACTGCTTAGACTATATATCTAGTCTTTAAGGAACAACTTTCACATAGGTTAGCCGTGAAATAGCAACTTGATTATTTAGAGGGTGGTTTGAAATAGCAACTTGCACATAGATTAGCCTCTCACTACACTTACACAGCCCACAGTATGTTTACAAACCACAGGCGAACACCACAGCCTCTCACCTTTGAATAACACTTTCTCTCTGCCCTGAAATTTTCTGTAATATTGAGTCTTTTATACAGATTGTTGAAAGGAATGACTGAAAATGTCTTCCAACTCCAATAAAATGGTTGTCCTCTACACCTCCTCTCCTAACACCTCCGTCCCAGCCACACCACCACCTGCACACACACCCAATAACACGCGTGCACACTCCACCTCCACCACACCGGGTCATCAACGTCCTCCACTTGCTCGGAATCTCCTGAAAGAATCTCGGACCAAGCCATTCCACCCTCCTCGCCGCCCACACCGTGCCGCCGCCGCCTCTCGGGTGTTGCTGCCGGGGACACCCACACCTAGAACACACTTGTAAATCAATACCTTGGTCTCTGTGACATAATGAGAAGGCGGTGTGAAGCTATAGTCTATTTTTTTTAACAAGGTGAAAAATCCTGACTGACCCCTTGCTGCTTACTGACTAATAATTGATGCCAGGAGAAGGGAATAGTACGCTTCTTCTAAATTTCAATTATTTTATCATAGTTAACCATATTATCATGCAAATATAGGCATACTTTTAAGCATAAGACCTTAAGATATAATGGAATTTTCGCCTTGTTAAAAAAAAATAGACTATAGTGTGAACATTAAAAGTGAATGATAACATTAATCATTATTTCCTATTAGCAACCCAGTGCAAATATTAAAGAGATTAGCGTCATTATGTCATTAATAAACTAATCATTTCAAAGCACCGTTGTTATAAATAAATCAGTTACCATTATTATATTTACAAACATTAATTTGATCACCTTACTACTCCTACCTTTAAACTCATAGCACACACACACATACACAGCCTTTCGAAAAATTGGTCCTTAAACTTGGTATATATTCGATGTCAGGGCAGCTTGTCACTCTATACTAAAAGAACAAGCAGTAAACGCTAAACTACACTGCTTGTATATATTCTTACTACATCATTTTCAGCATAATAGTACTAAAAAAAAAAATACTATAAAACGCTAAAGGAAAAAAGTATTGAAATTTAATCTTAGCAATAATAAAGAGACTGGTTACCATTCCTACGTAGTTTCAATAACCCTCAGTGACTATAAATTGTAGTTCCTGCGTAGTCAAGTTGTTAGCGTCTGTATCAGAAAACTACCTCGTACACACACATACCCACGAGTCTTAACCCCTTGAGACCCAGATCTTTCCATTAATATATAAAATCATCTGTTGTTCGCCATAAAATTACGAAAAGTAACTGATTATACCCAATTAGTTAGTGGTCAAGGATACTAAACAGGTCATATCTATAAAAACATTGCTTATATGCACTAAAAATCGTCTAATGGTACACAAATTACAATGAAAAATACGTTCTGGGTCTCAAGGGGTTAACCATGTTTTGTCATCACAGCTAATTTTCAACATGTAGTACTAAATAAGATCAATGACTATAAAACAATCACGGCCCTTACAAAACACACACATACCTTTACATCATTTACATCGTCTTTACAGGAACTACCACCTGTAGCTCTCGCGGCCTCTTGTAGCTTCCTTATTTTCTTATACCCAAGAGTCTAAAACCTCATGTATTATCATCACGGAGCCAGTCATAACGTCAGCTCGAGACACCTAAGGCATGTGCTATACAGTGACACCAGCAGCAGGGAGAAGACATGAAGGGCAGGGAAGGGACATGAAGGGCAGGGCAGGGAAGGGACATGAAGGGCAGGGAAGGGACATGAAGGGCAGGGAAGGGACATGAAGGGCAGGGAAGGGACATGAAGGGCAGGGCAGGGAAGGGACATGAAGGGCAGGGAAGGGACATGAAGGGCAGGGAAGGGACATGAAGGGCAGGGAAGGGACATGAAGGGCAGGGAAGGGACATGAAGGGCAAGGAAGGGACATGAAGGGCAGGGAAGGGACATGAAGGGCAGGGAAGGGACATGAAGGGCAGGGCAGGGAAGGGACATGAAGGGCAGGGAAGGGACATGAAGGGCAGGGAAGGGACATGAAGGGCAGGGAAGGGACATGAAGGGCAGGGAAGGGACATGAAGGGCAGGGAAGGGACATGAAGGGCAGTTAAGGGACATGAAGGACAGTGATGGCAGGCGTGCGTGCTAACGTTTGCAGGGAGCCAACACCCAAAGTTTGAGGCAGAAATTACGAAAGTTTGGCAAAATTATGATGTCCTTGCACTGCCTTCTCCCTCGCCACCCAACGGCGTCTTGGGTTCATTTCTCACAGGGGATAATAGTTGTTAAAGGAAGATTGAACTTGTGGAGCGCAATATACTACTACCACCGCCACCACTACTATAACTACTACTACTATTAACCCTTTCACACCCAGATCTTTCCTTTGATATATAAAATCGTCTGTTGTTAGCCATAAAAATACGAAAACTAACTTAATATACCAAATAAGCTAGTGGACAATAATACTAATCAGGTCATATCTATAAAATATTGCAAACAAAATCGTCTAGTGTTTATCAAATTACGATGAAAATTACGCTCTGGGCCTCAAGGGGTTAATAATATAAGTCAAGCACCACTTTACACTATCAGAGGATATTAACCAACCACTTACACACGACACTCCATCTCGTGCCTGTGTCTGCTGTCTGTCTACGTCATCCCGTGTGTGTTCTGGTTCGAGTCTAGAGGTAAACGGCGCACCATCTACCCGGCCGCATATTCCCGTTTTCTGGAAGAGTATGTGGCGTTTACTCTTGAACACGTCAGGTTAGGTTACGTTAGGTTGCGGATAGGGTTGGATAGGTTTACCTGGGCGTTACGCGGTTACTTTGCGTGGAAATCACAATGAGGTTATTTTCGAGACATTCCTATGGTTAGTTTTCGGAGCTACAGGCAAGCGTCTTCACTCGGTAACCACATACTCGCATAGAGATGGGGAATATGCTACCCGGCCAGTAATCCTCCTCCTATTCCTGGTAGATTCCTCCTCCTCTTCCTACACTCAAGTTGATTAGTAAACGCATCTCTGGGAAATGTGAACTGCGGTAATTCTGATGTCTGTCGTAATTACCTGAGAACCTCATTGTTATTATTATTATTATTATTAATTTCCTTGGTCCTATCACCTTTACCTACTACTACAATCCCCCTCCTTTACTACCACTACTATCTCACCACGATCATCACCATTACCACCTTCACCACCACTACATCCATTCCTGCAAAGCAAAACCTCCCTGCCTCACCCCCCTCTCTCCCACCTCCACCACACCCTTCCCTCGCCCCTTCTAACCTCCCACTAACACCACCACCACACCCCTCCCTCGCCCCTTCTAACTCCCCACTAACACCTCCACCACACCCCTCCCTCGCCCCTTCTAACTCCCCAATAACACCTCCACCACACCCGTCCCTCGCCCCTTCTAATCCCCACTAACACCTCCACCACACCCCTCCCTCGCCCCTTCTAACTCCCCACTAACACCTCCACCACACCCCTCCCTCGCCCCTTCTAACTCCCCACTAACACCTCCACCACACCCCTCCCTCGCCCCTTCTAACTCCCCACTAACACCTCCACCACACCCCTCCCTCGCCCCTTCTAACTCCCCACTAACACCTCCACCACACCCCTCCCTCGCCCCTTCTAACTCCCCACTAACACCTCCACCACACCCCTC
>JACEEZ010007402.1:7500-20000 GCA_016584305.1 Chionoecetes opilio | reverse complement strand
ATGGAGGAAACAGGCGAGGGATGGCAGGTGGAAGGAGACATAAAAGGCGTACTTATTAACAACGTAATAATTCACATCTAACACCACAGGAGGAACATTTAAAAAACAGGAAAGAAGTAAAGCAAACGATGTAAAATATGAAAATTAAAACGAGTAAGAACATGAAAGAGAAGCGGAGAATCAGACGGAAGAGGCGGAGGAAGTAGATGATTAAATAAAAAGATATGTAATTGCACATATTATAAAGAGAAAAATTAGGAGTATAATATAAGTAGGGGACAAAAAGACGAGAGGAAAAGGAAGGGATGACAAAATATGGACAGAACAACAACAAAACTTTACACTGTGACAACAAACTAAACTTTCACAATACTAAACTTTCACATCATGTTTGCAGCTCAACACATATCTCTTCCCTAATATTAACCCCTTGAGACCCAGAACATAATTTCCATTGTAATTTGGGTACCCTTAGACGATTTTTAGTGAATATAAGCAATATTTATAGATATGACCTGCTTAGTATCCTTGTCCACTAACTAATTTGGTATATTCAGTTACTTTTCGTAATTTTATGGCTAACAACATACAATTTTTTTATAACAAAGGAAAGCTCTGGGCGTGAAGGGGTTAATTATATCTTTTAAATCACACTCTTATACAACAGGGTTCGATATTCACTCAATCATAAACACACAGGATATCTTTCGAATCACTAACACACAAAAATCCAAACTTATCTCACAGGAACTAAGAAAAAAACGAATATTCAAAGTATGACAATAATCTGGTATCACGATTCATTTAAAAAGTTTCAAGACAATTTTATATCACTATCGTTCAAGGCATATTATTTTCTCCTACACTCGCCACTTTTCCTCTCTCTCTCTCTCTCTCTCTCTCTCTCTCTCTCTCTCTCTCTCTCTCTCTCTCTCTCTCTCTCTCTCTCTCTCTCTCTCTTCGTCTCTTCATCCCGCCCTGTTACCATCCACCAAATTATTTCTTGCGGGAGTGAGAGGAAGAACAAAATATGTGAAGAAAACGAAACAAGTAACGCAGAGGTGAGAGAGGTCAAGAAAGATGAGACCAATTGAATGAGAGAGAGAGAGAGAGAGAGAGAGAGAGAGAGAGAGAGAGAGAGAGAGAGAGAGAGAGAGAGAGAGAGAGAGAGAGAGAGAGAGAGAGAGAGAGAGAGAGAGAGAGAGAGAGATTAATTACTTAGAAAGAAAGAGGCAAAATATAGAGAAAAAAATGAAAAGAAAAGGGAAAAATGAGGAAGAAAAGTGGCGAGTGGAGGAGAAAAAAACATAAAGGAGGGGGTGAGGGGAAGGGAGATAAGATTGATGAGCAAGTAAGAGGAGGAGGAGGGGGAGGAGGAGGAGGAGGAAGGATATATATAGAGTGGTGCTGAAGTGTTGAAGGATACAAAGGGATAGAGGGAGGGACTAAAGGATAGAGGGATTGTTGCAATATGAAAGGGAAAGGCGAGGGTGTTGGGGGGGAGGGGGTGTTGGGGGGGGAGGGTGTTGGGGGGAGGGGTGTTGGGGGGGGTGTTGTGGGGGGATGTTGGGGTCAAGACAATGGAACCCAATGGTGAGGTTGTGAGGTTGAAGGGGAGGGGGGAAGGGCTTGAAGGGGAGGTGGGAAGGGGTTGGTACGGTTACGTTGGTGGGGGAAACAAAATATAGAGAGAGAGAAGGAAACAAATATACATGGAAATAAAAGGTCAAAGAGAGAGAGAGAGAGAGAGAGAGAGAGAGAGAGAGAGAGAGAGAGAGAGAGAGAGAGAGAGAGAGAGAGAGAGAGAGAGAGAGAGAGAGAGAGAGAGAGAGAGAGAGAGAGAGAGAGAGAGAGAGAGAGAAGAAAAGAAAATAGGGAAAGCTGACATAAAATCGACTTCATCTTTGCCATAATCAACTAATGCATCATAACGATTTACTTTTTATTATAAGGAATTCATCTTTGGCTTTAGTCACTATCTACCTACAATATAATTCAAACAGTTTCTTCTTTATGTACCGCCGTTCCGTGTACAGCAATGTTTCCTGTTACGTACATGAGCCCATCCGCTAAAACATGCGAACACGAGATATATGAGAATGAAGCTGCAGGAAACTCGTAAACTTGTTAACTGAAGTGTGTGGGTAGTGTGGCTTTTGGCAGTGGTGTGAAGTGTGTGGGAAGTGTGGCGTTTGGCAGTGGTGTGAAGTGTGTGGAAGTGTGTGGGAAGTGTGGCGTTTGGCAGTGGTGTGAAGTGTGTGGGAGTGTGTGGGAAGTGTGGCGTTTGGCAGTGGTGTGAAGTGTGTGGAAGTGTGTGGGTAGTGTGGCGTTTGGCAGTGGTGTGAAGTGTGTGGCGAGTGTGTGGGTAGTGTGGCGTTTGGCAGTGGTGTGAAGTGTGTGAAGTGTGTGGGAGTGTGGCGTTTGGCAGTGTGGTGTGTGGAAGTGGCGTTGCTGGTGTGAAGTGTGTGAGTGTGGGAAGTGTGGCGTTTGGCAGTGGTGTGAAGTGTGTGGGAAGTGTGGCGTTTGGCAGTGGTGTGAAGTGTGTGGGTAGTGTGGCGTTTGGCAGTGGTGTGAAGTGTGTGGGTAGTGTGGCGTTTGGCAGTGGTGTGAAGTGTGTGGGTAGTGTGGCGTTTGGCAGTGGTGTGAAGTGGTGTGAAGTGTGTGGGAAGTGTGGCGTTTGGCAGTGGTGTGAAGTGGTGTGAAGTGTGTGGGAGTGTGGCGTTTGGCAGTGGTGTGAAGTGTGTGGGAGTGTGTGGGGTGTGGGAAGTGTGGCGTTTGGCAGTGGTGTGAAGTGAGTTAGATGTGCGGGAGAGATGTCGTAAGGTGTGAGGTGAGGGTAGTATGTGGGGTGTGTTTGGGGAGTATGCATGGTGATAAGGGGAGTGTGGGAGTGTGGGGTGTGCATGTGGTGTGTGATTAAAAAAAGTGATTATTCTCCCCTACAAGCAAGTGAAGCCACAGAGCCTTGACAGGGTGACGAGGGAACGATAACTCCACTACAAAGAAGCAAATGTTTTAAGAAAGTATATAAAACAATAAACGCGGCTGATACAGAAAAGTAAAGGCTTTGGGATTTATGTTCATCGACTACACAATTAGTCATTAAGCCAGACATTTATGCATTAGGCAATTATATCCTTTTCCCAGAACGCGGGTCAGCAGTTTACACTTCTGGTTAACTATTTCAGTTCTAGGAATGTACAAGGTTACCGTAAAGATGCCTCGCCTTACAAAAAGGCGTGAAGAACTGTGATGAGAGCAACACACAACACCAAACAAGAAAGAAGAACAACAAAGAAACCCAAACTTAGAAGAAAACATCCGAAAAAACATCGAAAATAGTGAAAAGAAGGAATTAATCGCACACTTTTCTATTGGACGAATATTGACACGAGAAAAACTACAAACCATGGCAGGAAATAGACGAAAATAACGCAAAGGAGCGCCTGAAGGAAGGTAAAGAAGCAATGGAGGAAGGAAAAGTCTGAAAAATATTACAAACACTGAGAAAACTAAAGTATACGCATGGATGACCCGGAAATCCAACCCCGGATCACTGGTTAGCGAGACGGTCTCCACCCCATGCGGCCGCCGACCCAATGCGGCCACCTGTATGATCCACATGTATAGAGGGCAGTCGCGCGGAGCAAAATATTGTTATACGTATACGTATATGTTTATTGTACGTTATGTTTAACATATATAACTAAGTTAAACATAAGATATGTCATAAGTTACTAACCTGACCTCACTATAACCTCTAAAAATTACTAACCTAACCTCACTATAACCCCTAAAAGTTACTAACCTAGCCTCACTATAACTCCTAAAAGTTACTAACCTAACCTCACTATAACCCCCTAAAAGTTACTTATATTGCTGTAGGCGGCCGCATTGGGCCCGCGGCCGCATTGGATATACACCAGCGAGACGAGTGTGCCACCACTATACAGGAGGAATCGGAGCTCTTGTGGTCTTCTCGTGTCAGTGTTATGAATTATAACTTGGAATCCTATGTCACTAGGATATGTGTTTCTGGCATTATAAAGAAATAAACTACTTTGTAACATTACGATATCTGGCAACTTAAGAAGACTATGATCTCTGAAATACGGATTTGTGTGGTCATATCGATGGCAGTTAAACATTGCACGTATTAATTAGTTTCTGTGTGGTAAATAAGCTTTGTATGTATGTTTGATAGGCGCCGCCCCGAGTGGATGCACAATATATAAGATGCGGATAAATGATTGAATAATAGACTTGTTAAGATTTTGCAGATTTTAATAGTTGCTAATTTTATAAATTGCTCCTATTAATTTTGATATTTTAGATCTAATGTTGTCAATATGTGGTTTCCATTTGAGAGTATTATCAATTAAGATCCCTAAAACTTTATTACTTTAACTCTGTTGACTGTAAGGCTATTAATTTTGATGATAATATCGGTATGTTGAGTGTGTAAGGTGTGTGATACCATAGCATTCGTTTTTTTTAATGTTTAGTGTTAGTTTACTGCTTTTAATCCAGTCAGAAACATGTATTAACTCATTGTTTACTGTGTTCTGTAGTGTCTTGAGATTATGGCCTTGTAGGTAAATTGAAAAGAGAGAGAGAGAGAGAGAGAGAGAGAGAGAGAGAGAGAGAGAGAGAGAGAGAGAGAGAGAGAGAGAGAGAGAGAGAGAGAGAGAGAGAGAGAGAGAGAGAGAGAGAGAGAGAGAGAGAGAGAGAGAGAGAGAGAGAGAGAGAGAGAGAGAGAGAGAGAGAGAGAGAGAGAGAGAGAAAATACGAAACTTAACATATCAAAGAAAAACAATATAAACGACCAGGAAAATTAAAGGGAAATAAATTAGAGAACCTTAAGTAAGAGTCAAGAAGAAAATGATAATAAAGGAAAGAGGAAAGAAGAAACAGAAACGAACAAAGCAAAAAGGGAATTACATAACATTACATAGAGGACAGAATAATAGAAAGAAATGGAAGAAGAGGAGGAGGAGGAGGAGGAGGAGGAGGAGGAGGAGGAAGAGGAGGAGGAGGAGGAGAGGAGGGAGGAGGAGGAGGAGGAGGAGGAGGAGGAGGAGGAGGAGGAGGAGGAGCTTCGCCGGTGCACTGCTAGAATTCTCACAGACCTCACAAAAAACCTGGGTTCGTGCCCCGGCCGATGCAGACTGTTGAGCGCATTGTGAGCTGAAGGAGTGAAGTGTTAAGAGAGATCAATATCAAGATTAACAATGATAAAAAATCTAAATAGACCACAAAAAAAATACATAAATACAAAAAAATAAAAAAATAAAAAGTTTGTTAGTTGTACAGTGCTAGAGTTTAACAGTAGCATGACTGATATTCATGATTACTTTGAGTTTGACTGGGTAACATATTTTACATATTTTTTATATACATACATATTGTTTTGTACTTCCGTCAATAGGTGATTAAAATTTCATGTCACTTTATAGAGTTAACTTTAGGAGGAGGAGGAGGAGAATACAGAGGAATACAAAGGAAACACAAACAGCAACAGACCATTAGGTCCTTACATGGCTGTTTGATTTAACTACACTACACTAACTAGAAAATAAGAGAGAAAGGATAGGAAAGTAGAAGGCTTGATGAGGTGTAGAAAGGGGTCGAGAAGGGTGCGTAGAGGGGGAGGAAGAGGGAAGGAATGGAAGGACACGAGAGGTTGAGAAGGAAAGGAAGGGAGGGAGGGAGGGAGGGAGGGAGGGAGTTAGGAAGGAAGGAAGGATGGAAGGCAGGCATGAAATATGTAAGTTTTATATGAGTTAAAGAAAGGGAATTAATTATTAAGAGAGAGAAATAGATGCCTCTCTTGTCCTCTCTATTCTTTAGCCAATCCGCTGCTTCCTTTGACCCCGCCAGCCAATCAGCGAACAGAGATTGAGTGTTACAATATTATTTTGTCTCCGCGCTACAAGGTTCCAAGATGTGCCCTAGAGTAAGAGCCACACGGGTATAACCTGACTACTGGGTGGTGAGCCTGGAGTTGGCTGTGAGTGCAACCGTCTCAACTCCAATCTGTTTGTGAATTTAAAAAAAAGATCCTTAATATTGCGAGGGTGCATGTTTGACAGAATCTGAGAGAAAGTAAGATTTGAGGCAGTGATGATTTCCAAGGCAGACTCAAGTATCAAGGTTATGGACAGCGACAAGGAGCCCAAGACTTGTTGCGGCTGTATGTACGTCTTTCGGCAGCTGTGGCGACAGCTGACCAAGAAGAAGTCCAACCGGAAAACAGATGACGAGGAAGTTTATGGTAAAAACGAGGAAACCAAGGAATCAGTAGAAGATATCGAAGAGAAAATCATAGAAAAAAAAGAAACAAGAGTGATAATTGAAGAAATAAAGGTCATAGAAGAAACAGATAAATTGAAAGACGATTTAGTAACGGAAGAAAACAAAAACCCTGAGCAGGAGGCAAAGGAAGGAAACATCGCCATTGCCAGCGCGGTGCAGGAAGAAGGACACCAGGAAGCAAAGGGAGAGGTGAAGAAAGAAGAAAAACTACCTAAATTAAAGAAAAAGAAAATACGGAGGGCCAAGGCGCGCCTGGCCGAGGTTGCTGAGGGTCTCTTGTCCGGCGTGATGTACGTCCACGGCGAGGCGGTGGACGCCACTACCGAGGCTTGGACGCTGGCCCGCGACAAGAGGAACCGTCCCAGGAAGGCCAAGGAGCTGCTCGCCGTCACCGAGGCGGCGGTGTGCACGCAGCGGAAGGCCGCGCTGCAGCAGCAAACCGCGCCGCCACAGGCCAGGAAGGCCAAGGAGCTGCCCGCCGTCACTTAGGCGGCGGCGTGCACGCAGCAGAAGGCCGCGCCGCAGCAGAAGGCTGCGCTGCAGCATCAGGCCGCGCCGCCACAGGCCAGGAAGGCCAAGGCGTTGCCCGCCGTCACCGAGGCGGCGGCGTGCACGCAGCAGAAGGCCACGCAGCAGCAGCAGGCCGCGCCGCCACTGGGCAAGAAGAATGTCCGGCGCGCCAAGAAGCGTACGGAAGACAGCGTGAGAGACTCATGGAAGGTGGGGAAGGTGGAGAAGGTGGAGGTGGCGGTGGCCGCGGCGCCCCACATGCGGCGCTGCATCGTCGGGCCCGGCGGTGCCTCACTGAAGAAGGTGCAGGAGGACTTTCCCGGCGTTGTAGTGAAAGTGCCGCCGCCGCGGGACGCCGTGACCGCCACCGTCACGGTGCGGGGACCTCCCCGGCAGGTTACTGCCGCGGTGGATCACCTCAAGGCGTTGCTGCACGAATCGGAGGTGGTGGAGGCGCAGGTGGCAGTGGCGCCACACCAGCGGCGCCACGTGATAGGCCACGGCGGTGCCAACATCCGCAAGCTCAAGAAAGAGTTTCCCGAAGTGGCGGTGACGGTGCCGCCTCTTGAGGACCGCGCCTCCCGGAGCATCGTGCTGAAGGGTCCGCGGCGCCAAGTGGCCGGCGCGCGGGCACTCTTTGGCCCCCGCGGCCAAGGCAAATTTCCCCCGCGCAGCGTCACCCACAATCCACCTCAATCCACCATCCCAACATCTACCCCAACCACCACCCACACCACCGTCCTAACCACCACCATCCCAACCACTACCGCAACTACTGTCTCAACCACCACCGTCCCAACCACCACCAACCCAATCACTATCCACACTACCGCCCCATCAACCACCCACACCATCTCCCCATCAACTACCCACACCACCGTTCCAACCACCACCCCAACCACCATTAAAACTCCCCTCCCCATTACTGTAGAAAAGCCCACCCAAAGCACCACCCTCCCTCCCGCCCTCAACGCCGAGGACTTTCCTTTCCTCAGCGAGGCACACGCAACACGCCGCCCACCCCACCTTCCCGCCCGCAACACACAACACCCTCCCGCCCAGGGCACCACCGGCCCTCCCGCCCCCAACACCGAACCGTCTTCTGTCCACACCAACGCTCACCCTCCGCCCCTTCCCGCCCCTCTACAAGACGCCGCCATATACATCCTTCTGCCCAAAACTTCGCCCGCAATACCGCCCACCACAGCAACAATCCTCCCACCCATTACCATAACTATCCTCCCGCCCATTACCGCGACTATTACGCCCACCGTGACTATCCTCCCACCTATTATCAAGACTATTACGCCCATCCTAACTATCCTCCCGCCCATTACCGTGACTACTCTTCTGCGTACCATTAAAACTATTATGCCCACCGCGACTATCCTCCCGCCCACCACCACAACTATGCCGCCCACTATCATGACTATTACGCCCACCGTGACTCTCCTCCCACCCACTAACACGACAACCCACCCGCCCACCACCGCACCCGCAGAAGCCACCGCCCCACCCAGCCTCACGCCCACCCTTGAGGCGCCTTGACCCGAATAAACTGACCTCTAATTATATGTCAGGTCAACTATCTAACCCAGGATCACGTGGCTTCCTTGCCGTGATTTCAATTGTACAAAATATTATATTCTTTTTAGCAGAATTTAATTATGTATTCAGGAAATACTAAGGAAACTAAAGGGATTTTTGTAGCAGTGTAGAATGATTTTAATGTAAACTGAGTAAACTATATATTTTTATGATTGACTTTCCTTCTGAACAAACACTGTAATTGACTTATTATGCCCATTACATGTCACTTAATTGCCGGATTAGGTAACGACATTATTTTGTTATTAACTTTTAATAATTTATGAAATATACTTTCCTGTATTTCTGAAGCAAATGAGTTGTTTTCCGTGGTGATAAAAGTCTGTCACTGTAATGATATTTTTCTTAACAATAAACTATGTAAAAAATAAAATCCAGCTCGTCCTTATCTCATCCTTAAAAGTTACATTTATTTGATTTCTTAATATAATTATTGCACCAAGAGAGAGAGAGGAGAGAGCGAGAGAGAGAGAGAGAGAGAGAGAGAGAGAGAGAGAGAGAGAGAGAGAGAGAGAGAGAGAGAGAGAGAGAGAGAGAGAGAGAGAGAGAGAGAGAGAGGAGAGAGAGAGAGAGAGAGAGAGAGAGAGAGAAGAGAGACGATGACGAGAGAACGAGAACGAGAGACGAGAGAAGAGAGAGAGAGAGAGAGAGAGAGAGAAAAAAAAGAAGTCAAACACACAGATGGAGACATACAAATAAGCACTAAAAAACCGCATCATAAGAGGGCACACACACACACACACACACACACTAATCACTTCAACAAGGCTAATTCATCACGTACTCATAATCTGCATCAATACATGAGCGGGTCTCGCACTATTTAAAGTTAATTAGGCATCAAACAAATGCTTGATTAAATTATTACTAAAGAGACAGTAGCCGCGTGGAAGGGAGGGAAGGAGGGAAGAAGGAGGGAGGGAAGGAGGGAGGTGGGTGGGAAGGAGGGTGGAGGGGGAGGGAGGGGGAGTGGGAGAGGGGAACAAAGGAAGAGAGGGAGGGGGGAGGTGCATGTAAAATTATTCCATTGTATTGTTGACAAGCGCTCTCTCTCTCTCTCTCTCTCTCTCTCTCTCTCAACCGACCTAATTTTCACAGTTTTCAGTACAAACACTCATTCATATCAACTCAATTACTACGGCAAATACACAATATCACACACACACACACACACACACGTATAGGTAAAGCAAATGAACTAACCTTGCCGTCGTGGTGCTTCCCCTTCCTGCAGACGAGGACGAAGAAGTCACAGACGACACGACGCCGACAACGACGAGTGGAGAGAAAGAGGAAGAAGAGGGGGAAGAACGAGGAGGAGGTCGGGAATGGAGGTGACATTGAAAAGAAGGAAGAGGCTGACGAAGAGGAGAGATAAATGGGAAGCTAACAGCACTAAGAGGAGGAGGAAGAAGAGGAGGAGGAATAGATAAAAAGGAAATAGCAACTGTGGAGGAAGGCACAGACGATAACGACACTGATAACCACGAGGAATGGAAGTGGAGAAAGAGGAGAAGATAAGATAAGATACTTTGATCCTATCTAGACACTTTGCAAGTACCAACTACAAGGTTATTGACTATACAAAGCGCCACCACGCCAGGACGAACTTGGTGGGCTCGAACCGCTGACCGAATGCAGGGACGAGAAAGAGGAGAAAGATTATGAGGAAGAGGAAGGAAGAGGAGAAAGCGACAGAGGACAGAGTGGAGGTGAAATTGAAGAGGATGAGGAGAGACAAAGATAAAGAACAGTTAGTACATAGAAGAGAAAGACGAGGAAGAGAAAAGATAAAGAGGCAACAACAGTAATGGCGGAGCGCTTGACTTCACGCCTTCCTCCTCCACACACTCTCTCCCTTCTACCCTTCCACCGCGACTCCCCCCCTCAGCCCCCCCCCCCTTCCCCCTCCACTCCCCCCTTCCTGTTACCCACAATGCCCTTCAAACGAACCAGTAATGAACCCCGTACTTAAAATTCTGTCTCTTGTCTGTTTGTCTCTCTCTAAAAATAGTCTTTCATCTTGCACGACAAAAAAGGATCATTGGAACTTGTCATTCAGACGGATAAAAAAGTTATGATTAGACTCAATCACTTTTTTCTATTTTCTTTTTAACTGTTGCTTCGAAGGTTCATTTGGTGTTACGAATCTACACGTGAAACTGTTCGATGATTAAAATTACTTTGAGAGAGAAAGCGAGAGAGCGAGAGGAGAGAGAGAGAGAGAGAGAGAGAGAGATACAAAATATATATTTATATATATATATATATATATATATATATATATATATATAAGAGAGAGAGAGAGAGGAGAGAGAGAGAGAGAGAGAGAGAGAGAGAGAGAGAGAGAGAGAGAGAGAGAGAGAGAGAGAGAGAGAGAGAGAGAGTGTGTGTGTTACGAACAAGAATCCAGTAATTATGTAAATCAGTCTGTCAACCAGTCAGTCAGCAGTTAGTCAACCAGTCATACATGCAACCACCTAAGCATCCAAACATCTATTTAACCAACCAAAAACCACATCCACACCATTACAAATCCACACACCCATTCACACCCACACATCTATCCCCTCCCACACCCATCCACACCCATGCACCCATTCACACCCACACATCCATCCCCTCCCACACCCATCCACACCCACACACCCATTCACACCCACACATCTATCCCCATCCCCCACCCATGCACCCATTCACACCCACATACATCCCCCTCCCACACCCATCCACACCCATGCACCCATTCACACCCACACATCTATCCCCTCCCACACCCATCCACACCCACACACCCATTCACACCCACACATCTATCCCCTCCCCTACCTATCCACACCCATGCACCCATTCACACCCACACATCTATCCCCTCCCCCACCCATTCACACCCACACTTCTATCCCCTCCCACACACACCAACCATCAAGAATTTATCGCTTCCATTTCACACAAATCCAAATTTCTACGTAAATCATTGACGGTCTTTAAACTGCTCGAGGCTGAATCACCTGTCCTTGACGTTCATTATCCCCGCTAATTAGCCTCACCTGGGCAGCGACAAGCCACTTACACACACACACACACACACACACACACACACACACACACATATATATTAGTATTTCCCAACACACGCTAAAATCATTCCCTTCCCCACTCTGAAACGCTAATGCAACGAATAAACATTAATAACAACAACAACAATACTAATAAAGGAAACATTGAATCCTAAATGTATAAATAAAACACTTGATTTTATACACTTTCATTATTTCTGTGACTCAAACGATGAAAATGAATAAATAAATACATAAATACATCATAAGTCATAGAGTATACATGTATACGTATATATACACACACACATGTACACGTAAACATCCACATACATACATAAATACATACATACAGTACGAGGTATACATGGTGAAAGAATACACATAGTTATACATGTCAATTGGTGTGGTGAGATCAAGTCATGTATTAAGTATCTATACAATAAGGCGAGGAGGCATATCATACACTAAAGTATATTGGCGAGAAGGTTATTGTGTATACTGTATATGTTACTATAGTCGCCGCACGTTAAGTTGGCGAAAATTGGGGCCCTTCACTCCTCCCTTCCGAACGCACGGGATTGGCTGAGGTGTTGGGTGAGAATGCCTTACTCCAAGTTCCACCCTACAGCCCCAACACCGAACACCTCAGCCAATCCCGTGCGTTCGGAAGGGGGGAGGGAAGGGGCCCAATTTTCGCCAACTTAACGTGCGGCGACTACCTGGCACTTGTTAGCTGTCCTGCATAACCCACCAGGTAGAAAACGAGACATATGAGGCAATACAAGGTGAGATTGATGGATCTACCTTTCAGTCTAATGTATAAAAAACTGTAAAGTGTATGTATATCTCTGTGTATATCTCTAAATAGGTGTTTGTTAAGTTTCATAGGTAATGCAGGGTTTGTTGTGTGTTATGTATATGCTGTAGTGTTGTTGTTGTTGATGTTTGTTGTTCCTCTCCTTCATACAATAGTGCAGGTGTATTATCATGCAAGGTTAGTTTACT
>JACEEZ010007402.1:0-2500 GCA_016584305.1 Chionoecetes opilio | reverse complement strand
GTGGTAGTAGTAGTGGTGGTAGTAGTAGTGGTGGTAGTAGTAGTGGTGGTAGTGGAAATAGTGGTGGTAATAGTAGTGGTGGTTGTAGTAGTGGTGGTGGTAGTGGTAGTTGTAGTTGTAGTGGTAGTGGTAGTGGTAGTTTTAGGGGTAGTGGTAGTGGTGGTGGTAGTGGTGTGTGTTGTAGTGGTAGGTTGGTAGTTTTGTGGTAGTGTAGTTGGTAGAAGTTGTAGTCATAGTAGTAGGCGGAGTACCTTAGAAGTAGAATAAGACAATAGGGGAGATAGGAAGAGAGTGAACGTTAGTGAGAGGGGAAGGAGAGGTAGTTTAGGGAGAGGAGAGAGAGATTATAACAAAATAGAGAAAGAACACAATAAAGAAAAGAAAAGAGACAAAGAGGGGAAAAAGAAGAAGAAAAGAAAGATAAGAGAGAGCGAGGGGCGAAGCATTGGAAGAGAGGAGACGTAGGAGAGATGAGAAGTAGAGAAGAGAGAGGCAGAGAGAGAGAGCAGCAGGGGAGGGGGAGAGAGCAGATGAGAAGGAGAAAGGAGGACGAGGAAGTGAAGGAGAGATGAGACAAGGGGAATTGCGGAACAGCAGGCGACGTACCTTGATCCAGATCATGAAGTAGCAGAAGGAGATGAGGACCAGGGGCAGCAGGTAGCAGAGCAGCAGGTGGGCGATGAGGAAGTAAAGCCACTCGGCCTCGCGAGACGGCCACATCTGAGGACGAGGACGGTGAGGACGAGGATGAGGACGAGGTAATGGGGATGAAATAGACGATGGAAAAAAATTAGGAGACGAAGAGGATGAAATGGAGAAGGAGGAAGAGGTGAAGAAGGAAGATGAGGAAGACACATATAAGATAAGTACAAGAGGAAGACAAAATGAAGACAAGAAAGATAAGGGAAGAGGTAAATGAAGATAAAATAGACGAGGGAGAGAAATTAGGAGAGAAAGAGGAGGAGGAGGAGATGGAGAAGAAAGAAGATGAAGGCAATGAATGAAGAAGGTGAATGAAGGATGATATTAAGAAAGATAAGGGGGTAAATAGGGATGCAATAGAGGGAGGAGTAAAATTAGAAGGCGAAGAGGATGAGGATAAAGTAGAGAAAGAGGTGAAGAAGGAAGACAAAGAAGATAAAGAGAAGGACAAGGAAGAGGAGTTAAGTGAGAGAGGAGGAGACAAAGAGGAGTAAAGAGAAAGAGGAGAAAGTAAAGAGGAGTGAGACAAATATGACAACTGTTCCACGCGCACACACACACACACACACTTACACTTACCTCCACACACACAAATCACTAAACGCACAACAGGAAACAATTGGTCTCGACAACAGTAAGAAGTGGATGCGCGAGAACAGGTCCAATACATAATCAATATGGCGAGACCCGATCAAAAGGACGTCAGGTCGTGCCCTAGTAGTGGTGATCTGCAACTTCAGGGGAAACCAGATGGCCAAGAACCTGGAAAAAAGTAGTAGTAGTAGTAGTAGTAGTAGAGTAGTAGTAGTAGTAGTAGTAGTAGTAGTAGTAGTAGCAGTAGTAGTAGTGGTGGTGGTAGGAACCTGAAAAAAGTAGTAAAAGTAATAGCAGAAGTAGTGGTAGGAACCTGAAAAAAATAGTAGTAGTGATTGTGGTGGTAGTGATAGTAGTAGTAGTAGTAGTAGTAGTAGTAGTAGTAGTAGTAGTAGTGGTAGGAACCTGAAAAAAATAGTAGTAATAGTAGTAGTGATTGTGGTGGTAGTGTAGTAGTAAGTAGTAGTAGTAGTAGTAGTAGTAGTAGTAGTAGTAGTAGTAGTAGTAGTAGTAGTAGAAGTAGCAGTAGTAGTAGTAGTAGTGGTAGTAGCAGTAGTAGTAGTAGTAGTAGTAGTAGTAGTAGTAGTAGTAGTAGTAGTAGTAGTAGCAGTAGTAGTAGTAGTAGTGGTAGTAGCAGTAGTAGGAACCTGAAAAAAGTAGTAGTAATAGTAGTAGTGATTGTGGTGGTAGTGATAGTAGTAGTAGCAGTAGTAGTAGTAGTAGTAGTAGTAGTAGTAGTAGTAGTAGTAGTAGTAGTAGTAGTAGTAGTAGTGGCAGTAGCAGTAGTAGTAGTGGTGGTGGTAGGAGCCTGAAAAATAAATAGTAATAGAAGTAATAGCAGTAGTAGTGGTAGGAACCTGAAAAAAGTAGTAGTAATAGTAGTAGCAGTAGTAATAATAGTAGATTTACAGATAAGACAACTATCCGTGTTGTAGTAATGATTTCTGTAATACAAACACATGTACACACATGTGAACAGAACTGAGGTGATAATATTGAGAAAAGGAGAGAGAGGAGAGAGGAGGAGAGAGAGAGAGAGGGAGAGAGAGAGAGAGAGAGAGAGAGAGAGAGAGAGATGAGAGAGAGAGAGGAAGAGGAGAGAGAGAGAGGAGACGAGGGGGAAGCTCAAATGAGGTAGAGAAGAGGATCGGGGATGATGAGGAGAGGGAGAAGGGGGAGGGAAAAATGGGGGGAAAAAAAAAAA
>JACEEZ010007400.1:2500-44878 GCA_016584305.1 Chionoecetes opilio | reverse complement strand
TTTTTGGAAAGCCTAAAAAAATTTAAATTTTAATTATAGTACTTTTTGCAACTATATTTTACATATTATGGGCTTAAAATATGTATTTTTCATGAAATTTATTAATCAATTATATTCCTAAAAACAACATTTTTTAAAATTATTTAATGTATTTTTGAAGGGCTAAAAAATGGCGAAAATTGACATTATTCAGCCCAATTTTTGATAGAGAAATTCAAAAATGTGGAATTATAGTTGTTTTCGTTAGAAATTGCTATTTTAAACTACTGTAAGCTTATAATAGAAGTTTGAGACTCTATATTGTGATACAATTGTATATTATACGTGTTTTTCATAGTTTCTTCTTAATTGTAGTGTTATATCGTTAATAGAAGGAATTTAATTATGATAATGCTTTATACCCTCAAAATGTGTTCTTTTCAATGATTTTAGCTAGTTTTCGGTGATATATAGCAGTTTTCCTACGAATTGAAGTATAAAATGCTGTTTTTAGAATAATTTGCACCTATAAGTAGCTTTTATTACCTTAAGTTAATAAATAGAATAGTAAGAGGTTATTTATTGTGATATAACGGTATATTGCAAGCATTTTTCATAGTTTCTTGTAAACTGTAGCGTTATTGTATATATACAAGTACTTTTACTTATCATATTACTATAAACCCATAAAATGTAGTGTTTTAATGATATTAGCTATTTATCGGTGATATAAAACTGTTTTCCTACAAATTGAAGTATAAAATGCTCTTTTTAGAATAATTTGCACCTATAAGTAGCTTATATTACATTAAGCTATTAAATAGAAGAGTAGGAGGTTATTTATTGTGATATAACGGTATATTGCAAGCATTTTTCATAGTTTCTTCTAAACTGTAGCGTTATTGTATATATACAAGTAGTTTTACTTATTATATTGCTATAAACCCATAAAATGTAGTGTTTTCAATTATTTTAGCTAGTTATCATTGATATATAGCTGTTTTCCTACAAATTGAAGTATAAAATCCTCTTTTTACAATAATTTGCACTATAAGTAGCTACATACCCTTAAGCTATTAAATAGAAGAGTAAGAGGTTATTTATTGTGATATAACGGTATATTGCAAGCGTTTTTCATAGTTTTTAGTAAACTGTAGCGTTATTGTATATATACAAGTAGTTTTACTTATTATATTGCTATAAACCCATAAAATGTAGTGTTTTCAATGATTCTAGCTAGTTATCAGTGATATATAGCTGTTTTCCTACAAATCGAAGTATAAAATCCTCTTTTTAGAATAATTTGCACCTATAAGTAGCTTACATTACATTAAGCTATTAAATAGAAGAGTAAGAGGTTATTTATTGTGATATAACGGTATATTGCAAGCGTTTTTCATAGTTTCTTGTAAACTGTAGCGTTATTGTATATATACAAGTAGTTTTTTTTATTCATATTGCTATAAACCCATAAAATGTAGTGTTTTCAATGATTTTAGCTAGTTATCAGTGATATATAGCTGTTTTCCTACAAATTGAAGTATAAAATCCTCTTTTTAGAATAATTTACACCTATAAGTAGCTTACATTACATTAAGCTATTAAATAGAAGAGTAAGAGGTTATTTATTGTGATATAACGGTATATTGCAAGCGTTTTTCATAATTTCTTCTAAACTGTAGCGTTATTGTATATATACCAGTAGTTTTACTTATTATATTGCTAGAAACCCATAAAATGTAGTGTTTCCAATGATTCTAGCTAGTTATCAGTGATATATAGCTGTTTTCCTACAAATTGAAGTATAAAATCCTCTTTTTAGAATAATTTGCACCTAAAAGTAGCTTACATTACATTAAGCTATTAAATAGATGAGTAAGAGGTTATTTATTGTGATATAACGGTATATTGCAAGCGTTTTTCATAGTTTCTTGTAATTTGTAGCGTTATTGTATATATACAAGTAGTTTTACTTATCATATTGCTATAAACCCATAAAATGTAGTGTTTTCAATGATATTAGCTATTTATCGGTGATATATAGCTGTTTTCCTACAAATTGAAGTATACAATCCTTTTTTTAGAATAATTTGCACCTATAAGTAGCTTACATTACATTAAGCTAATAAATAAAAGAGTAAGAGGTTATTTATAATGATATAACGGTATATTGCAAGCGTTTTTCATAGTTTCTTGTAAACTGTAGCGTTATTGTATATATACAAGTAGTTTTACTTATCATATTGCTATAAACCCATAAAATGTAGTGTTTTCAATGATATTAGCTATTTATCGGTGATATATAGCTGTTTTCCTACAAATTGAAGTATAAAATACTCTTTTTAGAATAATTTGCACCTATAAGTAGCTTACATTACATTAAGCTATTAAATAGAGGAGTAAGAGGTTATTTATTGTGATATATTGGTATATTGCAAGCGTTTTTCATATTCTTCTAAACTGTACCGTTATTGTATATATACAAGTAGTTTTACTTATTATATTGCTATAAACCCATAAAATGTAGTGTTTTCAATGATATTAGCTATTTATCGGTGATATATAGCTGTTTTCCTACAAATTGAAGTATACAATCCTTTTTTAGAATAATTTGCACCTATAAGTAGCTTACATTACATTAAGCTAATAAATAGAAGAGTAAGAGGTTATATTGTGATTATAACGGTATATTGCAAGCGTTTTCATAGTTTCCTGTAAACGTAGCGTTATTGATACAAGTAGTTTTACTTATCATCATGCATTATAAACCCAAATAAAATGTAGCGTTTTTCAATGATATTAGCATGTATCCGGTGAATATATAGCTGTTTTCCTACAAATTGAAGTATAAAATCTCTTTTTAGAATAATTTGCACTATAAGTAGCTTACATTACATTAAGCTTTTTTGAATAGAAGAGTAAGAGGTATTTATTGTGATACTAACGGTTATATTGCAAGAGTTTTTCATAGTTTTCTTCAAACTGTGCGTTCGTTGTAATATACAGTAGTTTTATATAATTGCGTATAAACCATAAAATGTAGTGTTTTCAATGATTTAGTATTTATCGGGATAGTATAGCTGGTGTTTTTACAAATGTGAAGTATAAAATCCTCTTTTTAGAATAATTGCACAATAAGTAGCTTACATTACATTCAGCTATTAAATAGAAGATGTATAAGAGGTTATTATGTGTTAAAAACGGTTATATTGCAAGTGCATTTTCATAGTTTCTTCTAAACTGTAGCGTTATTGTATATAATACAAGTAGTTTTACTTATTATATTGCTATAAACCCTAACATTGTCTGTTTTCCAATGATTTTAGCTAGTTATCAATGATATATAGCTATTGGCGTAAAAAATGAATGCATTAAATCACTTTTTTAGAATAATTGCTACCTATAAAGAGCTTACATTAGATTAAGCTATTAAATAGAAGGTTAAATGGGTATTATTGTGATATAACGGTATATTGCAAGCTGTTTGCTAGTTCTTAAACTGTAGCGTATTGTATATAACAAGTAGGTTTTATTATCATATTGCTAAATAAAACACCCATAAAATGTGTGTTTCAATGATTTAGCTATTATCGGTATATATAGCTGTTTTTCCTACAAATTGAACGTATAAAATCCTCTGTTTAGAATAATTGCACCTATAAGTAGCTTATATTACATTAAGCTATTAAATGAAAGAGTAAGAGGGTATTAATTGAATTTATAACGGTATATTGCAAGCGTTTTTTTTCATAGTTTCTTCTAAACTGTAGCTTTATTGTTTATATACTAGTAGTTTCCTTATTTATATTGCTATAAAACCATAAAATTAGTGTTTTCCAATGATTTTAGCTATTATCGGGATATATAGCGGTGTTATTACCAATTGAAGTATAAAATCCTCTTTTTAGGGGAATAAGTTGCACCCATAAGTAGCTTACATTCATTACGCTATTAAATAGAAGAGTAAGAGGTTATTTATGGTGTTATAACGGGATATTGCAAGCATTTTCATAGTTTCTTCTTAAACGTAGCGGCTATTGTATTATAACAAGTAGTTTTACTATTATATGCTATAAACCCTAAATTGTCAGGGTTTCAATGATTTAGCAGTTATCACAGATAATAGTATTTTCGTAAAAACAATGAAAGCATTATAATCTTTGTTTAGAATAATTTTGTACCTATACAGTAGCTACATTAGATTAAGCGATATTAAATAGAAGAGTAAATGGTTATTTATTGTGATATAACGGTTATATTGCAAGCGTTTTCATAGTTTTTTTAAACTGTAGCGTTATTTATATATAACAAGGTAGTTTACTATCATATTGCTATAAACCATAATGTAGTGGTTTTCAAGATAATTAGCTATTTATCGGTGATCTATAGTGTTTTCTACACTGAAAGTAGTAAAATCCTCCCTTTTCTAGAATAATTTGCACCTATAAAGTAGATTACATTACATTAAGCTATTAAATAGAAGAGTAAGAGGTTATTTATTGTGTATATAACGGTCTATTGCATAGCGTTTTATAGTTTCTTCTAAACGTACGCGTTATTTGTATATATACATTAGTTTTACTTATTATATTGCTATTAACCATAAAAGAGTGTTTTCAATGATTTTAGTAGTATCATGAGATATGTAGCGTTTTCCTACAAAATGAAGTATACAAATCCTCCTTTTAGAATAATTTGCACATATACGTAGCTTACATTACATTTAAGCTATTAACTAGAAGAGTAAGAGGTTATTTATTGCGATATATACGGTAATTGCAAGCGTTTTCATAGTTTCGTGTAAACGTAGCGTATTGTATACAGTAGTTTTATTATCATATATGCTATAAACCCATAAAAGGAGTGTTTTCATGATATTAGCTATTTATCGGTTGATATATAGCAGTTCCTACAATTTGAGGTATACCATCCTTTTTTAGAATTAATTTACACCTATAATAGCTTAATTACAATACGCTAATAAATAGAAGAGTAAGAGTTTATTTATTGTGGTATAAGGAATTTGCAAGCCATGTTTCATAGTTTTTGTAAAACGTAGCGTTATTGTATATATACAAGTAGCTTACTTGTTCATATTGCTTATAAAACCCATAAAATGTAGTGTTTCAATGATATAGCTATTTATCGGTGATATATAGCTGTGTTCTACAAATGAATATAAAATCCTCTTTTTAGAATAATTTGCACCCTATAGTAGCTTACATTACATTAAGCTATTAAATAGAAGATTAGGAGGTTATTTATTGTGATAAACGGATATTGCCAAGCTGTTTTTCCATAGTTTATGACGAAACTGTAGGGTATTGTATATATACAAGTAGCTTTCCTTATTATATGCTATAAACCCATATAATGTGTGTTGTCAATGATTTTTTTAGTAGTTTATCAGTGATATATAGCTGTTATTCCTACAAATTGAAATTATAAAATCCGCTTTTTAGAATAATCTTGCACCTATAAGTACTTTACATTACATTAAAGCTATTAAATAGAAGAGTAAGAGGTTATTGATTGTGATATACCGGTATATTGCAAGCCTCCCGTTTCATAGTTTATGTAAAACGTAGCGTTATTGTATCAATCAAGTTGTGAGACTGATATATGCTATAAACCCATTAAAATGTAGTGTTTCAATGATATTAGCTATTTATCGGTGAATTAGCTGTTTTCCTTGCAAATTGAAAAGTTACAATCGTTTTTTAGAATAATTTGCACCTATAAGTAGCTTACATTACATTAAGCAATAAATAGACGGAGTAAGAGGTTATTATTGTGATATAACGGTATTATGCAAGCGTTTTTCATAGTTGACTTCTAATGTAGCGTATTGATATATACAAGTAGTTTAACAGATTTATATGCTATCACCAATAAAATGTAGTGTTTCAATGGATTTTAGCTATGTTATCAATGATATATAGCTATTCGTACAAATGAAGCAGTTTTAAAATCCGTTTTTGTTAGAATAATTGTACCTATAAGTAGCTTAATTAGATTAAGCTATAAATAGAAGCGGTAAATGGTTATTTACTGGATATAAAACGGTTATATGCATGCGTTTTCAAGTTCTTTTAAACTGTAGCGGTATTGTATATATACAAGTAGTTTTTACTTGCATCTTGCTTAGAAACCCATAAAAATGTAGTGTGTTCAAATGATATTAGCTATTTATCGGTGATAATATACTTGTTTCTTACAAATTGGAAGTATAAATAATCTTTTTAGATTAATTTGCACCCAATAAGTAGCTACATTACATTAAGCTATTAATAGAAGAGTAAGCGGTTATTATTGTGTTATAACGGTATTTGCAAGCATTTTTCACAGTTTTTCTAAAACGGTAGCGTATTGTATATAACAAGTAGTTTACTTATTATATTGCTTATAAACCCATAAAATAAAATGTATGTTTTTCAATGATTTTAGCTAGTATCAGAGGATATCTAGCTGTTTCTACAAATTGAAGTATAAATCCTCTTTTTAGAATAATTTCACATAAAGTATTTACAATACATTAAGCTATAAAATAGAAGAGTAAGAGGTTATTTATTGTGAATATAAACCGGTATATTGCTAAGCGTTCATGTTTCCTGTAACTGTAGCGTTTCTATGTTATACAAGTAGTTTTACTTATCATATGCTATAAACATAAAATGTCGTGTTTTCAAATGATAATTAGCATTTATCGGTGATATTATAGCTGTTTTCCTACAAATTGAAGTATAAAATCCTTGTTTTAGAATAAAATTTGCACTCATAAAGTAGCTTACATTACATTAAGCTATTAAAATAGAAGAGTCATGAGTTATTAGTGTGTTATAACTGTATATTGCAAGCATGTTTGCATAGTTTCTTCTAAACTGTGTAGCGTTATTGTATATTAGACAAGTAGTTTTACTGATATCGTACTTATAAACCCATAAATTGTAGTTGTTTTCAATGATTTAGCTAGTTATCAGAGATATATAGCTGTTCTTCCTAACAAATGGAAGTATAAAATCCTCTTGTAGATAATTTGCACATTATAAGTACTACATTACATTAAGCTATTAAATAGAAGAGGTAAGAGGTATTCATTGTGATATAACGGATATTGCAAGCGTTTCATAGTTCCTGTAAAATGTAGCGTATTGTATACAAGTAGTTTACTTTCATATGCTATAACCATAAAATGTAGTGTTTTCAAGTGATATTAGCACATTTATCGGGTTGTTACTATAGCTGTTTTCTACAAATTGAAGTATAAATAGTCTTTTTAGAATAATTTGCACCTATACGTAGCTACCATTTACATAAGCTATAAATAGAAGCGTAAGAGGTTATTTATGTGATATAACGGATATTGCAAGGTTTTAATAGTTTCTTCGAAACTGTAGCGTCTTGTATATATACAAGTAGCTTTTACTTATTATTATTGCTATAACCATATATGTGGTTGTTCAATGCGTTTAGCTAGTTATCACTGTGATATGTAGCTGTGTTCCTCAAAATTGAATTATAAAATTCCTCTTTTTAGAATACTTTGCACTATAAGTAGCTTCCATGACATTAAGCTATTAAATAGAAGGGAGTAAGAGGGTATTATTGGATATACCGGTATATTGCAAGAGTTTTTCATCGTTCTGTAAACTGTAGCGTTATTGTTATATATACAGTTGTGATACTTATCAATGCTATAAACCCATAAAGTAGTGTTTTTCAATGATATAGCTATTATCGGTGATTATAGCGGTTTTCCTACAAATTGAAAGTTATCAATCCTTTTTTAGAATAAATTGCCACCTTAAGTAGCTTAAATTACATTAAGCTAATAAATAGAAGAGTAAGAGTTATTATTGGTGATATAACGGAAGTGAAAAGCGTTTGTCAAGTTCTTCTAAACTGTAGCGTTATTGAATATAAAGTAGTTTATTATTATATTGTATAAACCCATAAAACTGTAGTGTTTCATCATTTAGCTAGGTTATCAAGGATATATAGGCTATTTCGTTACAAAATTGAAGCATAAAAATCCTTTTTTTAGGAATAATTTGTAACTATAAGTAGCTTACATTAGATTAAGCTATTAATAGAAGAGTAAATGGTTAATTTATTGTGATATAACGGTATATTTGGCATGCGTTTTTCATAGTTCTTTTAAAACTGTAGGAGTTATTGTTTATATACAAGTAGTTTACTTATCATATGCTATAAACCAATAAAATGTAGTGTCTCAAATGATTTGATATTTATCGGTGGATCTATAGATGTTTCTACAAAATGAAGTATAAAATCCTCTTTTTAGAATAATTTGCACCCATAAGTAGCTTACATTTACATAAGCTATTAAATAGAAGAGTAAGAGGTAATTTATGGGTTATAACGTATATTAAGCATTTTTTCATTAGTTTCTTAACACTGTAGCGTATGTATATATACAAGTAGTTTTACTTATATATCTCTAAAACCCATAAAATGTAGTGTTTTCAATGATTTTAGCTAGTTATCAGAGTATATAGCTGTTTCCTACAAATTGAAGTATAAAAATCTATTTTAGGAAATAATTGAACAATAAAGTATCTACCTTACATTAAGTATTTAAATAGAAGAGTAAGAGGTATTTATGGAATAAACGGATTTCAATCGTTTTTTCACAGTTTACTGTAAAACGTAGCGTATTGTATACAAGTAGTTTTACAATATCAATAATTGCTATAACCATAAAATTAGTGTTTTCAAGAAGAGATTGAGAGAGGAGAGGAGACGAGAGAGCGAGAGAGAGAGAGAGGAGAGACGAGAGAAAGAGAGAGAGAGAGAGAGAGAAAGAGAGAAGAGAGAAGAGGAGAGTCTCACTCTATCTCTCTCAGCGCTCTCTCTCTCTTATCTCTCTCTCTCGCTCTCTCTATCTCTCTCTCTCTATCGCCTCCTCTCTCTCTCTCTCTGCTCTCTCTCATGCTCGCTCTCTTCTCTCTCTCTCTTCTCTCTTCTAGGTAGCTATTTATTCGGTGAATATAGCTGTTTGCCTACAAATTGGACAGTATAAAACCTCTTTTAGAATAATTTGCCACATATAAGTAGCTTACATCTACAATTAAAGCTATTAAATAGAAGAGAAGAGGTTATTATGTGTATTAACGGTATATGCCTAAGAGTTTCATAGTTCTTCAAACTGTAAGCGTTATTGTATATATACAGTAAAGTTTACTTTATTATATTGCTAATAAACCCATAAAATGTAGTGTTTTCCAATGATTTAGTATTATCGGTGATATATAGCTGTTTTCTTACAAATTGAAGTATAAATCCTCGTTAGAAATAATTGACACATAAGAGCTTTACATTACCATTAAAGCTATTAAATAGAAGAGTAAGAGGTTATTTATTGGGTTTTATAACGGTATAGTGCAAGATTTCATTAGGTTCTTCTAAACTGTAGCGTTATTGAATATTACAAAGTAGTTTTACTATTATATACTATAAACCATAAAGTAGGTTTTCAATGATTTACAGCTAGTTATCAATTATATATAGCTATTATTTTGTAAAAAATTGAAGCATTAAATACTTTCTTTTAGAATAAATTTGTAAAGAGAAGTAGCTTAATTTAGATTAAGCATACATAGAAGAAAGTAAAAATGGGTTTTATTTATTGGATATAACGGTTATTGCAAGCGGTTTGTTTTCATAGTGTCTTCTAAACTGTAGCGTTAGTAGATATACAAATGCTTTTACTTATTATATTGCATAAACCCATATTAAAGTGGTTGTTTTCCAATGATTTTAGCTCGTTATTCATGAATTATAGCTGTTTTTCCTACAATGAATTATAAAAATCCTTTTTTAGAATAATTTGCACCTATAAGTAGCTTACATACTTACGCGATTAATAAATAGAAGGAGTAAGAGGTATTATTGTGATTACCGGTAATTTGCAAAGTGTCTCCTAGTTTTTGTAAATACTGTAGCGTTATGTTAATATATTACAAGTTGTTATACTTATCATATTGCTATAAAACCAATAAAAAATGTAGTGGTTTCAAGATATTAGCTATTTATCTGTGAATATATAGACTTGTTGTCTACAAGTTGAAGAACAATCCTTTTTTAGAATAATTGCACCTATACGTAGCTACATACATTAAGAATCTAATAAATAGAAGGGAGTATATGAGGTTATTTATTGTGATCTACGGTATATTGCAAAGCGTTTTTATAGTCTCTAAAAACTGTAAGTTATTGTATATTAGACAAGTAGTTTACTTATATATTGCTTATAAACCCATAAACTGTAGTGTTTCAATGATTTTTAGTAGTATCAATGATTATAGCGATTTTCGTCAAATTGAAAGAATAAAATCCTTTTTTAGAATAATTTGTACCTTATAAGTAGCTTACATTAGGATAAGCCTAGTAATAGAGGAGTAAATGGTTATTTATGGATATATAACGGTAGATTGCATGCGTTTTTAAATAGTTTCTTTTAAACGTAGGGTTGATTGTATATTAACAAGATAGTTTTACTTATACTATTGCTATAACCATAAAATGTAGTGTTTCAATGATATTACCTATTATCGGTTGAGATAGAGCTGTTTTCCTAAAATTGAAGATAAAATCCTCTTTTCGAATAATTTGGCAACCCATAAGTAGCTTACAAACATTAAGCTAGTAAATAGAAGAGTAAGAGGTTATGTATTGTGTTATAACGGATATGCAAGCATTTTTCATAGTTTCTTCTAAACTGTAGCGTTATTGTATATACAAGTAGTTTTATTATCATATTGCTTATAAACCCATAAAATGTAGATGTTTTTTCCCAAATGATTTTAGCTAGTTATCAGAGATATATAACGTTTTCCTACAAATTGGGAAGTATAAAAATACCTCTTTTAGAATATTTGCAACATATATAAGTATCTTACAGTACATTAAGCATCTAAAATAGGAGAGTAAGAGGTTATTTATTGCGACTATAACGGTAATATTGCAAGCGTTTTCATAGTTTCTTGTAAAACTGTAAGCGTATTGTATACAGTAGTTTTACTTATCATATTGCTATACAACCCATAAAAATATAGGGTTTTTCAATGATATTAGCTATTTATCGGGATATATAGCTGTTTTCTCAAATTGAAGTACAAATCCTCTTTTTAGAATAATTTGCACCTGTAAGTAGCTTACATTACATTAAGCTATTAAATAGAAGGAGTAAGAGGTTATTATGTGATTATAACGGTTATATTTCAAGCATTTTCATAGTTTCTTCTAAACATGTAGCGTATTGTATATAGACAAGTAAGTTTTACTTATTATATTGCTATAAACCCATAAAATGTAGTGTTTTCAATAATTTTAGCTAGTTATCACGCGATATAAGCTGTTTTCCTACAAATGAATTATAAAATACTCTTTGGAATAATTTGCCACATATAAGTATCTTACTAGTACATTAAGCTATTAAAATAGAAGAGTAGGGTTATTTATTGTGATAAACGGTATATTGCAAGCGTTTTCATAGGTTCTTGTAAACTGTAGAGTTATGGCTAATATACACGTACTTTTACTTATTATATTGCTATAAAACCAAATAAAATGTAGTGTTTTCAATGATTTTCGCTAGTTTTCAGTGATATATAGCCTGTTTTCCTACAAATTGAAGTATAAAATCCTTTTTTTAGAATAATTTTGCACTATAAGTAGCTCACATGTACATTGAAGCATTAAATAGAGAGTAAGAGGTTATTATGCGATAAAACGTATATTGCAAGCGTTTTTTCATAGTTTCTGTAAACTGCTAGCGTTATTGTATACTAGTTAGTTTTAATTATCATATATTGCTATAAATCCATAAAATGTAGTGTTTTCAATGATATTAGCTAATCTGGGAATATAGTGTTTTTTCTAACAAATTAGGTCTACATCCTTTTTTAGCATAATTTGCACCTATAAAGTATCACATTACATTAAGATAATCAATGAAGAGTAAGATGGTTAGTTATGTGGTATAACGTATATTGCAAGCATTTTTCAATAGTTTCTTGTAAAACTGTAGCGGTATGTATATGTACAAGTAGTTTACTCGATCATATTGCTGTAACCCAGAAATATATAGTGTTTTCAATGATATTTGAATTTATCGGTGATATATAGAGTTTCTACAAAAATTGAAGTATAAAATCCTCTTTTTTAGATAAATTTGCACTATAAGTAGCTAACATACATTAAGCCTATAAATAGAAGAGTAAGAGTTATTTATTGTGATTACGGTAATTGCAAAGCGTTTTTCATAGTTCTTCTAAAAGTAGCGTTATTGTATTCTATACAAGTAAGTTTACTTTTATATTGCTATTAAACCCTATAAAAGGTAGTGTTTTCAAGATTCAGCTAGTTCAGTGATATATATCTGTTTTACTACAAATTGAAGTATAAAATCCTCTTTTTAGGAATAATTTGCATAAAAGGAGCTACATTACATTAAAGCCACTAAATAAATGAGTAAGAGCGTTATTATTGCTGATTATAACGGATATTGCAAGCGTTTTCATAGTATCCTTGTAAAACTGTCGCGTTATTGTCTATATACAAGTAGTTTTAATCATATTGCTATAAACCATAAAAATGTAGTGGTTTTCAAGATATTAGCTTTATCTGTTATATATACCTGTTTTCTACAAATTGAAGATACAATCCTTTTTTTAGAATAATTGCGCCTATAAGTAGCTTACATTCCCAATAAGCTAATAAATATAGAAGAGTATGAGGTTGTTATTGTGATTTATAACGGTATATTGCAAGCGTTTTATAGTTTCTTGAAAACTGTAGGCGTTATTGTAATATACAAGTAGTATACTTATCATATTGCTGTAAACCCATAAATGTAGTGTTTCCAATGATATTAGCTTTTATCCCCGGGTGATATATAGGCTGTTTTCCTACAAATGAAGTATAAAATCCTCTTGTTAGAATGAATTTGCACCTAAAGTAGCGTACCTTACCTTAAGCTATTAATAGATGAGTAAGAGGTATTTATTGTGATATTAGCGGTAATTGCAAGCGTTTTCATAGTTTCTTGTAAACTGTGCAAGCATTTTTCATATCTTCTTCTAAACTGTAGTGTTATTGTATATATACAAGTAGTTTTACTTATTATATTGCTATAAACCCTTAAAATGTAGTATTTTCAATGATTTTAGCTAGTTATCAGAGATATATAGCTGTTTTCCTACAAATTGAAGTATAAAATCATCTTTTTAGAATAATTTGCACCTATAAGTATCTTACATTACATTAAGCTATTAAATAGAAGAGAAAGAGGTTATTTATTGTGATATAACGGTATATTGCAAGCATTTTTCATAGTTTCTTGTAAACTGTAGCGTTATTGTATATATACAAGTAGTTTTACTTATCATATTGCTGTAAACCCATAAAATGTAGTGTTTTCAATGATATTAGCTATTTATCGGTGATATATAGCTGTTTTCCTACAAATTGAGGTATAAAATACTCTTTTTAGAATAATTTGCACCTATAAGTAGCTTACATTACATTAAGCTATTAAATAGAAGAGTAAGAGGTTATTTATTGTGATATAACGTTATATTGCAAGCATTTTTCATAGTTTCTTGTAAACTGTAGCGTTATTGTATATATACAAGTACTTTTACTTATCATATTGCTATAAACCCATAAAATGTAGTGATTTCAATGATTTTAGCTATTTATCGGTGATATATAGCTGTTTTCCTACAAATTGAAGTATAAAATCCTCTTTTTAGAATAATTTGCACCTATAAGTAGCTTACATTACATTAATCTATTAAATAGAAGAGTAAGAGGTTATTTATTGTGATATAACGGTATATTGCAAGCGTTTTTCATAGTTTCTTGTAAACTGTAGCGTTATTGTATATATACAAGTAGTTTTACTTATCATATTGCTATAAACCCATAAAATGTAGTGTTTTCAATGATATTAGCTATTTATCGGTTATATATAGCTGTTTTCCTACAAATTGAAGTATACAATCCTTTTTTTAGAATAATTTGCGCCTATAAGTAGCTTACATTGCATTAAGCTAATAAATAGAAGAGTAAGAGGTTATTTATTGTGATATAACGGTATATTGCAAGTGTTTTTCATAGTGTCTTGTAAAATGTAGCGTTATTGTATATATACAAGTAGTTTTACTTATTATATTGCTATAAACCCATAAAATGTAGTGTTTTCAATTATTCTAGCTAGTTATCAGTGATATATAGCTGTTTTCCTACAAATTGAAGTATAAAATCCTCTTTTTAGAATAATTTGCACCTATAAGTAGCTTACATTACATTAAGCTATTAAATAGAAGAGTAAGAGGTTATTTTTTGTGATATAACGGTATATTGCAAGCGTTTTTCATAGTGTCTTGTAAACTGTAGCTTTTATTGTAATATACAAGTAGTTTTACTTATCATATTGCTATAAACCCATAAAATGTAGTGTTTTCAATGATATTAGCTATTTATCGGTGATATATAGCTGTTTTCCTAAAAATTGAAGTATAAAATACTCTTTTTAGAATATTTTGCAGCTATATGTAGCTTACATTACATTAAGCTATTAAATAGAAGAGTAAGAGGTTATTTATTGTGATATAACGGTATATTGCAAGCGTTTTTCATAGTTTCTTCTAAACTGTAGCGTTATTGTATATATACAAGTAGTTTTACTTATCATATTGCTATAAACCCATAAAATGTAGTGTTTTCAATGATATTAGCTAATTATGGGTGATATATAGCTGTTTTCCTACAAATTGAAGTATAAAATACTCTTTTTAGAATAATTTGCACCTAAAAGTAGCTTACATTACATTAAGCTATTAAATAGAAGAGTAAGAGGTTATTTATTGTGATATATTGGTATATTGCAAGCGTTTTTCATAGTTTCTTCTAAACTGTAGCGTTATTGTATATATACAAGTAGTTTTACTTATTATATTGCTATAAACCCATAAAATGTAGTGTTTTCAATGATAGTAGCTATTTATCGGTGATATATAGCTGTTTTCCTACAAATTGAAGTATACAATCTTTTTTTTAGAATAATTTGCACCTATAAGTAGCTTACATTACAATAAGCTAATAAATAGAATAGTAAGGGGTTATTTATAGTGATATAACGGTATATTAGAAGCGTTTTTCATAGTTTCTTGTAAACTGTAGCGTTATTGTATATAAACAACTAGTTTTACTTATCATATTGCTATAAAGCCATAAAATGTAGTGTTTTCAATGATATTAGCTATTTATCGGTGATATATAAATGTTTTCCTACAAATTGAAGTATAAAATCCTCTTTTTAGAATAATTTGCACCTATAAGTAGCTTACATTACATTAAGCTATTAAATAGAAGAGTAAGAGGTTATTTATTGTGATATAACGGTATATTGCAAGCGTTTTTCATAGTTTCTTGTAAACTGTAGCGTTATTGTATATATACAAGTAGTTTTACTTATCATATTGCTTTAAACCCATAAAATGTAGTGTTTTCAATGATTTTAGCTAGTTATCAGTGAAGAGTGTTTTTTTTCTACAAATTGAAGTATATTTCTTTATATCTGTAGCTAAATAGCTTTTTATATTTGCTACAACTATATTTTACAAAATTAATAGCTAAGAATATGTATTTCTCATGAAATTTAGATATCAATTTTAATCTTAAAAACAATGTTTTTTCAAGTATTTTAATGTATTTTTGAAATGCTAAATAATGTCGAAATTTTACATTTTTCAGCACTTGTACACAACTATATTTTACAGTGTTTTGAACTAAAAATATGTATTTTTCATGAAATTTAGGTATCAATTTTAATCTTAAAAACAACGTTTTTTCAAGTGTTTTAATATTTTTTGGAAAGCCTAAAAAATGTTGAAATTTGACATTATTCAGTACTTTTACGCAACTATATTTTACAATATTATGGGCTTAAAATATGTATTTTTCATGAAATTTATTAATCAATTATATTCCTAAAAACAACATTTTTTAAAATTATTTAATGTATTTTTGAAGGGCTAAAAAATGGCGAAAATTGACATTATTCAGCCCAATTTTTGATAGAGAAATTCAAAAATGTGGAATTATAGTTGTTTTCGTTAGAAATTGCTATTTTAAACTACTGTAAGCTTATAATAGAAGTTTGAGACTCTATATTGTGATACAATTGTATATTATACGTGTTTTTCATAGTTTCTTCTTAATTGTAGTGTTATATCGTTAATAGAAGGAATTTAATTATGATAATGCTTTATACCCTCAAAATGTGTTCTTTTCAATGATTTTAGCTAGTTTTCGGTGATATATAGCAGTTTTCCTACGAATTGAAGTATAAAATGCTGTTTTTAGAATAATTTGCACCTATAAGTAGCTTTTATTACCTTAAGTTAATAAATAGAATAGTAAGAGGTTATTTATTGTGATATAACGGTATATTGCAAGCATTTTTCATAGTTTCTTGTAAACTGTAGCGTTATTGTATATATACAAGTACTTTTACTTATCATATTACTATAAACCCATAAAATGTAGTGTTTTAATGATATTAGCTATTTATCGGTGATATAAAACTGTTTTCCTACAAATTGAAGTATAAAATGCTCTTTTTAGAATAATTTGCACCTATAAGTAGCTTATATTACATTAAGCTATTAAATAGAAGAGTAGGAGGTTATTTATTGTGATATAACGGTATATTGCAAGCATTTTTCATAGTTTCTTCTAAACTGTAGCGTTATTGTATATATACAAGTAGTTTTACTTATCATATTGCTGTAAACCCATAAAATGTAGTGTTTTCAATGATATTAGCTATTTACGGTGATATATAGCTGTTTCCTACAAATTGAGGTATAAAATACTTTTTTTTAGAATAATTTGACCTATAAGTAGCTTACATTACATTAAGCTATTAAATAGAAGAGTAAGAGGTTATTTATTGTGATATAACGTTATATTGCAAGCATTTTTCATAGTTTCTTGTAACTGTAGCGTTATTGTATATATACAAGTATTTTTACTTATCAAAATTGCTATAAACCCCATAAAATGTATGATTTCAATGATTTAGCTTTTTATGGGTGATATATAGCTGTTTCCTAAAAATTTAAAGTAAAAAAATCCTCTTTTTTTAGAATAATTTGACCTATAAGTAGCTTACATTACATTAATCTTTTAAAAATAGAAGGGGAAGGGGTTATTTATTGTGATTTTAACGGTATTTTGAAAAGCGTTTTCATATTTTCTTGTAAACTGTAGCGTTATTGTATATATACAAGTAGTTTTACTTATCATATTGCTATAAACCCATAAAATGTAGGTTTTCAATGATATTAGCTATTTATCGGTTATATATAGCTGTTTTTACAAATTGAAGTATACAATCCTTTTTTTAGAATAATTGCGCCTATAAGTAGCTTACATTGCATTAAGTAATAAATAGAAGAGTAAGAGGTTATTTATTGTGATATAACGGTATATTGCAAGTGTTTTTCATAGTGTCTTGTAAAATGTACCCGTTTTTGTATATATAAAAAGTGGGTTTACTTATTATTTTGCTAAAAAACCCATAAAATGTAGTGTTTTCAATTATTCTAGCTAGTTATCAGTGATATATAGCTGTTTCCTACAAATTGAAGTTTTAAAATCCTCTTTTTAGAATAATTTGCCCCTATAAGTAGCTTACATTACATTAAGCTATTAAATAGAAGAGTAAAGAGGTTATTTATTATTATATAACGGAAATTGCAAGCTTTTTTCATAGTTTCTGTAAACTGTAGCGGTATTGTAAAAATACAAGTAGTTTTACCATTATATTGCTATAAACCCAAAAAAATGTAGTGTTTTCAATGATTTTAGCTAGTTATCATTGATATATTGCTGTTTTCCTACAAATTGAAGTATAAAATCCTCTTTTTAGGAATAATTTGCACCTATAGCTTACTTTACATTAAGCTATTAAATAGAAGAGTAAGGGGTTTATTTATTGTGATATAACGGTATATTGCAAGCGTTTTTTCATAGTTTCTTGTAAACTGTAGCTTTATTGTATATATACAAGTATTTTTACTGATAAATATTGCTATAAACCCATAAAATGTAGTGTTTCAATGATAGTAGCTATTTATCGGTGATATATAGCTGTTTCCTACAAATTGAAGTATACAATCCTTTTTTTTAGAATAATTTGCACCTATAAGTAGCTTACATTACATTAAGCTAATAAATAGAAGGTAAGATGTTATTTTTGTGATATAACGGTATATTGCAAGCGTTTTTCATAGTGTCTTGTAAACTGTAGCGTTATTGTATATATACAAGTAGTTTTACTTATAATTTTGCTATAAACCCATAAAATGTAGTGTTTCAATGATATTAGCTATTTATCGGTGATATATAGCTTTTTTCCCTAAAAATTGAAGTATAAAATACTCTTTTTAGAATTTTTTGCAGCTATATGTAGCTTACATTACTTTAAGCTATTAAAAATAGAAGAGTAAGAGGTTATTTATTGTGATATAACGGTATATTGCAAGCGTTTTTCATAGTTTCTTCTAAACTGTAGCGTTATTGTATATATACAAGTAGTTTTACTTATCATATTGCTATAAACCCATAAAATGTAGTGTTTTCAATGATATTAGCTAATTATGGGTGATATATAGCTGTTTTCCTACAAATTGAAGTATAAAAATACTCTTTTTAGAATAATTTGCACCTAAAAGTAGCTTACATTACATTAAGCTATTAAAATAGAAGAGTAAGAGGTTATTTATTGTGATATATTGGTATTTTCCCAAGCGTTTTCATAGTTTCTTCTAAACTGTAGCGTTATTGTATATATAAAAGTATTTTTACTTTTATATTGCTAAAAACCCCTTTAAAATGTAGTGTTTCAATGTTTAGTAGCTATTTTCGGTGATATATAGCTGTTTTCCTACAAATTGAAGTATACAATCTTTTTTTTAGAATAATTTGCACCTATAAGTAGCTTACATTACAATAAGCTAATAAATAGAATAGTAAGGGGTTATTTATAGTGATATAACGGTATATTAGAGCGTTTTTCATAGTTTCTTGTAAACTGTAGGTTATTGTATATAAACAACTATTTTTACTTATCATTTTGCTATAAAGCCATAAAATGTAGTGTTTTCAATGATATTAGCTTTTTATCGGTGATATATAAATTTTTTCCTACAAATTGAAGTAAAAAAAACCTCTTTTTAGAATAATTTGCACCATAAGTAGCTTACATTACATTAAGCTATTAAATAGAAGAGTAAGGGGTTTATTTATTGTGATATAACGGTATATTGCAAGCGTTTTTCATAGTTTCTTGTAAACTGTAGCTTTATTGTATTATTACAAGTAGTTTTATTATCATATTGCTTTAAACCATAAAATGTAGTGTTTTCAATGATTTTAGCTAGTTATCAGTGAAAGAGTGTTTTTTTCTACAAATTGAAGTATATTTCTTTATATCTGTAGCAAAATAGCTTTTTATATTTGTTTACAACTATATTTTACAAAATTAATAGCTAAGAATATGTATTTTCTCATGAAATTTAGATATCAATTTTAATCTTAAAAACAATGTTTTTCAAGTATTTTAATGATTTTTGAAATGCTAAATAATGTCGAAATTTTACATTTTTCAGCACTTGTACACAACTATTTTTTACAGTGTTTTGAACTAAAAATATGTATTTTTCATGAAATTTAGGTATCAATTTTAATCTTTAAAAACAACGTTTTTTCAAGTGTTTAATATTTTTTGGAAAGCCAAAAAAAATGTTGAAATTTGACATTATTCAGTACTTTTACGCAACTATATTTTACAATATTAGGGGCTTAAAATATGTATTCATGAAATTTATTAATCAATTATTTTCCTAAAAACAACATTTTTAAAATTATTTAAGTATTTTTGAAGGGCTAAAAAATGGCGAAAATTGACATATTCAGCCCAATTTTGATTTGAGAAATTCAAAAATGTGGAATTATAGTTGTTTTCGTTAGAAAATTGCTATTTTAAACTACTGTAAGCTTAATAGAAGTTTGAGACTCTATATTGTGAACAATTTTATATTATACGTGTTTTTCATAGTTTCTCTTAATTGTATTTTTATATCGTTAATAGAAGGAATTTAATTATGATAATGCTTTATACCCTCAAAATGTGTTCTTTTCAATGATTTAGCTAGTTTCGGTGAATATAGCAGTTTTCCTACGAATTGAAGTATAAATGCTGTTTTTAGAATAATTTGCACCTATAAGTAGCTTTATTACCTTAAGTTTAAAAAATAGAATAGTAAGAGGTATTTATTGTGATATAACGGTATATTGCAAGCATTTTTCATAGTTTCTTGTAAACTGTAGCGTTATTTTATATTTTACAAGTACTTTACTTATCATATTACTATAAAACCATAAAATGTAGTGTTTTAATGATATTAGCTATTTATCGGGTGATATAAACTGTTTCCCACAAATTGAAGTATAAAATGCTCTTTTTAGAATAATTTGACCTATAAGTAGCTTATATTACATTAAGCTATTAAATAGAAGAGTAGGAGGTTTTTTATTGTGATATAACGGTATATTGCAAAACATTTTTCATGTTTCTTCTAAACTGTAGCGTTATTGATATATACAAGTAGTTTTACTTATTATATTGCTATAAACCCATAAAATGTAGTGTTTCAATTATTTTTGCTAGTTATCATGATATATAGCTGTTTTCCTACAAATTGAAGTATAAAATCCTCTTTTTACAATAATTGCACCTATAAGTAGCTACATTACATTAAGCTATTAAATAGAAGAGTAAGAGGTTATTTATTGTGATTTTAACGGTATATTGCAAGCGTTTTTTATAGTTTTTAGTAAACTGTAGCGTTATTGTATATATACAAGTAGTTTTTCTTTTTATATTGCTATAAAACCCATAAAATGTAGTGTTTTCAATGATTCTAGCAGTATCAGTGATATATAAACTGTTTTCCTACAAATCGAAGTATAAAATCCTCTTTTTTGAATAATTTGCACCTTAAGTAGCTTACATTACATTAAGCTATTTAAAAAAAAAGAGTAAGAGGTTATTTTTGTGATATAACGGTATATTGCAAGCGTTTTTCATAGTTTCTTGTAAACTGTAGCGGGTTTTTGTATATATAAAGTAGTTTATTTATTATATTTCTATAAACCCATAAATGTAGTGTTTCAATGATTTAGCTAGTTATCATGATATTGGTTTCCTACAAATTAAACCATAAAAGTAGTGTTTTCAATGATTTAGCTAGTTATCAGTGATATATAGCTGTTTTCCTCAAATTGAAGTATAAAATCCTCTTTTAGAATAATTTAACCTATAAGTAGCTTACATTACATTAAACTATAAATAGAAGAGTAAGAGGTTATTTATTGTGATATAACGGTATATTGCAAGCGTTTTTCATAATTTCTTCTAAACTGTAGCGTTATTGTATATATACCAGTAGTTTTACTTATTATATTGCTAGAAACCCATAAAATGTAGTGTTTCCAATGATTCTAGCTAGTTATCAGTGATATATAGCTGTTTTCCCACAAATTGAAGTATAAAAATCCTCTTTTTAGAATTTAAATTTTCACCTAAAAGTAGCTTACATTACATTAAGCTATTAAATAGATGAGTAAGAGGTTATTATTGTGATATAACGGGATATTGCAAGCGTTTTTCATAGTTTCTTGTAATTTGTAGCGTTTTATATATACAAGTAGTTTTACTTATCATATTTCTATAAACCATTTAAATGTAGTTTTCAATTTTATTAGCTATTTAGGTGATTTTATTTGCTGTTTTCTACAATTGAAGTATACAATTTTTTTAGAATAATTGCACTATAAGTGCTTACATTACATTAGCTAATAAATAAAAGAGTTAAGAGGTTTTATATGATTTATATATATTGCAAGCGTTTTTCATAGTTTCTTGTAAACTGTAGGTATTGTATATATACAAGTAGTTTTACTTATCATATTGCTATAAACCCATAAAATGTAGTGTTTTCAATGATATTTGCTATTTATCGGTGATATATAGCTGTTTTCCTACAAATTGAAGTATAAAATACCCCTTTTTAGAATAATTTGCACCTATAAGTAGCTTACATTACATTAAGCTATTTAAAAAGAGGAGTAAGAGGTTATTTTTTGGATATATTGGGATATTGCAAGCGTTTTTCATATTCTTCTAAACTGTACCCTTATTTTATATATAAAGTAGTTTTACTTATTATATTTCTATAAACCCATAAAATGTAGTGTTTTCAATGATATTTGCTATTTATCGGTGATATATAGCTGTTTTCCTACAAATTGAAGTATACAATCCTTTTTTAGAATAATTTTACCTATAAGTAGCTTACATTACATTAAGCTAATAAATAGAAGAGTAAGAGGTTATTTATTGTGATATAACGGTATATTGCAAGCGTTTTTCATAGTTTCTTATAAACTGTAGCGTTATTGTTATACAAGTAGTTTTACTTATCATATTGCTATAAACCCATAAAATGTAGTGTTTTCAATGATATTAGCTATTTATCGGTGATATATAGCTTTTTCCGTAACAAATTGAAGATAAAATCCTTTTTTAGAATAATTTGCACTATAAGTATCTTACATTAATTAAGCTATTAAATAGAAGAGTAAGATGGTTATTTATTGTGATATAACGGTATATTGCAAGCGTTTTTCATAGTTTCCTGTAAACTGTAGCGTTATTGTATATATACAAGTAGTTTTACTTATCATATTGCTATAAACCCATAAAATGTAGTGTTTTCAATGATATTAGCTATTTATCGGTGATATATAGCTGTTTTCCTACAAATTGAAGTATAAAATCCTCTTTTTAGAATAATTTGCACATATAAGTAGCTTACATTACATTAAGCTATTAAATAGAAGAGTAAGAGGTTATTTATTGTGATATAACGGTATATTGCAAGCGTTTTTCATAGTTTCTTCTAAACTGTAGCGTTATTGTATATATACAGTAGTTTTACTTATTATATTGCTATAAACCCATAAAATGTAGTGTTTTCAATGATTTTAGCTATTTATCGGTGATATATAGCTGTTTTCTTACAAATTGAAGTATAAAATCCTCTTTTTAGAATAATTTGCACCCATAAGTAGCTTACATTACATTAAGCTATTAAATAGAAGAGTAAGAGGTTATTTATTGTGTTATAACGGTATATTGCAAGCATTTTTCATAGTTTCTTCTAAACTGTAGCGTTATTGTATATATACAAGTAGTTTTACTTATTATATTACTATAAACCCATAAATTGTAGTGTTTTCAATGATTTTAGCTAGTTATCAATGATATATAGCTATTTTCGTAAAAAATTGAAGCATTAAATCCTTTTTTTAGAATAATTTGTACCTATAAGTAGCTTACATTAGATTAAGCTATTAAATAGAAGAGTAAATGGTTATTTATTGTGATATAACGGTATATTGCAAGCGTTTTTCATAGTTTCTTTTAAACTGTAGCGTTATTGTATATATACAAGTAGTTTTACTTATCATATTGCTATAAACCCATAAAATGTAGTGTTTTCAATGATATTAGCTATTTATCGGTGATATATAGCTGTTTTCCTACAAATTGAAGTATAAAATCCTCTTTTTAGAATAATTTGCACCTATAAGTAGCTTACATTACATTAAGCTATTAAATAGAAGAGTAAGAGGTTATTTATTGTGATATAACGGTATATTGCAAGCATTTTTCATAGTTTCTTCTAAACTGTAGCGTTATTGTATATATACAAGTAGTTTTACTTATTATATTGCTATAAACCCATAAAATGTAGTGTTTTCAATGATTTTAGCTAGTTATCAGAGATATATAGCTGTTTTCCTACAAATTGAAGTATAAAATCCTCTTTTTAGAATAATTTGCACATATAAGTAGCTTACATTACATTAAGCTATTAAATAGAAGAGTAAGAGGTTATTTATTGTGATATAACGGTATATTGCAAGCGTTTTTCATAGTTTCTTCTAAACTGTAGCGTTATTGTATATATACAAGTACTTTTACTTATTATATTGCTATAAACCCATAAAATGTAGTGTTTTCAATGATTTTAGCTAGTTATCAGTGATATATAGCTGTTTTCCTACAAATTGTAGTATAAAATCCTCTTTTTAGAATAATTTGCACCTATAAGTAGCTTACATTACATTAAGCTATTAAATGGAAAGAGTAAGAGGTTATTTATTGCGATATAACGGTATATTGCAACCGTTTTTCATAGTTTCGTGTAAACTGTAGCGTTATTGTATACCAGTAGTTTTACTTATCATATTGCTATAAACCCATAAAATGTAGTGTTTTCAATGATATTAGCTATTTATCGGTGATATATAGCTGTTTTCCTACAAATTGAGGTATACAATCCTTTTTTTAGAATAATTTACACCTATAAGTAGCTTACATTACAATAAGCTAATAAATAGAAGAGTAAGAGGTTATTTATTGTGATATACCGGTATATTGCAAGCGTTTCTCATAGTTTCTTGTAAACTGTAGCGTTATTGTATATATACAAGTTGTGATACTTATCATATTGCTATAAACCCATAAAATGTAGTGTTTTCAATGATATTAGCTATTTATCGGTGATATATAGCTGTTTTCCTACAAATTGAAGTATACAATCCTTTTTTTAGAATAATTTGCACCTATAAGTAGCTTACATTACATTAAGCTAATAAATAGAAGAGTAAGAGGTTATTTATTGTGATATAACGGTATATTGCAAGCGTTTTTCATAGTTTCTTCTAAACTGTAGCGTTATTGTATATATACAAGTAGTTTTACTTATTATATTGCTATAAACCCATAAAATGTAGTGTTTTCAATGATTTTAGCTAGTTATCAATGATATATAGCTATTTTCGTACAAATTGAAGCATAAAATCCTTTTTTTAGAATAATTTGTACCTATAAGTAGCTTACATTAGATTAAGCTATTAAATAGAAGAGTAAATGGTTATTTATTGTGATATAACGGTATATTGCATGCGTTTTTCATAGTTTCTTTTAAACTGTAGCGTTATTGTATATATACAAGTAGTTTTACTTATTTATATTTTTCTATAAAAACCCTAAAATGTATGTTTTCAATGATATTACTATTTATCGGTGATATATCTTTTTTCCTTTTCAAATTGAATTAAAAAAAATCCCCTTTTTTGAATAATTTGCCCCATAAATAGCTTACTTACATTAAGCTATTAAATAAAAAAAGGGAAAATAAGAGGTTTTTATTTGATAAAACGGTATATTCCCAAACTTTTTTTATAGTTTTTTCTAAACTGTAGCGTTAAAAAAAAAAAATTGCAAAACCAAAAAAAAAATTTTGGAAAAAGAAAAAAAAAAAAAAAAAAATAAAAAAAAACATTTTAAAAAAAAAAAAAATTTAAAAAAAATTTTTTAAATTTATTTTTAAAATTTTTTAACAAGAAAAAAATAAAATTTTTTAAAAAAAAAAAAAAAAAAAAAAAATTTTTTAAAATTTTAAAAAAATAAAAAATTAAAAGAAAAAGGTTTTTTTTAAAAAAATTAAAATAAAAAAAATTTTAAAAAAATTAAAGAAAAAAAAAAAGGGGTTAAAAAAAAAAAAAAAAAGAAAAAACCCCTTTTTAAAAAAAAAGGTTAAAAAAAAAAAAGAAGGTAAAGGGGGTTTTTATTTTGGGAAAAGGGTTTTTGGGGAAAAAAAAAAATCGGGGTTTTTTTTTGTAAAAAACCCCAAAAAAAGGGGGAAAAAGAGGGGGGGCGGGTTAAGGTTTTTTGGGGAAAAAAAAATTTTTAAAAATTTAAAAATTTAAATTTAAAAAAAAAAGGTGGGGTTTTTTGTTGGGGATTATTAATTTTTTACCAAGGGAAGTTTTTACTTAATTTATATTGCTATAAAAACCCCTAAAATGTAGGTTTTCCTTTTGATATTTTCTATTTTCGGTATATATAAACTGTTTTCCCCCCGCAAATTGGGAAAATTTTAAAACCTTTTTTTGGAATAATTTTTGCACCTATAAGTGGCTTTTTCATTCATTTAAACTTTTCTTAAAAAGAAGGAAATAAGAGGTTAAATTTTTTTTGATTAAAGGTTTTATTGCAAGCGTTTTTCATAGTTTCCCTTTAAAAAATGTGCGTTTTTGTTTTAACCCAATTTTTTACTTTTTTATATTGCTATAAACCCAAAAATTAGTGTTTTCAAGATTTTAGCCATTTTTCTGATAATAGCTTTTTTCCCCCCAAAATTTAAGAAAAAAATCCTTTTTTTTTTAAAAAATTTGCCCCATAAGTAGCTTTCATTAATTAAGCTATTAAATAGAAAGTAAAGGTTTTTATTGTGGGTATAACGGATATTGCAGCGTTTTTCATAGGGTTTTTTTTAAACTGTAGGGGTTTTTTGTATATATACCAAATGTTTTACTTATTATATTGCTATAAACCCCTAAAAAAGTAGTGTTTTTTAATGATTTTAAACTATTTTATCGGTGATATATAAACTGGGTTTTTACAAATTGAAGATAAAAAAACCTCTTTTTAGAATAAATTTTCCCCCCATAAATAGCTTACATTTACATTAAGCTATTTAAAATTTTTAAAAGGGAAGAGGTTATTTATTTTGTTTTAACCCGGGATATTGGGAAGCATTTTTCATAGTTTTTTCTAAACTTGGGAAGCGTTTTTGTATATATAAAAAGTAGTTTTAATTATTTTTCTAAAACCCCTAAAAAAATAGGTTTCAATGTTTTACTAGTTATCAAGATATTAGCTGTTTTCCCACAAATTGAAGTATAAAATCCTCTTTTTAGAAAAATTTTCACTATAAGTATCTTACATTTCATTAAAAACTATTAAAAGAAGAGTAAGAGGTTATTTTATTGTGATATAAAAAGGTATATTGCAAGCTTTTTCATAGTTTCCCGTAAACTGTAGGGGTTATTGTATACAAGTAGTTTTTTTCTTATCAATTTCTATAAAAACCCATAAAATGTGTGTTTTCAATGATATTAAACCATTTAAACGGGGAATAAAACTGTTTTTTTACAAAATTTAAGTATAAAAACCCCTTTTTTTAGAATTTAAATTTTCACCCATAAGTAGCCCACATTCATTAAGCTTTTAAATAGAAGAGTTTAAAGGTTTTTTATTGTGTATAAAACGGGATATTGGGAAACTTTTTTTATAGTTTCTTCTAAAAAATGTAGCGTTATTGTATAATATACCAAATAGTTTTTTCTTATTATATTATATAAAAACCCCTAAAAAAATAAATGTTTTTTTAAAGAAATTTTAAACTATTTAAACGGATTATAGCTGTTTTTTTTCAAATTGAAGTATAAAATCCTCTTTTTTTTAAAAAATTTTTCACCCCTAAAGTACTTACATTACATTAAAACTATTAAATAGAAAAGTAAGGGTTTTTTTTTTGTGTTTTAACGGTATATTGCAAGCCTTTTTTTTTAGTTTCCTTTAAACTGTAGCGTTATTGTATTAATTTGAAACAAAAAAAAAAAAAATGTAGGGGGTTTTAAAGGGAAAAGCCCTTGGTGTAAAGGAAAATTGGGGGGTTTAAAATACTTTTTTGTTTTTCCCCTGATTTTAACTTGTTTAAAAAAAGGGGTAAAGGTTTTTTTTTTGTTTAAAAATTGAAGGGGTTTTTCCCCCTTTTTTTAAAACTTTTGTAATTTTAAAATAGCTTTTCATTAATTGCTATTAAAATAAATTGGGTTAAAATTTTTGTGTTTTCGTATATTCAAACGTTTTTTAATTTTTTCTTTTTAAAACCTGTTTGCTTAAATTGTATTAAAAAAGGAAGAGGTGGTTTTTGTTTCCCCCCTTTTCCTTTTTTGTTCTTGGGGGGGCGGGGTTTTTTTTAAAATGTTGTGTTTTTTTCCCAAAAATGAAAATTTAGCTATTTTATCGGTGATATATAGGGTGTTTTCCCCACAAATTTTGGAAATTTTAAAATCCTTTTTTTTAGAATAATTTTTACCTATAAGTAGCTTTTAAATTTCTTAAACTAAAAATAGGGGAAAAGTAAGGGGGGTTTTTTATTTTTTGATATTTAAAGGTATATTGCAAGCGGTTTTTTCATTGGGTTTTTTTCTTTAAAATGTGCGTTATTTTTTATTTTTAAAGGTTAGTTTTACTTTTTAATTTCTTAAACCCCTAAAATGTAGTGGGGGTTTTAAATTTGTGGAAACAAGGGGTTTATAGGAATTTCCCTACAAATTGAAGATAAAACCCTTTTTTTTAAATTTTTTTCCCTAAAAGGGGGGTTTCATTAAGGGGGGGTTGGGGTAGGGGAAAAGGGGAAAAGGGGTTAAAGGGGTTTTTATTGGGGGGAAAAGGGATATTGCAAGCGTTTTCCCAAACCTTTTAAACGGGGGCGGGATTGAAAATCAAGGAGGGACAAATTTCATAAACCCCAAAAAGGGGGGTTTTTTAAAAACATTTTTTTTGATTTATAGCGGGGGTTTTTTTAAAAAAAAGGAAAAACCCCTTTTTTTAAAAAATTTGGACCCAAAGTAGCTTCAAAAATTAAGCCCATTTAAAAAGAAGAGTAAAGGTTATTTATTGTGTTTTAAAAGGTATATTGCAAGCTTTTTTCATTTGTTTCTTTTAAAAATGTACGTTATTTATATATCCAAATATTTTACTTAAATTTTTGTATAAACCCATAAAATGTTTTTTCAATGATTTACTAATTTTTCAGGGATTTGCTGTTTTTCCTACAAAATTTAAGTATAAAATCCTCTTTTTAGGAAATTTTTTGCACCTAAAGTACTTTCATTACATTTAAATATTTAAAAAGAAAAGTAAGAGGTTATTTATTTTGATATAACCTATATTTCAAGCGTTTTTTATATTCCTTTAAACTGTAGCGGGTTTTTGTAATTACAGTAGTTTTTCTTATTTTATTTTTTATAAAAACCCCTAAAAAAAGTAGTGTTTTCAAGATTTTGGAAAAGGGGAAAGATAGAGGAAAAGAGAAAAAAAAGAAAAGAAAAAGAGAAAAAGGGAAAAAATAAAAGAAGAGGTTTATTTTTCTTCTTTTCCTTTTTTCTTTTCCTTCTTCCTTTTTTCCCTTTTCTTTCCTTTCTTTCCCCTTTTTTTTTCCTTTTTTGCTATTTAATTTTTCGGTGTATATAGCGTTTTCCTAAAATTGAAGGGATAAAATCCTTTTTTAGAAAAATTTTCACCTATAAGTAGTTACATTACATTTGCTAAAAAATAGAAGAGAAAAAGGTTATTTATTTTGGTTAAGGGATATTGCAAGCTTTTTAAAATTTTTTAAAAGTAAACGTTATTTTTATATATACCAAATAGTTTTTTTATATATTGCATAAACCCCCCAAAAAAGTAGTGTTTTCCCAAAGATTTTAGCTAAATTTTTCGGGATATATAGCTTTTTTTCCCCAAAATTGAATATAAAATCCCCCTTTTTTTGAATAATTTTTGCACCTAAATACTTCATTACATTAACTATTAAAAAAGAAGAGTAAGGGGGTTTTTTTTATTGTTTTTAAACCCGGATATTTTTAAGGGGTTTTTTCATAGGTTTTTTTCTAAACTGTAGCGTTATTGTATATATAAAATAGTTTTTCTTTTAATTCATAAACCCCTAAATTTTGGGGTTTCAATATTTTATTCTAGTTTTCCCTGATTATAGCTTTTTTTAAAAAATTTAAAATTTAAAACCTTTTTTTAAATAATTTTTTACCTTTTAAATAGCTTACTTAATTAAGCTATTTAAAAAGAAAGGGGTAAAGGTTATTTATTTTGATAAAAACCCGGTTTTATTGCCCAAACGTTTTCATATTTTCTTTAAACTGTAGCTTTTTTTATATATACAAATTGTTTACTTTATTATATTGCTATAAACCCCTAAAATGTGGGGTTTTCAATGATTTTAGTATTTAAACGGGGGATATAAAAGCTGTTTTCCTCAAATTGAATTTTAAAATTTCCTTTTTTTTGAAAATTTGCACCATAAGAGTTCTTACTTTAAACTAATTTAAAAGAAGAGTAAAAAGGGGTTTTTTATTGTGATATAACCCGGGAATTCAAAACGTTTTTTTAAAAGTTTTTTAAACTGTAGCGTTATTGTATATATACAAAGTTTTTTACTTTTATATTGCTATAAACCCCTAAAAAATTTTGTGTTTTCAATGATTTTAGTATTTTTCTGATATATAAAACTGTTTTTTACAAAATTTAAGATAAAAAACCTTTTTTTGAATAATTTGAACCCATAAGTAAACTTACATTAATTAAGCTATTAAAAAGAAAGTAAGGTTATTTATTGTGATTAACGGTATATTTCAAGCGTTTTTTTTAGTTTCTTTTAAACTTAAAGGTTTTTTGTAATATAAAAGTTTGTTTTAAATTATTATATTGCTATAAAACCCCTAAAATGTTTGGGTTTTTTTAATGATTTTAGTTTTTATCTGATATATGCTTTTTTTACCAAAATTTAAGGATAAATCCCTTTTTTAGGGAAAAATTTTGGGGCCATAAGTAGCTTACATTAATTAACTATTAAAAAGGAAATAAAGGTTATTTATTTTGGTTTAAAAGGTTTTGCAAGCTTTTTTAAAGTTTTTTTTTTAAACGTAGCGGGTTTTTGTATAATTTAAAAGTAGTTTTACCCTTTTTATTTGCTATAAAAACCCCTAAAAAAGTAAATGTTTTTAATTTTTTTTTTTCCCAATTTTTCGGGATATTAGCTGTTTTTTCCCACAAATTGAAATATAAAAATTTTCCTTTTTTTTGAATAATTTGCAAAAATAAGTACTTAAAATTTTCATTAAGCATTAAAAAGAAGAGTAAGGGGGTTATTTATTGTGTTAAAAACGGTAAAATTTTCAAGCTTTTTTTATTTCCTTTAAACTGTAGCGTTATTGTTTTTCAAGAGTTTTAATTATTATATTGCTATAAAAACCCCTAAAATGGAGTGTTTTCCCCCAAAGATTTTAGCCATTTTTCGGGGGGTATTTTTAAAAAGTTTTCCTACAAAAAAGAAGTAAAAATCCTTTTTTTTTGGGGAAAAATTTTGGGACCCAAAAAAGTATCCCTTCATTAAAATTAAAACTATTAAATAGGGAAAATAAGAGGTTAAATTTTTTGGAATTTAAAAGGAATTTAAAACGGTTTTTATTGTTTTTTAAATGTATTAAATTTTAACCCTTTTTCATTATTTCCCTTCCCCAAAATTAGGGCCGGTTTGTTTTTTGTATATAGGGTGGTTTTACCAAAAGAAATTTTTCCTTTTTTTTAGTAATTTACTTTGCTCAACCCCTTTAAATTTAAAAAAGGGTTTTAAATTTAATTTAAAAGGTAATTTAACATTTTTATAAAACCGTTTTTTTCCCAAAATTGGAAGTATAAAAATTTTTTTAAATTTTGTTAAAAATAAAAGTATTTTTTCAAAAATTTTAATAGGGAAGGTAAAGGTTTTTAAAATTTTGGATAAAAATATTTTGAAAAGCCGGGGGGGGGTTTTTCATTAAATTTTGAAAGGGAAAAGGGGTTTTTAAATTTTATTTTAAAGGGTTTTTACTTTTTTATTTTCTTTAAACCCTTAAATTATTTTTTTCAAGATTTTACCATTTATTCTAAAAAAAAAATGTGTTTTTTTCAAATTTTTAAGTTAAAATAGCTTTTTAAAATAAATTTCACCTTTTAAAAAAGTACCCTTTCTTACATTAAAACATTAAAAAGAAAGTAAGAGGTTTTTTATTTTGGGTATAAAAGGTATATTGGGAAGCGTTTTTCAAGGGTTTTTTTAAACTGTAGCGATTGTTTTTACCAAATAGTTTTTTTTATTATATTCTATAAACCCCTAAAAAATGGGGTTTTAATGATTTTAGCTATTTTTCGGGGGATATATAGCTGGGTTTTTCCCCAAATTGAAATTAAAATCCCCTTTTTTTTTAATAATTTTTCCCTATAAGGCCCTTTCATTTCATTAAGCAATTTAAAAAGAAGAGGGAAGAGGGGTTTTTTATTTTTGGTATACCGGTATATTTTCAAGCCTTTTTTCATAGTTTCTTGTAAAATGTAGCGTTTAAATTTTTTATTACAAGTTGTTTACTTTTTTAAAATTGTTAAACCCATAAAATTAGTTTTTTCAATGTATTTGCTATTTATCGTGATATATAGCCCGTTTTCCTACAAAAATTTAAGTATAAAAAACCTTTTTTTTAAAAATAATTTTTCACCCCCATAAGTAGCTTCATTTCATTAAGCTAAAAAAAAAAGAAGGGGTTAAAAGGTTTTTTTTTGTGGGTATAAACGGTATATTGGGAAGCGTTTTTTTATAGTTTCTTCCCAAAATGTAAACGTTTTGTATATTTAAAGTAGTTTTTTCTTTTTATATGCTATAAAACCCATAAAAGGGAGTGTTTTCAATATTTTAGCTAGTTTTCAAAAAATATTTCCCTTTTTTAAAATTGGGAAAATTTTAAAAAAACCCTTTTTTTGAATAATTTGAAAATAAAGTGGGTTACATTAATTAAGCCATTTAAAAAAAGAGTAAAAGGGGTTTTTTATTGTGATATAAAAGGTATATTTTCAAGCGTTTTTCATAGTTTTTTTTTAAAAAATGTAGCGGGTTTTTGTATATATACAAGTAGTTTTACTTATTTTTTATTGCTATAAACCCATAAAATGTAGTGTTTTTCAATGTATTTCATTTATCGGTTTATATACCCGTTTTCCCACAAATTGAATATAAAATCCCCTTTTTTTTGAATAATTTGCCCCATAAGTAGCTTTCATTCCCCAATTTGCTAATTTAAAAAGAAGAGTAAGAGGTTTTTATTTTGGTTTTAAAAGGTATATTGCAAGCTTTTTCATAGTTTCTTTAAACTGTAGCGTTTTTGTATTATACAAGTAGTTTTAAATTATTATATTGCTTAAAACCCCTAAAAGTAGGTTTTTTAATTTTAATTTTTTGCTTTTTATCGGGTATATTTGGGTGTTTTTCCTAAAATTTAAGTATAAAATCCTCTTTTTTGAATAATTTGCACCTAAAAGTACTTTCATTACCTTTTAAATATTAAAAAAGAGAGGAAGAGGTTATTTATTGTGATATAACGGTTGATTGCAAACGTTTTTCCCTAGTTTCCTTTTAAACTGTAGCGGTTTTTGTTTTTTACAAGTAGTTTTACTTAAATTGCTAAAACCCATAAAATGTATGTTTCCCAAAGATTTTGAGAAGGAAAAGGAAAAAGAAGAAAAAAAAGAAAAAGAAAGCAAAAAAAGGAAAAAAATAGAAGAGAAGAGGTTATTTTTTTTTTTCTTTCCCTTTTCTTTCTTTAAAAACTTCCTTTTTTTCCTTTGTTTTCCTTTTCTTTCTTTCCCCTTTGTTTTTTTTTCCTTGTTTTAGCTATTTTTTCGGTGAATATAAAGCTGTTTTCCTACAAATTGAATTTTAAAATCCTTTTTTTAGAAAAATTTGCACCTATAAGTAAAAAACATTTTCATTAAGCTATTTAAATAGAAAAAAAAGAGGTTATTTTTTGTGATAAAGGTATATTTCAAGGGGTTTTTTATTTTCTTCTAAAATGTAGCGTTATTGTATATATACCAAGGGAGTTTTATTATTATATTGCTATTTAAAACCCCTAAAAAGTAGTGTTTTCAAAAGGGTTTTAGTATTTATCGGTGAAATAGCTGTTTTTTTTACAAATTTAAGTATAAAAATCTTTTTTTTGAATAATTTGCACCCCCAAGTAGTTACATTACAATTTAAACTAAAAAAAAGAAGAGTAAAAGGGTTTTTTATTGTGTTTTAACGGTATATTTCAAACCCTTTTTTTAGTTTTTTTTTAAACTGTAGCGTTTTTTGTATATAAACAAGTAGTTTTACTTTTTATATTCTATAAACCCATAAAAAATAGGTTTTCCCCTGATTTAGCTAAATTTTCTGATATATAAATTTTTCTAAAAAATTTTAAGATTAAAACCTTTTTTTTGAAAAATTTTTTTACCTATAAGTAGCTTACATTAATTAAGTATTAAATAGAAAGTAAAGGGGTTTTTTATTTTTATATAACGGGAATTTGCAAGCGTTTTTAAAAAAAAATTTTTTTTTAAACTGTAGGGGTTTTTGTATATATACAAAGTTTTAACCCTTTTTATATTTCTTTTAAAACCCCTAAAATGTGGTGTTTTCAATTATTTTTGTAGTTATCAGTGATATATAGCTGTTTTCCTCAAATTTTAAATTTTAAAATCCTTTTTTTTTGAATAAAATTTCACCTATAAGTAGCTTTCATTTTCATTAAGCTATTAAAATAGAAGAGTAAGAGGTTATTTTTTTGTAAAAAACCGGGAATTTTCAAGCGTTTTCATAGTTTCTTGTAAACTGTAACGTTTTTTGTAATAACAAAATTTAAAATTATATTTGGGATAAAAACCCAAAAAAGAGTGGGTTTTTAATGATTTTAGCTATTTTTTCGTTTAAAATTTTAGCTTTTTTTCCCACCCAAAATTTAATAAAAAATCCTTTTTTAGAAAAATTTCACCTTAATAGCTTAATTCATTAAGCCAATTTAAATTTGAAGAGTAAGAGGTTAATTTTTTGTATATAACGGTTTTCTTGGGAAAACGTTTTTTTCCCTAGGTTTTTTTAAACTTTTTAAGTTATTTATATAACAAGTAGTTTTTTTTATTATATTTTTTATTAAAACCCTTTAAAAGTAGGGTTTTTTAATGATTTTTGAATTTTTCTGATATATAGCTTTTTCCTACAAATTTAAAATAAAAAAACCCCTTTTTTAGAATAAATTTTTTACCTATAAGGAGCTTAATACTTAAGTTTTTAAATAGAGGGGTAAGGTTATTTATTGTGATATAAAAGGTATATTGCAAGCGTTTTTAAAAGTTTCTTTTAAACTGTAGCGTTAAATTTTATATTTAAAAATTTGTTTTAAATTTTTTTTTTCCCAAAAAAAAAAAAAAATTTAAAAAGTTTGTGGTTTTTTAAAGATATTACCTTTTATCGGTGATATATTTGCTGTTTTCCCACAAATTTAAGTATAAAAAACCCCTTTTTGAATAATTTGCACCATATACTTAATTAAAATTTAAACTATTAAATAGAAGGTAAAAGGTTTTTTATTGTGTTTTAACGGTATATTGCAAGCTTTTCATAGTTTTTTTCAAAATGTAGCGTTTTTTGTATATAAAAAGTAATTTTTCTTTTTATATTGCTATAAACCCATAAAATGTAGTGTTTTTAAAGATTTTAGGGTGTTTTTCAGGATATATACTGTTTTCCCCCCTTTTTAATTTTTCCCCCCCTTTTTTTTTTTTTCCCCCCCCTTTCCTTTTTTTTCTTTCCCCCCCCTTTTTTTTTTTTTTCCCCCTTTCCCCCTTTTTTCCCCCCTTTTTCCCCCTTTTTTTCCCCCTTGGGAAAAAACCCTTTTTTGCTTAAATTTTATAAGTAGTTTTTTTACTTTAAAAATTTTTTGTATAAACCCATAAAATTTTTTGTTTTTTAAATGTACGTTTTTTATCGGTTTTATATCTTTTTCCATAAAAATTTTGAAGTATTTTTTAAAATCCCCTTTTTTAAAGAATAAAATTTTTTTTTTTTTATAAGTGCCCTTTCATTACATTTAAACTTAAATAGAAGAGTAAAAGGGTTTTTTTTTGTGTATAACGGTTTTATTGCAAGCATTTTTCCCTAGTTTCTTTAAAAGTAGCGTTAAATTTTAATATACAAGTAGTTTTTCTTATTATATTGCTATAAACCCCTAAAATGTAGTGTTTTTTAAAATTTTAGCTATTATCGGGATATAAGCTGTTTTTCCTACAAAATTTAAGTATAAAATCCCCTTTTTAGAATAATTTTTCACCTATAAGTACCCTTTCATTTCATTAAGCTAATTTAAAAAGAAAGTAAGGGGGTTAAATTTTTTGTGATATAACGGTATATTGCCCCCCAAACGTTTTTTATAGTTTTTTTTAAACTGTAGCGTTATTGTATATATCAAGATTTTTAAATTTTTATATTTCTATAAACCCCCCAAAATGTTTGTTTTCAATATTTTGGGTAGTTTTCGTGATATATAGGGTTTTTCCCCCAAAAATTTAAAATAAAATCCTCTTTTAGAATAATTTGCACCTAAATTTGCTTACTTACATTAAACTATTAAAAAAAAAGTAAGAGGTTTTTTATTGGGATAAACCCCTATAATTTTCAAGCGTTTTTTTTAGTTTTTGTAAAGTACGTTATTGTTTTACCGTTGTTTTAATTTCATATTGCTATAAACCCCTAAAAAGTAGTGTTTTCCCAAAGATATTAATTTTTTATCGGTTTATTTTATAGGGTGTTTTTTTTTTACAAATTGAAGGGTTTCAAACCTTTTTTTTTGAAATAATTTGCAACCCATAAGTAACTTACCCTTTTCATTAAACTAATAAAAGAAGAAAAGGTTTTTATTTTGGTAAAAGGTATATTGCAAGCTTTTTCATAGTTTCTTTAAAATGTTTGGGTTTTTGTATTATACAAAATATTTTTCTTATTATATTTCTTAAAACCCCTAAAATGTTGGGGTTTTTTAATTTATTTTGCTATTTTTTCCTGAATAAGCTTTTTTTACAAATTGAAGATAAAATCCTTTTTTTTTGAAAATTTGCACCTATAAGTAGTTACATTAAATTAAACTATTAAATAGAAAGAAAGGTTTTTTTATTGTGAATAACCCCCATAAAATTTCAAGCGTTTTTTTATAGTTTCTTTTTAAAAATGTAGCCCTTATTGTATATATACAAGTAGTTTTTTTTTTATATTGTTAAAAACCCCTAAAAGGGGAGTGGTTTTTTAATTTATTTAGCTAATTTTCGGGGTTTTTAAAACTGGGTTTTTTTTTTTACAAATTGAAGAAAAAAATCCTCTTTTTAGAATAATTTGCACCTAAAAAAGTTTACATTACATTTAAACCATTTAAAAAGAGTTAAAAGGTTTTTTTATTGGATTTAACGGTATAAATTTCAAGCTTTTTTATAGTTTTTTTAAAATGTAGCGTTATTGTATATATACAAATAGTTTTACTTATTATATTGCTTTTAAAACCCCCTAAAATGGGAGTGTTTTTTAAAGATTTTAGCTATTTTTCGGGAAAATATAATGTTTTCCCCCACAAAATTTAAGTATAAAATCCTTTTTTAGAATAATTTGGCCCCCTAAGTACTTACATTCCCTTTAAACAATTTAAAAAGAGGGGTAAGAGGTTTTTTAAATTTTTATAAAACGGTATATTGCAAGCTTTTTCATAGGGTTTTTTGGAAAAAATGTTTGCGTTTTGTCATAACAAGTAGTTTTAAATTAAATATTTTCCCCCGTTTAAAAAAATAAAATTATGGGTTTTTAATGAAAATTTGCTATTTATCGGGGATATATAGCTGTTTTCCCACAAATTTAAGTATAAAATTTCCCCTTTTTTGAATAAATTTTCACCTAAAAGTAGCTTACATTACCTTAAGCTATTAAATAAAGAGTAAGAGGGTTTTATTTTGATATAACGGTATATTTCAAAACGTTTTTTTATAGTTTTTTTAAACCCGTAGCGGTTTTTGTATTAAAATACAAGTAGTTTTACCCTTTTTAAAAATTTTCTATAAAAAATAAAAAAAGTATGTTTTTCAATGATTTTAGGGTAGTTATCAGTGAAAATAGCTGTTTTCCTACAAATTTAAGGGATAAAATCCCCCCCCCCCTTTTTTGAATAATTTGCACCCAAAAAGCTTTTTTATTACATTAACTATTTAAAAAGAAAAGTAAGGGTTATTTATTTTGATTTTTAAAGGGATATTTCAAAACGTTTTTCATAGTTTTTTGGAAAAATGGAGGTTTTTGTATATATACAAGTAGTTTTACTTATCATATTGCTATAAACCCCTAAAAAATTTTGTGTTTTCAATGATATTGCATTTACGGGGAAATAGCGTTTTTTCCCACAAAAATTTAAATTTTACAATCCTTTTTTTGGGAAAATTTTACCATTTAAATTACATTACATTAAGTAATTAAAATAGAAGAGTAAAAAGGGTTTTATTGTGATATAAGGGATATTTCAAGCGTTTTTTTTAATTTTCTTTAAAAATGTAGCGTTATTGTATATAAAACAAATAGTTTTACTTATTATTTTCTATAAAAACCTAAAATGTAGTGTTTTCAATGATAATTTGTTTTATCGGTGAATATGCGGTTTTTTTCCACCAAAATTGGGAAATAAAAATCCTTTTTTTTGAATAATTTGCCCTAAAGTTGCTTACATTACAATTTAACCCAAAAAATAGAAAAAGTAAGGGGGTTTTTTTATTTTGAATAAACCCGGGATATTCAACGTTTTTCATAGGTTTTTTTAAACTGTAGCGTTTTTTTATATAAAGTGTTTTATTAAAAACCCTATTCTAATAAACCCCCAAAAAGATTTGTTTTCAAATTTATTTAGTAAAAATTTTTTGGGGGAAATAAAACCCGTTTTTTACCAAAATTTGGGAAATAAAAACCTTTTTAGTTTAAATTTTTAAAATATTAAATTCTTACTTTTTCCCAAAAGCCATTAAATTGGTAAGATTAAATTTTTGTTTATATTTTTTTTTTTTTTTCCCAAAATTTTTTTTTCATTTGTTTTCCTTTTAAACTTGGTAAAGGGGTTTTTGGAATTAAATACAAGAAAAATTTTAAAAAAAATTTTTTTGGGAAAAAAAACCAAAAAAAAAAAAAAAGGTTTTTAAATTTTTTTAGTTTTAATGAAAAGCTTTTTCCAAAAAATTTAATTTAAAAATTTTTTTGTTTTTTAATTTTTAAAATTCTTAAATTTGATTAAAGAAGAAATTTAAAATTAAATTTACCCAATAGGAAAAAAAACCAAGGGGGTTTTTTAAAATTTCGAAAATGTTTTGAATAACAAAGTAAATTTTATAATTTTAAATTTTTAAACCCAAAAAGTGGGGTTTTTTCTGAATCTATTTCAATGAAAAGCTTTTTTTACAATTAAGGGAAAATTTCCAGAAAATTTACCAATAGGCTTTAAACCAAAAATTTTACAAAAAGATAAAATTTAATATGGCCCTAAAGGGACTTGCCCTGGTTTTTTTAAATTTTTTTGTTCCCCGAAAGGTTTTTTAAAAATATTCAAGAATTTTTTACCTTTATCTTTTGTATAAAAACCCTTTAAAATGGTAGGGGGGGTTTTTCAATTGGGGAAAGCAATTTACCCCCCTTATATTAACGTTTTCCCAACCCAAAAGGGGAAATTTAAAAACCGAGATTTTCCCCTATTAAGTAACCCTTAAAAATTACATTAAGGTTTTTAAAAAATTGGTAAGGGGGGTTTTTAAATTTTTTAAACGGGGAAAGCCAAAGGGGGGCCCATAGTTTTTTTAAATGGGGGGGCCCTTAAAATTTTATAAAATACCCAATTTTTTTAAACCTAACAAATTGGGGAAAACCCCAAAATTGTATTTTTAAAAAAAATTGTTTTTTCCCGGGGGGGGGGAAATGTTTTTCCTAAAATTTTTTTTTTATAAAAACCGTTTTTAAAAAAATTTGCCCTTGGTGCTTTTTTACATTAAATATTAATAGGAAGAGAAGGGGGGGTTTTTAATTTTGGGAAAAATTAGGCCGGGGGGTTTTTTTTTAAAATTTTTTTAAATTAAACCTTTTTGGAAAATAGAAAAATCTTGTTATTATTATAATTTTATAAAAAAAAAAAAAATGTATTTTCAATTGTTTTTCTCTTTTTTCATGAATTAATTTTTCCTAAAAAAAATTAATTAAATCCCTTTTTAGAAAAAATAATAGTTTCATTACCCCAAAGAAAAATTAAAATAGAGGGGTAAAAGGGTTTTTTAAAGGGGGAATAAAAGGAAAAATTTCAAAAATTTTTCAATTTCTTGAAAAAAAAAAAAAATTTTTTATTTATAAATTTTTTTTTTAATTATATATTTTATTTTAAAATAAAATTATTTTTCAAAAATATTATTATTTATTATATATATTTTTTTAAATATATAAAATTTTTTTTAAATAATTTAATATAATGTTAATTTTAAATTTAATAATAATAAAATTTTAATATTTATTATTATAATAAAATTAATTTTTATATTTTTAAATTATTATTTATATATAAATATTTTATATATATTTCTATAAAGATTTTAAAATTATTTTTAAAATAAATTTATTTATTATATATACTTTTTTACAAATTTATTTAAAATTTTTTTAAATAATTTATATAAAAGGTTTACATTAATTAAGTAATTAATAAAGATAATTATTTATTTATATAATAATATTAAATTTTTTATATTTTTTTAAATTATTATTGTAATATATAAATATTTTATTATTATATTTTATAAAAAATATTTAAAATTTTTTTTAATAATTTTAATTTTTATATATATAAAAATTTTTTTAAAATTAATATAAAATTTTTTAAATATTTATATATAATTAATTAATTAAATTTTAAATAAAATAATAATTTTTTTAAAATTTTGAAAAGGGGGGGACAAATTCAAATTGGGGTTTCCCCCGATAGGGCCCTTTTAAAACCCGTTTGGGTTATTTATAATTTTTCCCGTTTTTTACTTAAAAATTTTTTTTTAAAAACCCCTAAAAATTTTGGGGTTTTTTCAATGATATTTTAAAAAAAATTTAAAAAAAGGGGGATTATAACTTTTTCCCCAAAATTGAAGGGAAATTACAAATCCTTTTTAGAATTAAATTTTCCCCCCTTGTAGTTCATTATTTTTTTGGGGTAATTTTTAAAAAGAAATTAAAGGGGGAAATTTTGGGGATTAAAACGGTAATATTTTTAATTTTTCAATTTTTCTAAACTTGGGAAGTTCTTTTAATAAACAATTTTTTTTTTTTTTTAAAGGGGAATTTCCCCCTTAAAAGGGTTTTTTTCAATTGGGTTTTCCTTTTTTTCATTTTATTTTCAAGGGGGATTTTCGGGGACAAATTTGAAAAAAATCCTTTTTTTGGTTTTTTGTATTTTTCCCCCCTTGTATGCTTCATTTTTTTCCCTTTTGAAAGTTGGGATTTTTTGTATTCCCCCGTAATTTGGCGGGGTTTTTTCAAAAAGTTTCCTTTTAATGGCTTTTTGTTTTACCAAAGGGTTTTTTCCTTATCTATTTTTATAAACCCCTTAAAAATGTAGTTTTTTTTCATGGGGGATTAGCTTATTTTTTCGGGATTTATGCTGTTTTTCCCTCTTGGAAGGGTTAAATCCTCTTTTTTAGAATAATTTTTCCCATGTAGCTACTTACCTTAACTTTTGGGGGGTAAGGAGGTTATTTATTGTGGGTTATTCGGGGGTTTTGCAAGCATTTTTCATGTTTCCCTTTTAAACCCGAGGGGGTTATGGGAATTTTTTACGGGAGTTTTCCCTTATTTATTATTTCTTAAACCCATAAAATGGGAGGGTTTTTCATGAAATTTTTTGCTTAAAATTTTCAGGGAATCACCGTTTTCCCCTTTTAAAAAAGGGATTAAAAAATCCTCTTTAAAAAAATTTTTTCACATTAAAAAATATTTAATTTAATTATAAAAAATTAAATTTTAAAATATTTATATTTTTGATATAAATTTTAATTTAAAATTTTTTATATTTTTTAAATTTTAATTTTTTTTAAAATATACAAAAAAAAAGTTTTTTCTTATTATATTTTTAAAACCCCAAATTATGTTTTATATAAATTTTATTTATTTAAAATATATCTTTTTTAAAATTAATATAAAAATTTTTTTTATAAATAATTTTAAATTTTAAATTTTTTACATTAATTAATAAATTTTAAATAAATAAATTATTATTTATATAAATAATAATTCAATTTTTATTTTTTTTTTAAAATTATTATTATATATATAAATATTTTATTATTATAATTTATAAAATAAAATTAAATTTTTTAAATATTATATTATATATATATAATTTTTTAAAATTAATATAAAATTTTTTTTAATAAATTTATCTAAATATAAATTAATTAATATTAAATATATATAAAGGGTTTTTTATTTTAAAATTTTTAATATATTTTAAAATTTTTATATTTTTTAAACTTAAAATTTTTATAAAAAAAATTAAATTTTTACTTTTATATTTATAAAATTTTAAAATTAATTTTTCAATATATTAATTTTTTTATCTAAAAATTTTTTTTAAAAATTTAATTTTTTTAAAATTAATATAAATTTTTTTTTAATAATTTATATAATATTAAATTAA
>JACEEZ010007399.1:111398-163625 GCA_016584305.1 Chionoecetes opilio | reverse complement strand
GAAAAATTTGTTTAAAATTTCGTGGGGTATAAATTTCATTAATGGTTGGAGGAAAGACTGATTATTCTAGGTTTGACGGTATTGTCGTAATAGCAACATGTGTCTAATGATTGATTAGGTGCTAAATGCACCGCACGTGATGATAATGGAAATACAGTGGCCGCCAAATGTTGTGGCGGTCGGACTTCCTGATGCCGTCAGTGGACACGCTCACTCAAAACCCAACAAAATATTCGTAAAAATTAAAAATCAAGAACTGTGTAACTTACCGGTATCCTAGTACTTGATTGCATTCCCTTTCCTCTTCAAAAACACCTGCAGTTGTTAGGTAAAGAGTCTGCAAGTTTTTGAAGAAGCTCCTTTGGTAGTTCCTCCCACAATTTTAACAGTGCAGCTTTTAACTTCGCCACTGAACTAGTGTCCACTTCTTGAAGTTTCCCTTTTTCATTATGGACAAAGTTTTTCTATTGGGTTCAAGTCAGGACTATTAGGAGGCCAGTCAAAGCAATCGATAGCAACATATCCAACCATTCCTTGACAACGTTTGCCCGGTGACAAGGGGCCCCGTCCTGCATAAAAGTTTCTCCCCTACACTTGTCGTAGTGTGTTGACAGAAATTGGGGGTCACTGGTAGGGGGGTTTTATAACTGGTCAACGTTACTTGAATTATATTATTTGGGGATGATTTGATAAAGATTACAACTTGAATGAAAAATTTTAATTTAAATCTTCTGACTTCACTATATGTTTATAGTATGACCACGTCTCACTGCGGAGAGTACTAAAAAAGGGGGATGTATTTAAGGGGAAAGGATAATAAGGTTTAGGTTAAAGGGATTTGCTGCCACCAGCCCGGGCGGTAGTTCACTATGATTACTCCCTGGGCACGTTTGATTAATATTAATATTAGTTTGATTTGGGTTTAGTCGGGGTTTGGGTACGGGGGGTTATACCGAACAAGGCGGACTCTTTTGGAAGTGTGGGGAATTATTGTCCAAAACACAGAATAATCACCTGGGTTTTTATAATAACACAAGAACTATATTTGCAAATGGATATCCTATTTATTCATAGTGACATGGTAAGTCTCTCACTTGAGATCATATTCAACATATAAGGGTTAACACTGTACCGAGAAAACTCTAAATCGGAAATAAGAAAAACAAAATTTACACCTGACGTAGGAACTCTTCCTAAGTGATGAGCGAAAGCTCTTATGAGCATAAATCTCCTTCACTAGAATTTCTATTCAGTGAATTGCCCTACACCTAGGTAACATACCGCTTAATATTTATAAATTACACATGGAAGATAGGTATCTAGTAGAGAAAGAATATGGCGAGAAAATGTGTGTGTGTTTCAGTAAGACCATGTGGGTTTCTGAAGGAGACATGGACGGCCTGCAACGACGCGAAAAGGGCGAATCACGTTAAAAAACACTTATAAGGATGGGCGGAACATCTATGCCTTAGTGACACTGAATGTACCTATATATTTATATGAATATAGTATAATTACTAAGGGAGAAAGAAACAGGAGTTAGGTGAGATGTCTTCCTACAAGGAAGGGGTAGAGACGACTGACTCCTCGTGGCATCATGGCCTTCCCGCACCAAAAGGGAACTTGTTTGAAAAATCTCGCCGTGACCTCAAATGAAAAAATTATAATCCCCAAATAACTATTTAAGTAATGAAACTCGCGTACCTCAGAAGAGGGGTGTCCATAATACAAACCTGTTACTTTGATGTAGAAGAATTTAATATCTTTAATCTAATATCCAAGAAGGATGGTTTTATATGTAATTCGACAGTCCGAACGCCCTATTCAGGAGTGAGGTGGTATGGAAGTATTTCTTAGAACTTTGGTGGGCTTTCTTTTAGCGCGTATCTTTACTAAGAATCCATTCATGAACAGATTGATAACGATGGGGATTATTTTGAAGCCATTAGGATCTAGGAGGGTTCCTAAATCTGAAAGATGGTGGGAAAAAGAATTGGGGAAACAAGAATTTTTAATACATTAAAGGGTTTAAAAAGAAAAGGGCACTGCAAACGGGCTTTATCTACGGTACCGGTAGTGTCTTCTTGTATTTTTCGATGGCACGGTGGCTTGGCTTGGCTACCTTGAGCCTTTATAGTTAACAGACATACCCAGTGATAGCTTCAGAAGCAAGGGAGGGAAGCGCTCATACGAGTGCCTCTTTTCAGCAGATTCTGAACATGCCGGACGACCCTTCTTGGTAGTTCCTTAAAAGATAATTCTTTAACTCTGGATTTTCTCTTATTGACTCAATATCCCTTGCCAGCGACACTTACATACCTTCTTGCATCCCTTGGGGGAACAAATGCAGCTTCACTCCAGGTGTGTTCGCTTTTTTTCCCGCAAACCAAACAGCAGCAAGGCCGAGAGCCGATGGGTGGCATCTTGTAGTTGAGGTCCGTCTGTACCATGTGGTGCCGTAAAGTGGTTTTGTTTACATTCCTGAAGAGGCGACGGTGGCGCCCATCTAAGCGCCAGCAAGTGCAATAGGGCAGGGATTTCTGCCTACATAGACACCCACCTTCCTTGTCCTCTATATTCCTTGGACGGACGGGGCGGCCGGGACAGTTTGGTATCAGAGCAGCTGGTATGGAAGGACTGGCTCGCATCCTCGTGGTGGTGGTGGTTGGTGGTTTGCTCCTAGTGAGTCTTATAGTTGTCCACAAAACCTTGCTTTACGTCTACTCTGCGGGACTTGTAGTTGATAGAGATTTGTTTTAGATTCCGTGATGGTAATCAATTCTTATGGTTGGAGGAAAGACTGATTATTCTAGATGACGGTATTGGGTCGCCCCGTACTAGCAACATGTGTATAATGATTGATTAGGTAGCTAAATGCACTGCACGTTGATGATATGGAAATAACAGTGGCCGCCAACTGTTGTGGCGTCGGACTTCTTCCTTATGCGTCCAGGTGACACGACTCACTCAAACCAACAAAATATTCGTAAAACATTAAAAATCAAGAAACTGTGGTAACTCACGCGTATCCTAGTACTTGATTGCATTCCCTTTCCTCTTTCATAACATCCTGCAGTCTTAGGTAAGAGTCTGCAAGTTTTTGAAGACTCCTTTGTGTTCCCTACCCACAGTTTAACATTGGGTCAGCTTTTAATTCGCCACTGACTAGTGTCCACTTCTTGAAGCTTCCTTTTCATTATGGACCAAAAGAGATTTTCTATTGGTTCAAGTCAGGACTATTAGGAGGCCAGTCAAAGCAATCGATAGCACACAATATCCCAACCTTCCTTGACAACAGTTTTGCCCGGTGACAGGGGCCCCGTCCTGCATAACAAGTTTCTGCCCTACACTTGTCGTAGCAGGTTTCCAAGATTGTCATGCAGTGGTCTAAATATCGCTCACTGGTTCACAGAAAACCTTTTTCAAGAATACGACAAAGGTTACCCACTCCATAATATGAAAAAGCAACCAACACCATGAGATAATCTGGTGTCTTATCTCTCTCACCACAGTGTACCTAGGGTCGTGTCGGTCTGTAATTTCTGGACCAGCCTCACTTTTGCAAAGTTAGTTCCTTTCCCCTGTAAAGACACTTTTCCATCGGACCATAATATGCGTCGAACTTTCTCCTAGTGGCCAGTCCTTGTGTTCTTTAGCAAAAGTGAGTCGCTTTTATCTTGTGACAGGAGTTTAGGAGTGCTTTACCGCGGCAGATCTTGAAAAGAGTCCGAGTCACGTAACAAATAACGCTGCACACTTCTCACTGACACATTACCTAGTAAGGCTAGGATTATTTTTCCTTCACTCCACGTGCTGTGCTTGTTGGTTTGACATTCAGCTGCCCGTTTATAACATGTTAAAGTCTTTGAGGTCACATTTCCTTGGGCCCGCCAGTCCTTCGATAAGTGTGTAGCCGTGCTCTCTCCGTCCAAGCATCACGACAACGCCTTGTTTAGCCCCGCTCAACTGTCCCTTTGTTGCAATTCCTGTCTGTTTTCTACGATAGCTTTGCACCAAACCCAGCCCTATGCAAGCACATATGGAGCTTATAGTATCTTGGATATAATGCGCCGAGAGCCCTAACTGAATAACCGGTTGCACAGTTTTGAAAATATCCTCGTAACTAATGACGAAAGAGTGAAATAAAACAGTGCGTTGCCCTCTCACTGTCCTCCTAGACCTGCACTGTCTTGCTAATTTAACGTTATCCCCCTGCAAGTGTTGCTAAAGTGTCCAGTGGTATTGTTTGCCATGTCACAATTTTTTTATCCCGCTGCTCGAGTTGCGTAAAAAAACATTTGAAAGGTATTAATTTGGCGGCCGTTGCATCATGCCAGACCCGCGCAGACGGCCACAACATTTGCGGCCACTGTAAAACACATCAACGAATAGTGACAAAAGAGTATAATTTATACGTGTTCACCCACCAACGGATTTTTCTGATTGCGCCTTTGTGTTTTCTGTGTGTTTTTCTGTATTTTGAATAAATCTGCTAACCGTTTGGTCGCATTTTTTTTTTTTTTTTAGGTATAGCAAGGTTAGTTGGGTTTTTTTTTTTTTGGTTTTAGTTTAGGTAAAGGTTAGGTTAGGTATAGGGTTTTGGTTTAGGTTAGGTATATGTTAGGTTTTAGGTAGGTATAGGTTAGGTTAGGTTTAGGTATAGGTTTCGGTTATGTTTTAGGTTCATTTTTTGTCCCTTTTTTTTGCATTTTTTGCAAAAAAAAAAAAAAAAAAAAAAAAATTGCGACAGAAACAGTATCAGTATTCATTCAAAACCTAAAACCCCACCAAAAAACATAAGGCGCCTCAAAAAATCTGTTGTTGGGTGAAACTATAAATTTACCCATAGAGAAACATTAGCCACTTAATGAAATAGGAAAATAACGAATCAATAATAATAGGAAAGCACAATTGGCAATACTGACAGTACGAAAAACAAATGGAATGATGACAATAAGAAAACATTAGCATATAAGGGGGGGGGGGGGGGGTAAAGGTAGAATGGTGTCATAACGCTATGCTGCGCCGTTGGCCTCGTGCTCTGACTCCGTCACATTCTCCCTTTGAGGCTTGGTGAGTGACACGCCCCTACCCAGGGACACAGGGCATAGTGTAACATCCGGTACCACAGTTACCTAACACAGGTACCATTTATCGACAACCCCGAAAAGAAAGGATGAACTAGCTGCTAGGGCTGGCCCGCGACTGCCCTGGGCCGGATTCAGAACCAGGCCCGCAGATTCCGTAGCTCGTAACACCACGAGACATAATTTTTCCATTAGTGACAGAATGTGAAAATATCAGCAATAATGAATATAGGAAAATAGAGCAGTGACTAAAATAGAAAATAACAGCAATAGTGACAAATGAAAAAAAAAGATGTAAGATCGAAAGAATCATTCAGCAACATGATTGAAGTGCTTCACAAACCACCAACAATATAATTAAGCTCATCTTTTTGGTCTGACAAGCGAGAAGTAGTGTCCCACCTAGCAAGGGGGATAAGTTTGGCTGTATATGGTGTGTGAGGGTCCCCGAAGCCTTACCATAGATCGTCTTTTGGTGAGTTTTAGCTCTTTTCGGTAGGTTAACAGCTGACGATTCATGATTCCATTGTGCGTGATTCAAGAACGTGATTAATCCTTAAACCACCTGACACGCATTTAACCTTCACAAAACCAGAATCACAGATGGGAGACTCAATGGTATAGTAATATTTTGATGAATGCTCGTCACTCACCCCCCTTGGCAGCCCAAACCAATTTCCAATCGTCCGCCCGCGGTACTGCAAAAAAACCGAGGCTATCTCTCCCTACCCATACTTAGACAAGAAGCCTTGCGGCCCATTACATGCCATTTTCCCACTCCTCCTGGCACAACACCTATTATACTGACGGGCCTGTCAGTGAATATGGTGCGGCTGGGGCCGTGCCTTTTGTTTGAAGGAAACACATCCACGTCCTGTTGCATCACTGATGGTTTTTTTCGCATTCCGAAGCTGAACTCACTGCATAGCAATTTGCCCTCGTAACATGCAAGGATCTACGTGACGGTGCCATCACATCTTCACCGACTCGCTCTCATCATTGGAGGCACTCGATCACCTCTCCTTTAAAGGACGAACGTATTTGACTCCTGTCCATCAATATACATCACTTTCAACGCCTTGCAGACTCCGCCATAACACATCACCCTTCACTGGGTCCCGGGGGGGGGGGGGCATTTAGGGATCGCAGGCAATGAGGCGCGCATACGCAAGCTTGCTCGACATGCCGCCACCATACAAACCTGTCTCTGTCCGGCTCTCCCCCAGCCTCTCACTATCAGGTCTCGTGTGTCTGCTGCAAGGAAGAACTTGACAAGGCAGCCTTTGAAGACCTTATCGCAGAGGGTTTCATATCTCCCTATGTGGTATGCAACATGTACACATCGATTTGAAGCCATTTTTCCCGCCTTCTACGATGGATCCAACACCGTCACCAGCCTGCCATCGCCTTCCGCCTGGGCTAACTCGGAACAACCCAAATGACAAATGAACCCGTCGGCAACCCTATGCGAACACTGCCTTAAGATGGAAAACCGACAACTACTACCAGAGCTGGGCACGATTTAAATACAATTGTATTTAAATACGTATTTAAATACATTTGTGTATTTATAAGTGTTATTCTAAATACATTGGTTGTCATGTATTTAACTACAGTATTTAAATTACTTTTTTGAGTATTTAAATACATTGTATTTAAATGATCATTTAATATAAAAGTTTAGATACTTTTTTTATCAGTTTAATTTGGCCATACCCGCCCAACTATCTGGCAACCCCGATGTTAAGCCTGGCTCACACATGGGCTATTGACGCTAAACAGACGGCAGAGAAGAGGTTCCTGAGACTGAGGCTGGGAAAGTCTTCTCGCCAAAATGTTTTTTCCAAAAATCACACACGCGCTCGATTTGGGTCTTTTATCTGCCGAGTGGCCGAGAATTTCGCAGCGCGCAGATTCAAATAAACGCAGACGCCGCAACGTCCCATGCTTCCCCTACTCACCCCAATTTTTGGTATAAAATTCGGTATTGGAGCACTAAAAAACTAACAAATTAATTTACATCATCGTGCAGAATCTTTTCAGACTTAATTTGAGTCCAATTTTTCCCCATTTCATGTCCAATGGCGATACATATAAGATACCAAAAAACATTTCCGTTTTGGGCCTACAGCCAGAACGGTTTGTTAGTTTTAAATCAGATTATTTTAGTTCGACTGTGGGGTTTGATTTAGTATATGATATCAAAAAAAATGAAACTAATCAAACTCTTCATAATAAAGTGCCGTAATCGTATCTTTCGCGCGCCAAATCACACAAGCCAATCACTAGTGCGACCGTGATCCCTGACCCTGCTGCCTGGACCTCAACTGCCCCTGGTACAGAACGTTCCGAAACCTATTGACACTGCCTGCTGGGCAGTGTACCCCCACGCTTTCCTTCCCTCGACCACCCTGTTAATTAATAATTATAGTGCTACACGCTCACTTCCTCGCCTGAATGTCACGCAACCTTTGACCTGCCCACCCACCTGCTTGCAGCGGGCAGGTGTCCATCAAACAACAACCAGCATTTGTTTCCCGGACGAATTGCGTGTGTGAACGTTAATCTCCGCACCTATCGCCTGAGCGATATATATGAAATCATCTATATATGAATATATATAGAGGCCGACTTCCGGCCGCTACAAGTGCCAGCCTTTTGTGCCCAGTGTGAACCAGACTTTAAAGTGAACCATGTTTTTCCACTTGCAAGGAAATGTCTTATATCAAGAAATTTTAGGCTGAGAATGGCAATTTCTAATGAAACAATAAAATCTAAGGAAATCCTTGAAGGAAATTCCAGTTTTTTTTCCGGACCATGTTAAAATTTTGTGTTATTTTTAAATTCAATTACAAACTGTTTTTATACAATATGTATTTAGTATTTAGTTAATTTAAATGACATTCGTAATGTATTTAGTATTTAAGTATGTTAAATACATTTTCTCCCATGTATTCAGAAATTGTAGTATTTAAATACATTCAATGTATATGTTTGTGCCCAGCTTTGACTACTACCACGAATGTCCCTGCATTGCCTTCCACCGCCAGGGCCTGCGCCTCTACCATCACGCAACTTACCCAAGAGAAGTCGAAATTCCCCTAAATATCCTTGCCTGAAGTCGTCCGCCTCTAACCCCTCCACCCCGTTAACTACCGTGACATCTAAGTCTGCTTAACACTGACGCTCTTAGAAAGGCCGTGGCTTCCTACAATCAAATTCAGAGAGTGCTGGTTAAGTGTGGGGCAGGTGTATCCAGCTTCTTTCCTGTGAATACAGGAAGTGAGGCAAGGTGCTTCCTGCCCCATCACTTTTCAAGCGCTTGTATGGACTGGTTATTGGACAAGGTTGTAGATCAAGTGATTGTGGAGCATGCATCGGCAACACCAAGATCACTGATCTTTGTTTTTGCCGATTGAGGCATTGTATCTTTGCTGAGTCGCTGGAGGTCCTGGTGATGGCTCTCGAGGCGCTGCACGAGAGGCAAAGCCTTTTGGACTTGAGGTCTCCTGGCTCAAGACCCAAGGTCCAGGTATTTGGAGACTTACTAATTTGAAGCAGTAAGCAAGGTCCTGTTTAATGCGTGTGGCTAGGACATTGAGATCTTGGAAAGTTTTACGATACCTGTAGCGCGTCCAAATGACGCGGGTCCGTCAAATTCTTTAACGGCGTGTTGTTGCATAGCCCACGTGTGTGTGGGACTCGCGCAGCGGGGTATTGGGTTGTCGGTACCTGTTCAGGGGACAAAGATCCGGAATCTTCAGAGTCGCTTGTGAATCCCTGCTTACTCTATTGTTGTGGAGAACAATGGACACTAAATAGTGGACTTTGAAGAACGAATCAATGCCTTTGGTAATAAGTGTCTTCGCAGAATCATGGGGTATCGCTTGGATGATTCGTGTCAAATCAGCGATTGCATCCGTGAGACTGAATCGAGGCCTATTACCTGCATAGTCCGTCAGCGCCATTTCGGCATATATGGGCATGTGGCAACGCTAACCCTGATACCGATCCCTTCCATCGGTTGTATCTGTAAGAGACAATCCGGCGTGTAGAGGCCAAGGGGCGCCCACAGGCTCGTGGCTGGGGCCAGTTGATGTTTCTTTGTCGAGATCCTGCTTGGTAATGGGAAAAGGAGCCCTGCATGGGAAATCGCGCGTGGTGACCCCCCGGGAGTGGCGTCCCCGGTAAGGTGGCGAGCGACGCGCCCCCCGGCGTATGCCCCAAATGAATTATTGATGAAGTACGCCTGATCTAGGAACCCAAACATTAAAGTGAGGTTTCGTGGACACCCTCAACAGTCGACGCTGACAGCGGGAGGAACACCCCTGTTTGAGATCTAAAGGGATCGATGACCTTAAGGTTGTCAGGTTAATCATTATTTCACCTGTACAATTCTTGGTTTTTTGGTTTATACTTGCCAACAATTCACCCCTTCACGCCCAGATCTTTCCCTTGCTACTATAAATCGTATGTTGTCGGTCATAAAAATTACGAAAGTGAACTGAATATAACCAAAATTAGTTATCGACAAGGATACTAAACAAGGTCATATCTATATAATAATTGCTTATTGCTTAAAATCGTTCTAATGGTAGCCAAATGACAATGGAAATTGTGTTCTTGGTCTCGGGGGTTTAATAATAATTGAATCCTCCCTTTAGTAAGACTATGTCCCTTGTACACCTTGGTATCTTCTTTAGGCTTAGGAGTCTGCTGATGCAATTATTGATTAGCGTTGGATCATGCCACATAACTCAGGTAATATTATCTAGTCTTACCACAACAGGCAAAAAGGACAAGATGGTGAGATGCGGCGCCGAAGTACTATGAATAATGAAACGCTGCTTAGTGAAGAGGAAGGAAGGAATTTGATCGTCTGAGAGGTTCTACGTTGCCTCAGAGACTTCATCTGCGATAAAAAAATATTGATGACTATGCTACGTGTAAGTACTAAGTATGCTTTTCATAAGCATCTTTTAAAATCAAGTTTACTGAATTCTGGTCAGTCTATCACTTTTCATAATATGGTGAAGTAATTGAGGTGACTCTTCACGTCAAATCTATGTTTTTCCGTGGCGTTTTTCTGACCCTTGTTTGTCTGTTTCATACACGTTCTTCCCTGTTTGTTCTTTCATACACGTTCTTCCTTGTTTTGTCTGTTTTCATACATGTTCTCCCCCTTGTTTGTCTGTTTTCATACATGTTCTTCCTTTTTTGTCTGTTTTCTCATGGTTTCTTCTCTTGTTTGTCCTGTTTTCATAAACGTTCTTCCATTTTTTGTCCTGTTTTCATAACGTTCTTACCCTTGTTTGACTGTTTCATACACGTTCTTCACCGCTGTTTGTCTGTTCATACACGTTCTACCCTTAGTTTGTCTGTTTCCATACACGTTCCTCTCTTGTTTTTGAGAACTGTTTCATGACCGTTCTTTCCTTGTTTGTCTGTTTTCATACACGTTCTCCTCTTGTTTGTCTGTTTTCAAATTACACGTTCTTCCCTGCTTGTCTGTTTCATAACGACGTTTCTTCCTTGTTTGTCTGTTTTGCATACACGTTCTAACCCTTTGTTTGTCTGTTTTCAATACACGTTCTTTCCCTTTGAATGTCTGTTTCATACGCGGAAGTTTCTTTCCTCTTGTTTGACTGTTTCATACACGTTCTTGCCATTGTTTGTCTGTTTTCTACACGTTTCTTCCTTGTTTGTCTGTTTTCATACACGTTCTACCCTTTTTGGAGGGCTGTTTTCATACACGTTCTACCCTTTTTGTCCTGTTTCATACCCGTTCCTTCCTTGTTTGTCCTGTTTCATAACCGTTCTTCTCTTTTTTGAACCTGTTTCATACCCGTGCTCCCTTGTTTGTCTGTGTCATACACGTTCTTCCTCTTGTTTGTCTGTTTCTACACGTTTCTTCCCTTGTTTGTCTGTTTTTCATTACCGTTCTTACCTTGTTTGTCTGTTTCATACGACGGTTTTCTTCCCTTGTTTGTCCTGTTGTCATACACGTTCTAGACCCTTGTTTAGTCCCTGTTTTTCATACACTTTTTCTTCCCTGTTTGCTGTTTCATACACGTTCTTTTTCCTTGTTTGTCCCATGTTTCATACACGTTCTTTTTTCCTTGTTTGACTGTTTCAATACACGTTCTTTTTCTTCCTTGTTTGTCTGTTTCATACAACGTTTCTTCTTCCGCGTTTGACTGTTGGTCATACACGTTCTTCCTTGTTTGCTGTTTCATACACTTTCTTCCTTGTTTGACTGTTTCTACACGTTCTTCCCTTGTTTGTCTGTTTCACATACACGTTCTCCCTTGTTTGACTGTTTTTCATACACGTTGCTTCCCTTGTTGTCTGTTTCTATACACGTTCTTTCCCTTGTTTGACTGTTTCATACACGTTCTTTCCGCTTGTTTGTCGGTTTTTCATAACACTTTCTTCCCTTGTTTTGACCTGTTTCATACACGTTTTCTACTACCCTTGTTTGACTGTTTGTTTCATACACGTCTACCTTCTTGTGGGTCAAAGATGCTGCACGCCAACAAACTCTCTGCTTGTTTATGGCAGTTTTAATATACACAAATAGATACACAATGTGAATATATATTTAACTTATTCGACATGCAAAGGTTAAATTTGTATGGTTCAACATTGTGTAACCTTGCCCTTTGCTGTTTTTGTTTTATTCTTATCCTGCTGGCCTCATAAGCTGTCCCCGCTCCCTCCTTCAGTGCCATGCATTTCCGTTTTTGACTCATATCTTCCTTCCTCTCTTCTTTTATATGTCTTCTTATATGTCATCTTAAAAATGTCTTTTTTTCTATGTCTTACTTCTCTCATCTCTTTTGATTATATATTTTACTTTCTTCAACATTTTCTTATGTTTATCCTCTTACTGGTTGCTTGGTTTGTTTTCGTATATTTGTTTTCTTTATCTCTAAGTTTTTTTCTACAGTAATGTAGTTTTTACTGTCTGACTCTAGGATGTAACAGTTGTTTGACCTCTTATAAAACGTAGACCTTTTTTGTGGTCCTTTCTCGACAGTGATGGATCGCGGACGCGAGCTGCTGTGTTTGGCTTCCAGTCCTCAACGCATTCTTCTCAGACCTGCTTCACAAAAGAGACTGGAAGCAAAGTATTGCTGACTCCCTATTAAGGATAATGAATTCCTTGGCGGAGCACTATAATCTGAATGCAAGTAAGGCATTCTTCTCTTCTTTCTTCTCCCCGCCCCCCCCTCTCTCTCTCTCTCTCTACGGGCATCTGTAAACTTTGAATGCTGAAGACCCTAGTGCATTCCTCATAATTCTTACTGCAGCGCCTTGTGCATTGTATAGTGTTGCTTAATATATAAACTACTGAGAAAAAAGCTTCATTGCGTAATTTCTGTTAAATGCAGAATGAAAAGTTTCATATATAATTTTTCCCTTTTCAGTACGTATGTTAGAGGTACAGCAATGTGCGAATGGCTGCAGATGTAAGGATGATAAGGACTCCCTTGTCTTTCGCTGTTTTATATATGAGGGCGGCCAAAAAAAAAGGGAAAGACGTGGCGCCAGTATCTTGTTCCCAGACTGCACGCCCCCGCAACTGGCACCAGTGCCCCGCAGACTGCCTACCGCCCGCAGATTGGCAACCCAGCCCCGCATACTGCCACCGAGGCCCGCGCGACTGGCACCCGCCCCGCAGACTCTGTCGGGCAACTGTCCCGAATCCTTAGGCCTCCTCATCCTGGCTGCCAATGTGTTTTGTAAAGCCTCAGTCTAGGGTCTGAAACCTCTGAAGGATTTTCACTGGTGAACCAAGAATTTTGACAAATTATCAAGATGTTGACGAGTAGTTATGATATTTCCTGAGTGCAGAAAACTGTGTTTCCTTGTACGTTTCATCAAACTCTGAAGGGCAGAGCCCATCCATTTTGACGGCAGCAGTCATACCGTTCTTCGTATTGTCAGGAGGATGAAATGCAACGCAGTGGTATCATTATCATGAATACAATGTTGCTAAAGGGTTTGAGGCAGACAGAATATTGTAAGCTGTACCTACGTATACTTTCTGATTCACTCTGTTGTATTTCAGTACTTATAAAACATATGCTGTAAATGTATTTTGGTGGTTTCACAATGCCTTTCCGCCCACCCAAGTGTTTGGCTGGGTAAAATTATAATACTTCCATGCACTAATGTTTGGCTGAGTTTTTTATCATCTCATCATAACTCGTGTGGCCTCGCGGGTCAGTTCGGTGTTAAGGATGAGGTCACCTGTCACCCTGTTCCTCTTGACTGTAATGTTTATTTTTTTGCTGATACGGGCAAACATGGGTGTTACGACGACTTCATGTTCCTACTAATACCTTTCTTCTTTTTTTGTGCTTCTCGTTGTCCCCTAGTTTTCACGTCATTTCACTTTCACTTCTGGTGGTGTCAGTATAGCTTCACTGGTTTTTCGTTATTGTTTTCGTTTTTTGGTTCCGTTTACAATTCCAGAGTTTCCTCACCTAAGAGGCATTAGGTAGGTCAGTGTGTCCCTGACCTTCATACCCTACCAGTAGTATTACCTGGGGTTGTGTGTGTGTGGATTTAGAGCCCATCTTTTCCACTATTTATTTGTGAGTATTGCCGTGTTGGATGTGGTGTACCCATCGTTTGTTTTCAGTGTTGGTGTTTCAGTGTTGTTTCCGTGTTGGTGTTTCAGTGTTGGTGTTTCATTGTTGGTGGTTTCATGTTTTAGTGTTTCATGTTTTAGTGTTTCATGTTTTAGTGTTTCATGTTTTAGTGTTTCATGTTTTAGTGTTTATTTCATGTTTTTAATGGTTTCATGTTTGTGTTTCAGTTTTTAGTGTTCATGTTTTTTTAATTGTTTGCCATTTTTTTAGTGTTTCTGTTTTAGTGTTTCATGTTTTATGTTGGCATGTTTTTAGTTGTTGCGTTTAGTGTTTGCATGTTTTAGGTGTTGCAATGTTTGTTTGTGTGTTGCATGTTTGTGTGTTGGCATGTTGTGTTTGCATGTTTTTGTGTTGGCATGTTTGTGTGTTGGCGATGTGTTGTTTGGTGTGTTTTGCATTTTGTTTTGTGTGTTTGCTTGTTTGTTTGTGTGTTTTGCATGTTTTTGTTTGTGTTTTGCATGTTTGTTTTGTGTGTTGCCAATTTTGTTTTGTGTTGTTCATGTTTTTTGTGTTTTCATGTTTTTTTGTGTTTTCATGTTTGTTTGTGTTTTTCATGTTTTGTTGTGTGGTTTTCATGTTTGTGTGTTTCATGTTTGTTTCCCCTTTTTTTTTTTTTTTTTTTACATATTTAAGTTTAGTTTCTTTGGGAGTTTCTGGTTTAACTACCTTTGTTTAAGATTAGGGTTTTTGTGTTTTCTGTGTCGACTCTCGTTTGGTGAGATTATTCCTGTGTTTTTTGAGACCTCTAAGCTTCTAGTCTTTAGTTTCTTTTTGTTAACCCGGCTGCTTGCTTTTCTTTACTTTTTTTGTTTTATCATATTAAATAAATGCCATAGTATAACGTTTATTACTTTCTTTGTCCCGTATGTTTATTTTCTTATTCCATTTTTTTGGTTTACGGCGGCTCGACCTGTTAAATTTTCACCTGTATTTTCAATCTGCCGTCCGTAACAGAATATGCGACCGTTGCCCGGATATCTCCTTAACGATTGTCGCCTTGTTTCCCGTTTGGTTGGTTTGTGCCCTGTGGTTGCCGTCACTATGGTTGTCATAACCATGATGACGGTGGTTGCATTTGTTCACGCCGTCCCTATCGTTGCACAAGTTGCGGCACTAAGCGTGCTGAGATACGTAGTAAGGCTGAGCCGAAGCTTCGCAAGAGTAAAGGCCGAAGCTGACGTGTAGAAAATGCGGTTATACACTCAATTCAGCCATTAGGTTCAGCCCCTACCACAGTAACCTACCCAGTGGCTAACTCTCCATTTTGATTTAGGACGCGCCGCAAGACGTGTCCCTGCCTTTACAGAGGCAACAATGTTGATGTTTATTTTCCTACTTTTTGAGGCGCGTCTGGCCAAAAACTTTGAATTGGCCGGTTGGATTTTTGCCCAAGTTTTTTTTGGCCCACAATCATTTAACGGAAAAAAGCGCTCAAGTATATGCTTCTCTTTCAGACAGTGATTGCATATACATTTCAGTCCAGTAATGTAGGTATTAAAAAGGCATATGCACTTGTTCCCTGAAGCATGACCGTCCAACGCTTCAAGGACTCCGTAGGAGCCTTGACAGACTCACCTCGAGTTTTGCCAGATTAAAGAGGGAGGCGTTGAACCAAATGGCTTCTTTTCAAGTATGTAAGTGAATTCACTTCACTGGTGGAAACCTAGTTTAAAAACCGAAGAGTTCCTCCGCACCATTAACGAAGGAGTAAAGTGACTATTTAATTGACAGGGAATTTTTTACTATTGATGAGGCTACTAAACACGCTGATGCGTTACACACTTAGACATGGCAATATTCATTTGCTCTAATTCCCCGACAGGTAACTTCGACCTTCCTTCCATGGAACCAGGAGACACTTACAAATGGTCCAGTTTCGGGGGGGGGGGGGAACAAGGCTCCAGCACCTTCACTCGTTCGCCACCTCAGGGCGTTCATGTACAGAAGTTATTACTGTAACATTTTGGTTGGAAAGTCTGTCCCACGAAAAGCAGACTTCTGCTATAAAAGGCTCCATCTACAGAAAGGCAAGCCCTATTTTGACTAGGTTCGATCAACACCTTTGGGAGATATCTGTTTAAAGCCGAGCACGGCCTGAAAAGCAAGCCTGTAGTGTTTCATTACTGCTGCAGAAACAGCACCAGAGATTCGTTTCTCACTCCTACCTTTCTCAGGACTGTTTTGTCACAAAATGAAAATTTTGTGGAAGAATCCAAATGCCTGACACGACTCTATGAGTTCTTGTAACCATGGAAGCCTTGACTGCCCAACAAGAGGCAAACTCTCCTTTGGATAATAACACACTGTGTCTAGAGAAACTTTTGCGTAACCTTATCCTTCAGAGTGTTTCTGGTTCTCCCTTAGGTCCAGCTGAATACCTGGGAGAGAAGCTTTGATGGCAGCTTTCAAAGAGTCCTGACGATTCGTTGCAGTCATTGTTTTGACCAGCGCTGGCCCACGCACGCCCCAATGACTCGGCCCCCTCTTACTCGGTACTTTAGCCGTGACGGTGTAACCTTGCAGGCCGCTGTTACCGCCACATGACGGAGGAGGACGCTGACTGGGCTTCAGTAACTCAATTGTTTTACTGTCTCTTACAGGCCAGACGGTCCTGGGCCGGTGCCCGGGACCTGAATATTTTTTTCAGGACAACTTGGTGTTCCAATAAACTGTTTTTACGCAGCTGGCCAGGAATTTCTTCCTGCCTTTAATTATCAATTGCCATTATTATCATTGCCAATTTATTGTCAATTAACTGGGAAACATAACAATTTTCCCATTCCACCTTTCCGCACTTGTTAAGAGCCCCTCAACATACCTGAATTATTAATTAATTTCAATGTGGCATTGTTGGCCCGTTGCCTAAAACCTACAAGGGTTTTTGAATATATTTTCACTATGATTGACCACTTCACTAGGAATTTTACATGCAGTTGCTTTACGGAAGGTTACCGCTTAGCCATAGTAACGTCCCCTTTTGGACCTTTTTATCCACTTTTGGGTTTCGCATACAGAGTGCAGACTGATGTGCTTTCCTAACTTTGTCGGGAAAGTTTTAGGAAAGCCATGCAGAGTTGGGTATAGGACATAGCTATCATCTCATATCAACCACAGACCCAGAAGCTGTTTTACGATCGCATCAGACCCTTGAAGCATCCTTTCGTAAGTACGCTGTCCAGTAACGGTTCATCATGGGATGATGAGACTTTAACCGTACCTGTTTTGTTGTCCTGCGCGACACTCCCAATGAGCGCACAGGTTTTTTCACCCTATGAGCTTGTTTTTGCCCACCGTGTGAGAGGACCACTTCACAAAGTTAGGGAAAAGATTGTTAGGTAGCTCAAGAAGAGGAGGTACCATGGCTTTCCACTTATTAGGAGATGTTCCGGGAACGACTGTTGAGGTGCTGGCAGTTGGCCTACGACAAACGTCAGCAGATCCAAGACCAGGACCAAGACTTGTACGACAAGAAGGCGAGAACCATCGGGAAATTCTGCTGGTGATAAAAGTCCTTGTCTTTCCTGCCAGCCCAGGCCAGCCCTCCACACCTAAGTTCCATGGGCCTTACCAGTCTTAAGAGGAAGTAAGCCCTACCAACTACATCCATTTCCAGCTACTGACAGGCGCCGCTTACAAACGCTTGTTCCAAGTCAACGCTTGAAGCAATACATACGCGTCCCGAAGTGTGTCAGAAGAACTAGTCCTGTGGGCGTTGTGGACCTTGCTCTGGTTTGACTGGATGATGCTGAAGACGAAAGAAAGAGACTATCCCACTCCGGACTGGTCATCAGTTGGTACTTGGCGTTTCCAACTCAGCCGAGCTCCCACCAGGGAGCTCAACATCTGACCTGAGTCGAGGATGTCTTTTGGGAAAAAAATATTGTTTGACCTTGCGTGTACACAAACATCCTCAGGTAATTCAAGATAACCTGGATGTTACCTACTGCAGTGGTCAATGACATAGATGTACGGTACGAGTGCGGGCCATCCATCATCAGTCTCCTACTGCGTCATCCCAGCTAAGTGAATGGAGCAAGAGGTGAAGAAGGACTGGCCGAGATGGAGGGAAAATGGGGAACATCGAACGCAGCCAAGCAGCGAGTGGTGTGTTCTCCAGTCACCCGTAAGGACCCCTACCCCCTTACCGAGGAATCGACTACTGCATAGAGGGTAGTGGGAAATTTCAAAGTTCCTGACCAAGGTACCGATTGTCTTTTGCGGGTTTCCTGCAGGTACCCTTGACCGTCTTGACTAGTCCCATGCCCGAACATTTTCCTGCTTTGCACTTTTTAGGGAAGACACATATACATTTTAACATAATGCCTTTTGGCCCAAAGGCATTAATGGTTAAATGTATATGTCCTTCCCTAAAGTGCAAAGCAGGAAAATGTCTCGGGCATGACTAGTCAGGTGTGACCTGACCAGAACCGCAAGACAATCGACTTGGCAGAACTTTGATTTCCCACTCCTCTATCAGTCGTCCGATCCTGCGGTAGCGGGTAGGGGTCCTTTTTTACGGGTTACTGGAGAACACCACTCGCTCTTGCTGGTTAGATATTCCCCCATTCCTTCCATCTCGGCAGGTCCTTCCTCACTGCTCCCATCTTGCTGGGATGCACGCAGTAGGAGACTGCTTGATGGATGGCGCGTACTACATCTATGTCATGCACCACTTGCAGTGGTACATCCAGGTTTTCCCTTGCATTTACCTGAGGATGGTGTGTACCAATGTCAAAATATCAGACATCCCTCGACTCAGGTAGAGGTTGAAGCTCCATGGTGAGCTCGGCTGAGTTGAAAACGCCGAAGTACCACTGATGACGCTAGTCGAGTGGGCTAGTCCGCTTCTTCGTCTTCAGCATCCTTCCAGTCAACAGAGCAAGTGTCCACAACGCCCACAGAATAGTTCTTCTGCACTTCGGGACGCGTATGGGTATTGCTTCAAAGCGTTGACTTGTCAAAGCGTTGTACGCGGGCGCCTGTCAGGAGTGGAAATGATGTATTTTGGTAGGTCGTACTTCCCTTTAAGACTGAGTAAGGCCCATGGAACTTAGCGTGGAGTGGCTGCCTTGGGCCTGGAGGAAGAAACAAGGACTTTATCACCATGCAGAATTCCGATGTCTCGCCCTTTTCTTGTCCGTACCAATTCTTGGTCCCCCTGTCTTGGATGCCTTGCCCTGTTTGTCGGCGGCCCAACTGCCAGCAAAAAAAAAAACCTCAACAGTCGTTCCGGACATCTCCTAATAAGTGAATCACATTGGTACTCTCTTCTGACTACTAACAATCTTTCCTAACTTTGTGAAGTGGTCCTCTCCAACGGTGGGCAACACAAGCTCTAGGGTGAAAAACCTGTGGCTTCTCATTGGAGTGTCGCCAGGACAAACTAACAGTCTGTGAGTCATCATCTCCATGATGAACCGTACTGGAACCAGCGTACTTACGAAGGATGCCTTTCAAGGTCTGATTCGATCGTTCAACAGCTTCTGTCTGTGGTTTGATAAGGAGATGTACGCTATGTCCTATTTCCAACTCTGCCATGGCTTTCTTAAAACTTTCCACAAAGTTATGAAGCACCAATCAGTTCCTGCAACTCTGTATGGCAACCCAAAGTGGATACAAAGGGTCCAAAAGGGACGTTACCTATGGCCTTAGCGGTAACCTTCCGTAAAGCAACTGCCTGTAATTTTCCCTATTTGAGTGTCTCATAGTGAAAATATATTCAAACCCGTTGTGGTTTTTAGGCAAAGTGCCAACAATGCCACATTTAATTTATTTTAAATAATTCAGGTATGTGAGGGGCTTTAACAAGTGGGAAGGTGGAAATGGGTTGGGTATGTTTTCCAGTTCATTGACAATAATGCTATGATAATTAAGGGCAATTGATAATGAGGGCCAGAAGAAATTCCTGGCCAGCTGGTAAAACGTTTTTTGAACACCCAAGTGTCCCTGAAACCATCCGTCATGGCAACGTCCAGGACAGTCTGCCTGTTAAGAACAGGTAAAACAATTTTGAGTTACTTGAGCCCAGTCAGCGTCCCTCCATCCGTCATTGTGGGCGGTAACCAGCGGCCGGCAAGGTACCGTCCACGGATAAAGTACCGAGTTAGCGGGGCCCGAGTCATTGGGCGTGGCCCGCGCTGGTCAAACAATGACTGCAACGAAATCGTTCAGACTCTTGAGCTGCCATCAAGCTTCTTCCCAGTATCACGGACCTAAGGGAGAACCAGAAACACTCTGGAAGTGGATAAGGTTAGCAAAAAGTTTCTCTAGACAACAGTGTGTTTATTTATCCAAAGGAAGATAGTCCCTGCCTCTTGTTTGGGCAGTCAAGCTTTTTTCATGTTACCAGAACTCAATATAGCGTGTCAGGCATTTGGATATTCCACAAAATTTTTTTCCTTGTGAAAACATCCTGAGAAGTGGGAGGTGAGAAGCACTCTCTGTGCTGTTTCTGGCATCCCACCCCCGCAGTAATGAACTACAGGCTTGCTTTCAGCCGTGGCCTCCGGCTTAACCAGAATCTCCCAAAGGTGTCCTATTCGACACTGTCAAAATAGGCTTTGCCTTCTGTAGGCTGGAGCCTTTATATCAGAAGTCTGCTTTGTGGCCAGACGTTCCACAAAATGTACCTAATACTTCTGTACATGGAGTACGCCACTGAGGTGGCGAAACGAGGTGAGTGTGCCTGAGCCTTGTTTCGAAACTGCCCATTTGTAAGTTGGTCTCTCCTGGTTTCCCATGGAACAGAAGGTCGAAGTACCTGTGGGGATTTAGAGCCAAAGTGAATATTTCCAAGTCCCTAAGTTGGCCCATCAGCGTGTTTAGTAGCCTCCTCAATAGTCAAAAAAATTCCCTGTCCAATAAATAGTCAGTCTTACTCCTTCGTTAATGGTGGCGGAGGAACTCTTCGGTTAAGAACTAGTTCCACCATTGAAGTGAATTCCTTACATCCTTTGAAAGAAGCCATTTTGTGCAACGCTCCCTCTTATACATCTGGCAACTCGAGTGATCTGTTCAGGCTCCTTACGGAGTCCTTTGAAGCGTTGACGTTAAATGCTTTCCAGAACAAGTGCAATATTGCTTTTTAATACCTCTTCCTTAATGACCTTAAATGTAATGGCATCACTGTCTGAAAGAGATGCACTATACTCTGAGCGGCTTTTTTTCCGCTAAAATTGTTGCACAAAACTGGCCAAAATCACTCGCCACTTCAAAGTTTGGCCAGCGCTCAAAAGTAGAAAATAAACATCAACATTGTCCCCTCTGTAAGGCAGGGACAAGTTCTTGGCGGCGCGTCCCTAATCACAATGAGAGTTAGCACTGTGGGTAGGGTTACTGTTGGTATGGTCATGACCTAACTGGGCTAATTGCCGGTTTGTACCGCATTTCTCCCACTTCAGCTTCGCTTTACTCTTGCGAGCTTCGGCTTCAGCCTTACTAATCTCACAACGCTTAGTGCAGCAACTTGTGTCAAAGATAGGGACGGCGTGAACAAATGCAACCCCGTCATCATGGTTTATGACAACCATAGTGACGGGCAACAAAGGGCACAAACACAACAACGGGCACACATTCCGACAATCGTTTTAAGCGTGAGATTCCTGGCAAGGTCACCAATTCTGTTACGACGCAGTAATTGAAAATACAGGTTGAAAATTACAGGTCCGAGCCGCGTAACCAAAAATGATAAAAAAAATGAAACATAACGGGACAAAGAAAGTTAATAAAGTTATATTGACATTTATTATATGATAAATCAAAAAAAAGTAAGAAAAGCAAAGCAGGCGTTCAACAAAGAAAACTAAAGCCTAGAAGCCTTTAAGGTTCTTTCAAAACACAGAATATCTCACAACGAGAGTCCGACACAGAAAACACAAAACCCTAATCTTAAACACGTGTACCTAACTCAAGAGAACTAAACTTAAATAGGTAAAAGGGACCCAGAACATGAACCCACAACATGAAACACACAAACAAACATGAAACACCACAAACAAACATGAAACACACAAACAAACTGAACACAAACAAACATGAAACACACAACAAACTGCACACACAACCAACCATTGCAACACACAAACAAACATGCAACACACAAACAAACATGCAACACACAACAAACATGCAACACACAAACAACATCAACACCCAACATGCAACACACAAAAATGCAACACACAACATGCAACCACAAACATCAACACCACAAACAACATGCCACACTAAAACAATGCAAGCACTAAAACATGGCAACACTAAAACATGCAACACTAAAAACATGAACACTAAAACATTAAACACTAAAACATGAACACTAAACATGAAACACTAAAAAATGAAACACTAAAACAATGAAACACTAAAAACATGAAAACTAAACATGAAACACTAAAACATGAAACACTAAAACATGAAACACTAAACATGAACACTAAACATGAAACACCAACACTGAAACACCAACACGAAAACACACACTGGAAACACCACCACTGAAAACCACCACTGAAAACAAAATATGGTACACCCTCCAACACGGCAATACTACCACAATAAATAGTGGAAAAAGATGGCTGCTAATCCACAACACACACACCCAGGTATTACTACTGGTAGGGTATGAAGGTCAGACACACTGACTACCTCATGACTCTTTAGCTGGGAAAACTCTGAATTTAATACGAACAAAAACGAAACTAAACGAACAGTGAAGCTATAACTGAACGCACCAGAGTGGAAAATTGCATTGACGTGGAAACCTAGGGGACAACCGAGAGCCTACAAAAAGAAAAAAATGTAGTTTATGGAACATGGGCGTGGCCGTAACAACATGTTTGCCCGTATCAGCAAAAATAACATTACAGTGTCAAGAGGAGGGTGACAGTGACCTCATTCCTTAACACCGAATTGACCCGCGAGCCACACGAGTTTATGATGATATGATAAAAACTCAGCCATCTTCAGTGCATGAGTATTATAATCTTTACCCAGCAACACTTGGGTGGCTGGAAAGGCACTGTGAACACCAAAATACATTTACAGCCATATGTTTTATAATACTGACATACAAACAGCGTGAATAGAAAGGTATACGTAGGTAACAGTACAATTATTCTGGTGCCTCAAAACCTTTATCAACAATTTGTATATGATAATATACACTCTTTGCGTTCATCCTCTGACCATAACCGGAAGAACTGTAATGACATGTCCCTTCAAATGGATGCTCTGCCCTTCAGAGTTGCTGAAAAGTACAAGGAAACACTAAGTTTTTGCAATCAAGGATATCATACCTCTCGTCACATTCTGATTCATTTGTCAAAATTCTTGGTCCACCAGTGAAAATCCTTCAGAGTTCAGACCCTAAGGAACTGAGCTTTTCAAGAAAAAAACCCCCCACGCCCAAAACACAGTGGCAGCCAGGATGAGTAGGCTAAAGGCTTCCGGGACAGTGCCGCCAGCAGTCCTGCGGGGAGGTGCCATCTGCGGGGCGGTGGCATCTGCGGGCGGTGCCAGTCTGCGGGGCGGTGGCAGTCCTGCGGGGCGGTGCCAGTCTGCGGGCGGTGGCAGTCTGGTACAGATACTGGCCGCCCAACGTCCTTTTCTGGCCGCCTCAATTAAACAGCCGAAAGACAGGAGTCTTACATCTTCCATCGCAGCAATCGCCCATTGCTGTAACTCTAACATACTTACTGAAAAGAAGAAAAATATATATTAAACTTTCATTCTGCATTTCGAACAGAATAACATGAAGCTTTTTACAGTAGTTATATATTAAAGCAACACTATACATGCACAGGCGCTGCAGTAGAATTATTCTGAATGCCACTAGTCCTTCAGCATTCAAGTTCTACAGATGCGTAGAGACATAAGAAGATACATAAGAAGGGAGGAGGGAGAGAAAGAGAGAAGAATGCCTTACTTTGCATTGCAGATCATAAAGTGCCGCCCAAGGATTCATTATCTTCATAGGGTAGTTCGCATACTTTGCATATCACGTCTCTTTGTGAAGCGGTTCTGAAGAATGCGTTTTGAGACGGAGCCAACACAGTCACTCGGTCCGCGATCCCATCACTGTCAGAGGAAAAGACACACAAAAGGTCCTCGTTTATAAGAGGTCAACAACTTTTACATCCTAGATCCGACAGTAAAAAACTACATTACTGTAGAAAAAAACTTAGAGAAAAGAAAACAAATTCGAACAAACCAAGCACCATAGCAGATAACATAAGAAACCTGTGAAAAGAAAGTAAAATATAGATCAAAATAGATGAGAAAAGAAGGCATAGAAAAAGACATTTAAAGAAGACACTATAAGAAGACATTATAAAGAGAGAGGAAGGAAAGATATGAGTCAAACGAATGCATGCACTGAAGGAGGAGCGGGGACGCTTCTGAGGCAGCAGTGATAAGAATAAAACAAAACCAGCAAAGGCAAGGTTACACAAGGTGGAACCATACAATTTAACCTTTTCTGTCGCATAAAGGTTAAATATATTTCACATCTGTGTAATCTAAATTTGTGTATCTATTAAAACTGCATAACAAGCCGAGGAGTTTGTGGCGTCAGGCTATTTTTGACCCACAGAATGTAGACGTGGTATGAACATTCAAACAGGTAGAACGTGTATGAAACAGTCAAACAAGGGAATAACGTTGTATGAAACAGACAAACAAGGAAGAACTGTGTATGCACAGTCAACAAGGAAGAACGTGTAAGAACAGACAAACAAGGGAAGACGTGTATGAACAGTCAAACAAGGGAAGAACGTGTATGAAACATACAAAAAAAACCAAGGGAAGAACGTGTAATGAAACAGTCAAACAGGGAAGAAAGTGTATAACAGTCAAACAAGGAAGAACGTGTATGAACACGCAAACTGTGAAGAACGTGTATGAACAGACAAACAAGGGAAGAAGTGTATGAAACAGTCAAACAAGGGAGAACGTGTAATGAAACAGACAAACAATGGAAGAACGTTTAATGAACAGTCATACAAGGGAAGAACGTGTATGAAACAGACAAAGCACGGGAGCACGTGTAATGAAACAGACAAACAAGGTAAGGAACCGTTGTATGAAACAGACCAACCAGGTAAGAACGTGTATGAAACGACAAACAAGGAAGAACGTGTATGAAACGAGACAAACAAGAGAAGAACGTGTATGAAACAGACAAACAAGGGAAGAACGTGTATGAATACGTCAACCAAGAGAAGACCGTGTAATGAAACAGAACAAACAAGGAAGAAACGTGTATGAAACATACAAACAGGGTAGAAACGTGATGAAACGACAAAAGGGTAGAACGTGTATGAACGACAAACAGGGAAGAACGTGTAATGAAACAGACAAACAAGGGTAGAACGTGTATGAACGTCAAACAAGAGAATTAACGTGTAGAAACAGACATTCAAAGGATAGAACGTGGTATGAACAGACAAACAAGGGTAGAACGTGTAATGGAAACAGACACACAATGGAATAACGTGTATGAACAGACAAACAAGTGAGAACGTGTAATGAGAACCACAAACAAATGGAAACGTTTATGAACAGACAACAAGGGAAGAACGTGTAGGAACAGTCAAACAAGATAAGAGCAACGTGATGAAACAGACAACAAGGGTAGAAAACCGTGTATGAAACAGCAAACAGGGAAGAACGTGTATGAACAGTCAAACAAGGGAAGAACGTGTATGAACAACAAACCAGGGAAGAACGTGTAATGAAACAGTACAACAAGAGAAGAACAGTATGAAACAGACAAACAAGGGAAGTACATTATTAAAAGACAAACAATGGTAGAACATTTATGAAACAGACAAACCAATGGGAAGGAACGTGTATGAAACAGACAAACAAGGGAAGAACGTGTATGAAACAGACAAACAAGGTAAACGCCACGGAAAACCTAGATTGACGTGAAGGTCACCTACATTACTTCACCATATTTTGAAAAGTGGCATATGACCTGACAGAATTCAGTAAACTTGATTTTAAAAGATGCTTATGAAGCAACTAGTACTTACACGTAGCATAGTCATCAATATGAACGCAGATGAAGTCTCTGAGGCTAACGTGAACCTCTCCCAGAACGATCAATTCCTTCCCTTCTCCTCTTCAGTAAAGCAGCGTTTCCATTACTTCATAGTACTCGGCGCCGCATCTCACCATCCCTGTCCTTTTGCCTGTGTGGTAAGATTAGATACATTATTACCTGGAGTTATGTGCTGATCAACGCTAATCAATAATGCAGTCAGCAACCTCACTAGCTCAAGAAAGATACCAAGGTGTACTCAAGTGGAAGTCTTACTAAAGCGGAGATTTCAATTATTTATTAACCCCTTGAGACCCAGAACACAATTTCCATTGGTTCCATTTGGCTACCATTTAGACGATTTTATGCACATAAGCAATTTATTAGTAGTTATAATGGAACCTGTTTAAAGTATCCTTGGTCGACTAACTAATTTGGTATATTCAGTTACTTTTCTAATTTTATGACTCGACAACATACGATTTTTATTAGCAAAGGAAAGATCTGGGCGTGAAGGTGAATGTTGGCAATATAACCAACAAGAATTGTACAGTGAACATAGATGAAAACTGGACAACTTTAAGGCATCGATCCCTTTAGATCTCAACAGGTGTTCCTCCCGCTGTCAGGTCGACTGTCTGGGTGTCCACGAAACTCACTTGTAAGTTTGGTTCCCCTGAGATCAGGCGTACTTCAATCAATCAATCATTTGGGCCTACGCCCGGGGGCGCGTCGCCTCGCCCTCACCTTACGACGCCCAGCTCTCCGGGGGTCACCACGCGCCGAGTTCCCATGCAGCTCCTTTCCCTACGCAGTCAGCTCTCGACAAGAAACATCAACTTGCCAGCCACGAGCCTTGGTGGGCGGCCCCTTGGCCTCCTCCACGCCGGATTGTCTCTTACAGATACCACCCGATGGAAGGATCGTGTTTTCAGGTAGCGTGGCCACATGCCCATATAGCCCGAAGTTGCGCTGACGGACTATGCAGGTAATAGGCCTCGATTCAAGTCCTCACGTGCAATCGCCTTGATTTTTACACGTACTCATCCCAGCCGTTACCCCATGATTCTGCGGAAGACACTTATTACCAAAGGCATGGATTCGTCCTCTTCAAGTTCACTATTTAGTGTCCATGTCTCACAACAATAGGTAAGAGCAGGGATCACAAGCGAACTTGAAGATCTGGATCTTTGTCCCTCCTGCATCAGGTTAACCGACAACTCCAAATACTCCCGCCTGAGTCGAGTCCACAACACCGGTGGGCTATGCCATATCCGCCCGTAAGACTTCTGACGTGACCCGCGCATTCATGGACTGCGCACCAAGAGTATGTAAAACTTTTTCCAAGATCCTCAAATGTCCTCAGCCCAGCGCATGAACAGACTGTACTGCTTCATCTGAGTAAGTCCTCAAATACCTGGACTTGGTCTTGAGCTCAGGAGACCTCCAAGTCGCCGAAAGGCTTTGCCTCCTCGTGCAGCGCCTCGAGAGTCATTCACCCGGGAACCTCCTAGCGACCTCAGCAAAGATTACTTCTCATGCATCGGCGCAAAAACAGATCAGTGATCTTGGTGTTTGCCCGATGCATGCTCCACAATCACTTTGATCTACAACCTTGTCCGAATACCCACGTGCCCCATACAGCGTTTGAAAAGTGATTGGGCAAGGACGCACCCTTGCCTCACTCCTGTATTTCACAGGAAAGGAAGCTGGATACACCTGTCCCCCACTACTTTCCACATCAACTCTCTGATTGATTTGCTAGGAAAGGCACGGGCTTTCTAAGAGCCCGTCCATTGTTAAGCAGTAGATGTCACAGTATTTAACGGGGTGGAAGGGTATGAGGCGACGACTTCAGCAAGGGATTTTAGGGGAATTTCGAATTCTCTTGGGTACGTTTGCGTGATGGTAGGAGGCGCAGCCTGGCGTGGAAGGGCAATGCAGGACATAGTGAGTAGTCAAGCTGGGCACAAAATACATTGAATGTAATTTAAATACTAAATTCTGAATACATGGGGAGAAATGTATTTAAATAGCTATACTCAATACTTTTACGAATGTATTTAAATACTAAATACTAAATACATCAATTGTATTAAAACATTTGTAAATACATTTTAAATACACACAAATTTTAACATGTCCGAAAAAAAATGAATTTCCTTAGGATTTCCTTAGATTTTATGTTTCCTTAGAATTTCCTTCTCAGGCCTAAATTTCCTTGATATCAGGACATTTCCTTGCCAGTGGAAACACTGGTTCACTTTAAAGTCTGGTTCACACTGGGCAAAAGGCGGCACTTTGTAGCGCCGGGAAGTCGGCCTCTATAATTTCATATATAGATGATTTCATATATATCGCTCGGGCTAGTGCGGAGATTACGTTCACACACGCAATTCGTCCGGAAACAAATGCTGGTTTGTTGTTGATGGACACCTGCCGCTGCCAGCAGTGGGTGGGCAGGTCAAAGGTGGTGACATTCAGGGCGAGGAGTGAGCGTGTAGCACTATAATTATAATTAACAGGGTGGGCGAGGAAGCGTGGACACTGCAGCAGCAGTGTTCAATGGTTTCCGGAACGTTCTCGTACCAGGGGCAGTGAGGGTCTCAGGCAGCAGGGTCAGGGATCACGGTCGCACTAGTGATTGGCTTGTGTGTATTGGCGCGCGAAAGATACGATTACGCGCACTTTATTATGAATAGTATTGATAGTTTCATTTTTTCATTGATATCATCTACTAAATCAAACCCCACGTCTAACCTAAAATAATCTGATTTAAACTAACAACCGTTTCTGGCTGTAGCCAAAACGGAAATTTTTTGGTATTATATGTATCGCCATTGGCATGGAAATTGGGGAAATTGGACTCAAATTAAGATGAAAAGATCTGCACGATGATGTAAATTAAATTTGTTAGTTTTTAGTGCCTAATACCGAAATTATACCAAAATTGGGGTGAGTAGGGAAGAGGGACGTGCTGGCTTCTGCGTTTATTTGAATTTGGCGCGCGAAATTCTCGGCCACTCGGCAGATAAAGACCCAATCGAGCGGTGTGTGATTTTTTGGAAAAAACATTGGCCGAGATGACTCCCAGCCTCAGTCTCAGACCTCTTCTCAGCCGTTTGTTTGCCGTCAATAGCCCAGTGTGAGCCAGGCTTAACATCGGGGTTGCAGATAGTTGGGCGGGTTTATGGCCAAATTAACTGATAAAAAAGTATCTAAACTTTTATATTAAATGTATTTAAATACAATGTATTTAAATACTCAAAAAAGTATTTAAATACTGTATTTAAATACATGACAACCAATGTATTTATGAATACATTTATAAATACACAAATGTATTTAAATACGTATTTAAATACAATTGTATTTAAATAGTGCCCAGCTCTGGTAGTAGTTGTGGTTCTTCCATCTCTAGGCAGTGTTCGCATGGGTTGGCCGTTTTATTTGTCATTTGGGTTGTTCCGAGGTAGCCCAGGCGAAGGCGATGCAGGCTGGTGACGGTGCTTGGATCCATCGTAGAAGGCGGGAAAAATGGTTCAAATCGAGTGACTGTTGCATACCACATAGCGGAGATTGAACCCTCTGCGATAAGGTCTTCAAAGGCTGCCTTGTCAAGTTTCTTCACTGCAGCAGACACACGAGACTTGATGAGTGAGAGGCTGGGGGAGAGCCGGACAGAGACAGGTTTGTTGGTGGCGGCATGTCGAGCAGCTTGGTCTGCGCGCTCATTGCCTGCGATCCCTACATGCCCCGGGACCCAGTGAAGGGTGATGTGTTATTGTGAGCTGCAAGGCGTTGAAAGTGATGGTATATTGATGACAGGAGTAATACGTTGTCCTTTAAGGAGAGGTGATCGAGTGCCTCCAATGATGAGAGCGAGTCGGTGAAGATGTTGATGGCACCGTCACGTAGATTCCTTGCATGTTCGAGGGCAAATTGTATGGCAGTGAGTTCAGCTTGGAATGCCGAAAAACCATCAGTGATGCAACAGGAGTGGATGTGTCCTTCACACACAAAGGGCGGCCCCAGCCGCACCATATTCACTGACAGGCCCGTCAGTATAATAGGTGGTTGTGCCAGGAGTGGAAATGGCATGTATGGCCGCAAGGCTTTCTTGTCTAAGTATGGTAGGGAGGATAGCCTTGGGTTTTGCAGTACCGGGGCGGACGATGGAAATTGGTTTGGGCTGCCAAGGAGGGGGTGACTGAGCATTCATCAAATATTCCTATACCATTTGAGTCTCCATCTGTGATTCTGGTTTTGTGAAGGTTAAATGCGTGTCAGGTGTTTTAAGGATTCACTCACGGTCTTGATCACGCACTGGAATCATGATCGTCAGCTGTTACCCTCCCGAAAAGAGCCTAAAACTCACAAAGACCGATCTATGGGTAAGGCTTCGACCTCACACACCATATACAGCCAAACCTTGCATCCCCTTGCTCAGGTGGGACACTACCTTCTCGCTTGTCAGACAAAAAAGATGAAGCTTAATTAATCTTGTTGGTGGTTGTGACGCACTTCAATCATGTTGCTGAATGATTCTTTGATCTTATTATTTTTTTTCATTTGTCACTATTGCTGTTATTTTCCTATTTTCGTCACTGCTCTTATTTTCCTATATTCATTATTGCTGATATTTTCACATTGTCACTAATGGAAGTAGTCTCCGTGGTGTACTAGCTACGAATCTGCGGGCCCTGGTTCGAATCCGGGCCAGGGCAGTCAGCGGCCAGCCCTAGCAGCTGTTCATCCTTCTTTCGGGGTTGGTCGATAAATGGGTACCTGTGTTAGGTAACTGTGGTAACCCGGATGTTACACTAGCCCTGTGTCCCTGGGTAGGGGGTTGTCACTCACCACAGGCTCAAAAGGCGAATGTGACGGAGATGAGCACCGAGGCCACGCGCAGCATAGCGTATGTCCCCATCTCTACCTTTACCTTACTATTGCTAATGTTTTCTTATTGTCATCATTCCATTTGTTTTCGTACTGTCATTATTGCAATTTTTTCCTATTATTATTGATGTTATTTTCTATTTTCATTATTGCTAATGTTTCTCTATTGGGTCAATTTATAGTTTCACCCAACCAACGATTTTCTGATGCGCCTTATGTTTTTTGGTGTGTTTTATGTGTTTTGAATGAATCTGCTAACTGTTTCTGTCGCAATTTTTTTTTTTTTTTTTTTTTTTTTTTGCAAAAATGACAAAAAAAAGGGAAAAAAATGAACCTAAACCTAACCTAACCTATACCTAACCTAACCTAACCTATACTAACCTAACCTAACCTATACCTAACCTAACCTAACCTATACCTAACCTAACCTTTACCTAACTAAAAAAAAAAAAAAAAACAACAACTAACCTTTATATACCTAAAAAAAAAAAAAAAAATTGCGACACAAACGGTTAGCAGATTTATTCAAAATACAGAAAAACACACCAGAAAAACATAAGGCGCATCAGAAAATCGTTGGTTGGGGTGAAAACTATAAATTATTCCTCTTTTGTCACTATTGTTGATGTGTTTCTACAGTGGCCGCCAAATGTTGTGGCCGTCTGCGCGGGTCGGCATGATGCACCGGCCGCCAAATTAATAACCTTTCAAATGTTTTTTTACGCAACTCGAGCAAGCGGGATTAAAAAATTGATGACATGGCAACAATACACTGACACTTAGCAACACTGCAGGGGTATAACCGTTAAATTTAAGCAAGACAGTGCAGTCTAGGAGGACAGTGAGAGTGCACGCACTGTTTCACTTCTTTCGTCATTAGTTACGAGGATATTTTCAAACTGTGCAATCGTTTATTCCGTTATGGCTCCTCGGCGCATTATATCCCAGGATACTATAAGCTCCATATGTGCCTTGCATAGGGCTGGGTTTGGTGCAAAAGCTATCGTAGAACAGACAGGAATTGCAAAAAGGACAGTTGAGCGGTGGCTAAAGCGTTGTCGTGATGCCTTGGACGGAGAGACGCCTACACACTTAGCGAAGACTGGACGGCCAAGGAAATGTGCCTCAAAGACTTTACATGTTATAAAAGGCAGCTGAATGTCAAACCAACAAGCACAGCACGTGAAGTGAAGGAAAATAATCCTGCCTTACTAGGTAATGTGTCAGTGAGAAGTGTGCAGCGTTATGTGTTACGTGATCTCGGACTCTTTTCAAGATCTGCCGCTGTAAAGCCACTCCTAACTCCTCGTCACAAGATAAAGCGACTCACTTTTGCTAAAGAACACAAAGACTGGCCACTAGAGAAAGTTCGACGCATATTATGGTCGGATGAAAGTGTCTTTACAGTGACAGGAACTAACTTTGCAAAAGTGAGGCGGTCCAAAATTCAGACCGACACGACCCTAGGTACACTGTGGAGAGAGTAAGACACCCAGATTCTCTCATGGTGTGGGCTTGCTTTTCATATTATGGAGTGGGTAACCTCGTATTTCTTGAAAAAGGTGTTACTGTGAACAGTGAGCGATATTTAGACATCCTGCATGACAATCTTGAAACCTGCTACGACAAGTGTAGGGCAGAAACTTTTATGCAGGACGGGGCCCCTTGTCACCGGGCAAACGTTGTCAAGGAATGGTTGGATATGTGTGCTATCGATTGCTTTGACTGGCCTCCTAATAGTCCTGACTTGAACCCAATAGAAAATCTTTGGTCCATAATGAAAAGGAAGCTTCAAGAAGTGGACACTAGTCAGTGGCGAAGTTAAAGCTGCACTGTTAAAATTGTGGGAGGAACTACCAAAGGAGCTCTTCAAAAACTTGCAGACTCTTTACCTAACAGACTGCAGGATGTTATGAAGAGGAAAGGGAATGCAATCAAGTACTAGGATACCGGTGAGTTAACAATTTCGAATTGCGATGAACTGAGGTTGGGTCAAAACCAGGATTTAAACCTTTTTAAGGGGGGCCCTCCAAAAAAAAAATGTGCCTTTTTTTGGGCGGGAAGGGCCTGGTTTTGTTTGGGGCAAAAAGGGGGGGGCTACCCTTTTTTTAAGAAAAAAAAGAAAAAAAGGGAAAAAAAAATTGGGGGGCAAAAAGGGACAGTTTTAAAAGGGGGGGGGGGGGGGGGGGGGGGGGGGGGGGGGGGGGGGGGGGGGGGGGGGGGGGGGGGGTTTTTTTTTTTTTTTTTTTTTTTTTTTTTTTTTTTTTTTTTTTTTTTTTTTTTTTGGCCCTAAAAATTTTGTCCTTAAAAAAAGGAAAGGAAAAAGGGGACCCTACACATTAAAAGCTGACGAAAAATTTGGGGGGCTCCAAAGAGTTCTTAAAAACGCGATTTTACCAAAACAGACGCAGGATTTTTGAAGGGAAAAATAATCGTACTAGGATCCGGGAGTTCACGTTTTTTGATTTTTAAGTTTTACAAATTTTTTTTAAAGATAGGGGTCACTGAAAGGCACAAAGGGCCCCGGCCACAAATTTGGGGCCATTTTTTTATTTATAAAGGGGTCTTTAAGTCCCAACAACTTTCCCCAAATGGGCATTACGACAACCTATCCTAGAATAACACTTTCCCTCCACCTCAATAATTGATTACCCCGGATCTAAAAAATTTTAACTAACATTTACCGAATTAGACGTAAACAAGGTTTTGGAAAACAAAACCCCCAAAAGGCAACCCCCCACCCAAAGGGAGGTGGGAGTTTCCTACGTTTTGCTCTATACCCCCTTCCCGCCCGGGCCCCCGACGGAAATTGAGGACAAGAGGGGGTCCTTTATGTGGAGAAAACCCGTTTCACTTGCGGCCTTTTAGAGGCCCCAGTGTTTAGGGAAGAACAAAAAATTTTGGGCAACGGTGAGTACCCCAGTCCCCCAAATGTTCGTTTCTGTTTTTGTGGGGGAAAAAAGGGCGCCCCCCCCTGGGGAACTGTTTTTTTCCCCAGGATCCCAAATATTAAGTGCTGGCAAGTTTTTTAGCCCCAATAAGAAAAATCCGATTAAAAAATCTTTTAAAACTCCAAGACCGGGTTGCTTTTAGAATTGTGAAAAAGGACCCTAGAGCCCCCCCCCCCACAACAGGGATGCGGTCTTAAAGGGTCCAAGTACCGCCGCCCCGTCTTCGGAAATAAGAGACAAGGTCCGAAAGAAACCCTGCATGAAATGTGGCCTTAACCCACCTTTCTTAAGGGAAAAGAAAACAAACCCCTTTTCGGAAAATTCAAATATTCAGGGGCCCATCCCCCCCTCCCCCCGCTTGGGGGGAAAAACCCGACAGATTTAAGCTCCCCCAAAAAGCAAGGAAATTTGGGTGGGTTTTGGGGGGAGAGACCCCTTTTAGAATATTTTAGAACTCAAGGGGACGGGCCCCCCAGGTGGGTGGAAAAAAATTTTTAGGTGTTTTGGTTAGATATCTGGGGGTCGAGGGGGGGGGGTGCAGCATTTCAAAAACAAGGGACACAGTAATTGTAACCAAAACAGTGTTTGATAAAAACCAACTTTCGTAATCAGAAAAGTTGAAATTTTGGGTTTAAAATGGAATTTTCTTTTTGGGGTTTCCCCTCCAAACAGCTGAATGGGGCCGGAAAGATTTTTTCAAGCACAAAAGCTGGACTGCCTTTTGAGGGGGGAAAACACCCCTTGGCCAGGATTTGGGGGTTTCAGCACCGGTATTTGGTAATTTGAATTTATAATTAAAATTTAATGCTCATTTCAAGTGTCAAACCCATAGATCTCAAAAAAGTTTTCTAAAACCAAAAACATATTTTTTTTTTTGGGCATCGTCAATTGATTGCTTAATGGGCTCTCTTGTTTTTCACAAGGAAAAGACTTTTAGTCCGTAATTTGGGAAAAAGACCAACACTTTTTTTTGGGGTATTTTAAAATTCTGTTTTTGGGTTTTCAGCATACGTGAATATGTTTTTTAATTTTTTATTTAAAAAGAAAAGGAAATACAACATGGTAATAATTAATTTTGTAAAATTTTATCGATAGGGGGGGAATTTTGCTGAAATTATAATTATGCGAAAATGGTCTGTCCCGTGTGGTGTGGGGTTTGTCCGCGTATGCCCCCCCGGGCCCCAACCCCATATAGGGAAAATTTTTTGGAACCAGGCAAAGGGAAATTTTTTAAGATACGAGGGATATCGAAAAATTTTTTGTCTTTTTTTTAGGGGAAAAGGAGAATTTTTAAAAAAGGGGGGGTCAAAAATTAGGAAACCTTGTGTGGGTGTTGGGTAAGGGCCCCCCATCCCAATACCCCTAACCCCCTAATCACCTTTTGGGGGAGTGAAGGGGGGGGGAAAATTAAGGGGGGGTAGGGGTGATGAATGGGGGGGGGTTTAGGGGTTTTGGGGTATGGGATGGGTGGAAAAAAGGGGTTGGGGAGGATGGGAAAGTGAGTAGGGTGGGTTGGGATGGAAATTGATAATTTTTTAAGGGGTAGTGAATGGGTGGGGGGATGGGTAATGGGTGTGGGGTTTGGGGGAGTGAAGGGTTTGGGGTTTAATAATTTAAATTGATTTTGGAAAGGAAGGGTAGAGAGTTGTGTTTGGGGGGGAAAGGGCCCCCCCAGGAGTAAAAAAAGTGGGGGGGGTTTGGGGGTAATTAAAAAAATTTTTTTTTTTTTTTTCTTTTTTAAAAGTAAGTAAAATGGTTCAAATTATTTTTAATAAATTCCCAACATCAATATTTGGGAAACGAAGGGCAAATTCTTTTCCCCTCAGCAATAGTTCCCGGGGCCAACAATTTGAGGGGGTTTTTGCGGCCTGTTTTTCTGTTGTTGTCTTTTTTTAAAACATTTTAAAAGTTTACGAAATAACCAAACTGGTATAAATTATTTTAAAAGGAAAATTGTTTTAATTTTGGATGAAATTATTGCAATGTTACCCGGCAACAATGAAAAATATTCCCCCGGGAGGTTGCCTCTTTGTCTTTGTTATTTAAATTTGCAAGTCCCAATAAATTTTGACCAAACCGACCAGCAGGAGAATTTGGGTTAAAATGAGAAATTTTAACCCCCCCCGGGGCAACCAAAGGATGGCGGGTGCGTCAAAATAAAAAAGTGAATAATTAAAATTAAATTTTAATTATTAATTAAAACAAAAATTTTATATTTAAAAACTAAAAATATTTTAATATATATATTATATATTATTTTATATATATATTATTTTATATATATATTATAAATAATATATATATAATTATAATATATAATATAATATATTTATAAAAAATTTTATATATTATAAGTTTTTTGATTAAATTTTGGGGCGGAGGTATCGCTTACGAGGCACCCCCCCCGCCCCCATTTTTCAGTATTTTTAAAACGCCAAAATCAGTAATACTAGATTAATATAATATGTTTTTACATGATAAAAAACTTCATAAACTGCTAGTTTTTTAATTTAGGAGTAAAACTGACTACTAATTACAAAAAACACAGGATGTACGAACCCTCAAAATCAGGTACGAAACAAAAAAAAAAAACCCTGGGTATGAAACAATTTTACAAAAACCCCCCTGTAACCGTCAAGGGCCCCCCCGCTAGGGGGTTCGGTTAGATTACCGGGGTGGCCTTAAGAGGTTAGGTAAATTTCAATAAATCTAGGAAAATTTTGGTACCCCCTACGTAACCCTAAAAGACGTGTTCAGACCTTTATTTTTTTCCCCCACCCGAAAAAACCAACACCCCAAATTTTTTCCCACAGGTCCCCAAGCCTGCTTGGGGAAAAGGGGAGATTAGGGAAAAACACTAAAAATTTTACAAATTTTTACGCGGGATTTGGGGCGGGCTCCACAGGCCTACAGCTTGTTTTTTCATATTATTTCGGCTAAGTTATTGGAGTGCTTTTTTTTAGTCCAGCTATGTTCTAAATTAGATATATGGATTAAAAAAATTTTCCCAGACAATTGAAAGGGCTCCAGACCTAAAGATAGCAATGTGAAGAAAACCCAGTCCATTGTGAGGAAATTTTAAACCCCAAAAGTACATCAGCGCACAGAACGCTGCTGAATAATGGTTTCCAATTCCTACAGGTAAGGGAACGTCAAGTACACAATTACCTTTAATGTACTTTTCAAAAAAAATTTTACCACATTTTTTGCGTTGATCGGTCAAGTTAATTATAATATGTAAAAAAACCCCAGCTGAAAAAAGGTCGATATCATCAAATTTTCCACAATTTGTGTTTGGGTAATTGTCCCCAAAATTTTTACCCAAAGGGAGTGGGTGGGGAGGTCACAGGGGTACCTGGGAAATTTAATATAACAACAGATTAAAAATATGAATAGTAACATTCATGCTCTTTAAGTCATATATATTATATCCCTTAGGCTTTCAATAAAAACCAAACTTTTTGCTGTACTTAAAAAAGCAAAGCCGCCCGGGACCCCCTCCCGCCTTTTTTTTCCCCAGCGGGAAAAACATCCCCACGGACTGCCAAAGGGCCCATTTTATCCCCCTAGTTAGTAAAATTCGTGGGCCTCCTTCTCTCTCTTTCCCCTTTTCTCTCTCTCTCTCTTCTCCCCTCTCTTTTCTTTTTTCCCTTCTCCCTCTCTCTCCCCTCTCTCCTCTCTCTCTCTCTCTCTCTCTTCTCTCTCTCTCCTCTTTTCCTCTCCTTCTCTCCTCTCTTTTTCTCCTCTCTCTCCCCTTTCCTTCTTTTTTTCTCCTCTTTTTTTTTTTTTTTTTTATTTAAACAAGAAGGGTATACATGGGGCTACAAATAGCAAAGAGGTTGTTTTAGGCAACGGGGCAGAAGCTAAAGATGCCCTTCCCCGGGGCATCTATCTGAAAGGAGCCTTATAGGTAAACAAATATTATGTTACAGTGAGGGTCACTGCCGTACAGGACTTTTCAGGCGATATTTACAGTCACTGTGTCACTGTGTCAAAGGTGTCACTATGTGTGGTTTCACTTGTATCATATTTACAGAAATGTGTTTCGCCTTACGGGCACTAAGGCGGATGTAAGCGGCACCTCTGTGGGCCGCCACCTTCACCCGCTGGGTTTCATGGGCCCCGCACCACCTCAACCGTGAAGGTTTCCACATGTCGCCGTGGGCCCCAAATAAAGGGCGCTGGCCCATCACGGTGTGGGTCCCGGGGGGCCCCGAGGAGGAGACACCTGACGCACCGTCCTCGTAGCGCGCTCTGGGGCCTGAAGTCCTGCAAGGTGGGAAGAGGGTTGCACCTGGGGGCCTTTTTGCAACACTGTGAGGGCACCCACTCTCCTCCCCGGGGCCCAGGCTGTCAAAACTGGGATCGGGGGTCATCCCCCCCCAGCTCCTGTGTAGTCGTTGTTGTTGTTGTTTTTTTGGGTTGGAGCTGCAGCGATGTTGTTTTTGTTGTCGTCGCTGCTGCTGCTGCCATGTTGCCACGGGCACGTTCCCCGTGATATTGGTCGCGGTTGGGTGTTTAGCGCTCAGCACCCTCTGCACTTTGTCCAGCGTGACAGGTGGCATGGGCACTACTCATCCAGGTGAAGGGCTGTACTCCATGACGGGCCTCACGGGGCCCTTTTAAAAGCCGCATGAGGGGCCTCAGCGTGAGCAGGTGCTTTCTCGGGGCAGGAGGCACCTCGGGAGGCCGACGTGCCACTGTCTCCAGGGGCGGCAAAACGGAGCCTGAGTCAACCTCCACCCCCAGGATGTTGATGGATCCCTTTATGGCAAGGGTATCGTCCCCAAACTTCAGTTCCCCCCAGTAGCCCCGGGTCCTCCCCCGAACGTGATATAACCAGGCCGGGGCTTTCGGGGAGCAAACTTTACTTGCCACCGTTTCCCCGGCCGTGATGTCACCAAATTTCGGGATGGCATTATCCGTTTGCAGTTCCTCTCTGGGTAGGAGGGGGCCCCGGGGCAGTCGTCAGCATAGGCAGACGCCCCGGGGGGCTTTTGGGGGAGTCATTGAAATAAATGTTCCCCAGGATGGGGCCCAGGACCCATCCTGTGGAACGGAAACCTCCACCGGGGACGTGGGTGACGGTCCCCTTTACCACCACCCTAGACTCCCACTGTGCAGGTAGCTCGAAACAACGCCCGCAGGTTTTTCCCGTGATGCCGAGCTTTTCAAGCTTTTTCCAGGAGGCCCTGGCCAAACACAGTCAAAGGCCCCGGCGATGTCCAGGGCAATCACCAGCGAGGGCGGCCAGAGCCAGGGAGTCCTGCCATATTTGGAGAGCAGGGAGAAGCAGGGCCGAGGCGGAGCGTCCCCCTTTTAAACCCGTACTTCAGGGAATCAGGTGGTGCTCCTCTAGGTGGCGGGTCAGTTGCTCTGCAATAATCCCTTTTTAAGATCTTCTGACAACTGACAGGGGCGAATTTTGGGCGAAGCTGGCTGGATCAGTCCCCTCCTTTTTTTGGTCGGGCGTACACGGCCCCCTTTCACAGGCTTGGCCCGGCGCCCTTTTGGGGGCATTTTTGAAAAAATGTGCGTGAGGGGGCCTTATCAGCTCATCTGCACAGTGCTTTAGCAGGAAGGGACTCACACCATCGGCCCCGGCGCCTTTTTTGGGGTTTTACGGTACCAGGAGGCGGGCCACGATGTCCTCCGTGACACCCGGGGTGTCCCGGGCCCGGTGAACATCGGGTGAGGCGAGGGGCTCCTCTCAGGGTCCTGTGTTGTCATCTTCCGCTGAAGTGCGTCGCCAGGAGGTTTTGGCCCTTTTCCTGGTTTTTTTTCCACCCAGTCTCCGCTGGTGTGGGTGAGGGGCGGGATTCTCTCCCGGGGGCGGTGCCTTGTCTCTCCTTCACCAAGGACCACCATTTTTGGGGGCAACTTGATTGGAGTCTGTTTCTCCCGACGCATTTTTCCCCCCTGTTCCCGGCCCCTGAACTGCCTGGGCATGGCCTTTAAGGGCGCGGTGCGGGCTTATTTTTCTTTGTGGGGCGGCGCTTTTGGCACCCAGGCCTTGTATTTTCCCCGCGGGAAGGCGACACCTGAAAAACCCAACCCCGGTGGGTTTGCGGCCAGCCCCGTAACCCCTAGTGGAAAATGTTGGTCCCGGCGGCAAGGGAATGGCGGTGAAGGTGGCCACATTGTGATCCCGTCCCGAGAGCGTGGCGGCCCCTCAGTGTCAACAGGACGCGCTTGATGGGCCCCCGTCACTCTATCCCCCACCAAATGACCCCCTGGCAGTTTCCCGCGGCGGGGTCTAGGCCCAATGGGAGAGCCTGCTTGAATCAGGCTCCAACTGTGTTAGCTGGCTGCACTGCACTGAGTCTGCAGGAAGATCAGTGAGCACGGGTCCAGAGAGCCCCCCCGTAAGTGTGTGGGGAAGGGACTGATTGGGAGCCCCTGGACCAGTCACTCTGGAAGGGCCCTTTTCACCAAGTGCTGTTCAGGTCGCCCCGATAACGCTTTCTGGCAGTCACGGGGGCCCAAAATGGTGTCCAGCGATCGGTGAGGAAGGGTAAGGGGGCTGCGCCGTGCCCTTGGGGGGAAAAAGGAGCGAAAATAAGACAGCACTTTTGTCTGTGAGGAGAAGGCGGAAGAACATCGCTTCTATCCCCCCGGGGACCGGGGACAGGGAGTAACTGAAGCTGCATCCCCCCGGGACACACTGCTACACCGCCGCCTGTCCGGTGCCTCGACCCCCGCCGCATCCGTGCAATAGCCCGGGGTTCTGTCCATGATGTCACACACCCCATCAGTCAGGGAAAGTTCGACGGCCACCACGACGCAGCTTTGTTCCTGAGGCGGTGTGTGTTAGCTCGCCACATTCGTCCCGAAGCCGCGAACGTTGGAGACAGGATTTTTTTTTTTAGGCCAGTTGTGCCATTCCCTTTCCCCTTTGTGATGGGATGGGGGGGCGACGCGCGTTATGGCAATGGGGTAAGCACCTGTGGGGATGCTGTATGGGGGGAGTGGGTTGGGGAGGAGAGGATTGGTGAGGAGGGGATTCGTTCTGAGCGGGCCCCGAAGAACCCTTTCCTCCTTTTTTCAGCTGCTCGAGTGAAAAAAAATTGTCCAGTAGTCCTGAACGCAGACTGCTCGCAGCTTTGGCTCCCCTTTTTCCCAGCCAGCCGTTTACGGCAAAGGTCGCGAGTTGACCCCTTTTGCCAGATTACAGACGTGGCGGGGCAGTGATGTCTGTGTGACCTCGCTGAAGGGACTTCCTAAAGCGGAAGGTTTGTCCGCCACGGGAGTGGTTTGGGGGGGAGTCGAGTTTTTCGGCGGGGTCTAAGTTGCCGCCGCTAGTACTGTAAAGGCGCCTCCTTTGATGAGAGGGACTATGACCGGTTTTTTATGGGGGCGGGGGGCCCCCCCTGATCGGGAGGTCGGGATGGGAGCGGCTCTTTGAGGCGCGTCTCCCTGGGAGGTTGGCGGGGAGGTCTGGTCGGGAAGCTGGGCTGGAGTTTTATACCGCGGGCCGGGGGGGGAGGTGTGTTTTTGAGCCCGGGACTTCCGTGGTGGGTCCTGTGAGATAATATGAAGAGGACGGGGTTTTTCCCCATCCCCCCACCCTTTTAGTCAGGATGCGCGCCCCCAAGCTGCGCCCCCGTCAGACAATTTTGTGGGGGGGGCACTAGTCGCCTGAGGCAACAGGGGGGTCAGGTGCAATGGGGGGAGGCGAGGCCGTCGATTTGTCAGGGGGCCCGCTAAGAAGGCCCCGGGAAATCGACGCTCCCTCTTTTTGCTTCCTGAAGTCTTTATTTTCTGCCTTGAAGAAAACGTTTTCAGCCAGAACCTTCCAAGGAAATTCCTAGTTCCACAGGTGGGAGGGGGACCAGCTCTGCTAGAAGACCTGGGTTTTCCTCAGGGAATTGGGCGGTGTGGGGTTTTAAGTGGAGGCAGCGGCCTGGGACGGGGTGATGGGTCAGCGACTGGCTCGCGGTTTTTGGGGCCAAGACGCCCCGGGCGGCCTAAGCTGGGCACTCGGGGAACAGAAAGTTTTCCCCCATGAAACAATCGCCACACACAGCGTTTGGGGGACTCCGGCTCACTGCACGACAGCGTGTGTTTTCCCCGGGGGGAGAGAGCAAACCCCCGCAATAATGGAGCCCGGTCACCGCTTTTCCCTTCCCACAGAAAACTTTCTGTGAGAGAGGGCGTCGACGTTGATGGTGTTTTTCGTTATCGCCCTGAGGTGGCTGCGTTATTCTCTCTCTCTCTCTTCTCTCTCTCCTCTCTCTCTCTCTCTCTCTCTCTCTCTTCTCTCTTCTCTCTCTCTCTCCTCTCTCTCTCCCCTCTCTCTCTCTCTCTCTCTCTCTCTCTCCCTCTTCTCCTCTTCTTTTTTTATATATTATATAATATTTAAAATATTATTTATATAAAATATGGTCGAGCCAAAAGGCTCTACAGAAATATATGATTTAAAATATATGTTGAGTAGGAACTAGGTGTTTTCAAAAGAAAAAAAAAAAAAAAATATATATTTTTTTTTTTTTTTTATTATTTTAAAAATTTTATATAAAATATATATAATATATATTTTAAAATATATATTATAAAAATATATAAAATAAAATATAATATTTATATATTAATATATTATAATAATTTTATATATTTTATTTTTTTTTTTTTAAACACCTATTTACCTACTCAAAATATAGTTTTATTTCCCTTTTTGTAGAGCCATGGGCATCGACCATCGACTCGATGTGGCAGAGGGGAGGGTAGCCTTTCAATACTACTAAAAAAATTCCACACAGGTTTGACTGGGCTAGGAAGTATTGTTGTCATCAAACCCTCTAATTATGGTGTATTCATTTTTTTAAAAAAGGGTTTCCAGCCTTTTGTGTATTGGACTAAGTTTTATTTCCTTTTTTCCCCCTTTTAAAGATATGGAAATTTGCTTTGGCGGACAGTACCCAAAGTTTTTTTTATGTACAAGATTATTTCTGTAGTACTTTTGCAGATTGTTTTTACGATTTGGAGTGTCCCTACCCCCATTACCAGCCACATCCTCCCCCCCATCAGCCCCACATCCTCCACCACAACAGTATGGAGTATGCCCAATGTTTGGGGGGGATCCACTCATACAGCTCTCCTAAACAGGGTTGAGTTAAAGCTTTGTCTATCACTCTTCTCCCTTTACGACTTCTTCAATCTTTAAACACCGCCGCAATGTTTTCTTTTCTTTCTTTTTTCTACCTTATTTTCAGCTCAAAAGCCCCTTTTGAAATTTCTAAATGCATGCCTCCCCCCCTCCCGCGGCCTCGCTGCACAAAACTTTTATCATTTCATCCCTATTCGTCCATCTTCCAAGCAAGAGTTAATCAGTATCTTTACTCTTTCATCCCTTTCACTGGTGTGAGAGCTGGAGAGTTGGGAGAATGAGGAATGGAGGGAAAGAGGAAAAAAGGGGGGGAATGGAAGAGAAGGGAGGAAGAGGAAAGAGTACTGATAATGGTGGTAATAGAGAGAGAAGCAATTGATGTTGTGCTTACAACAATCTTCCTTATCAGCCCTACGAAGGGGGGGCCCGGCGCCCACCTGCACATTTGTGACCACAGTTAAGGATCCCTCCCGTCCCCCGGCGAAAGAGAAGATGAGGGAGGAGAAGGAGAGAGAGAGAGAGAGAGAAAGTGAGAGAGAGAGTGAGAGAAGGTGAGGAGGGAGAGTGTGAGAGAGTGAGAAGGTGAGGAGGCGAGGAGAAGGAGGAAGAGTGCTGAATCTTCAAATTCCTCAATTCACGCCATCACTTTACACTTATGTCAGCACTGAATAACCTTTGACATTTACCCACCACACGCCGGGTCTCCCCCTGAAGACAGGAGAGAGAAGATAGATTTATATATCCTGCGGTGTGGCCACACGTCTTATTGCGTCGCGGTGATATCTTACGAGACTAGTGTCTTAGCGCGGGGGGAGTGAGTTAGGTGGTATTCCTTCCAGATACCACGCGCTCAAGTACGTGCCCAACACACGCCGCGTCCTTCATTACCAGACGCCCGACGCCCGCCACGCCGCTTGTCATCTGGGGCAGGTGCTACTCATCCTACAAAAGTCCCGACGCCCTGCCAGGCAATGCCCTGGTGGCTTTGCCCCTGTGTCCCTCCTGGCTCCTGAAATGAAGGGGCCACGGCAGGGCAAATAGCGGCGCTCGGCGTTGCCCTGGGGCTTTTCACTTTCCCCCAGGGGACGACGGAGCTTCGACGGGACGGCTAAGGAATACCCCGCAAAAACCCCGGGGCGGGAAGTGCAACTCTACGAGACCAAGATGTCCCCGCAACACTGCCCGCCCCGGTGGTGATTCCCTGGGCCGCATGGCTTTCCGGAAACCGCCGTGGGGCAACCAAGGGGCCCCTCACTTTGCCCGGGGGGTAGGGAAGTGCTACACTACGGGGACCATGACGTCCCTCCACACTACCTACCCCTGGGGCCCTCTCTTCGGGCCCTTGGGGAACCACGGGCTGGGGGCCAGGCTCAGCGGCGGGCTCAGGGCGGAGGGGCAACTTACGCGACTACAAACGCCCTACTAGATACCTCCTTCAGGAGGTTTTCCCTGGGTTTCCCCCCCGGAACCCTGGGCATTACGAGGCACCTGCAACAGGATCTTAGGACCTCTTGAGCACCACATACAGGTCTTCCGAAGGCGACGCAGCAGGTGGTGATGTATCTATATGATTGACAGTGCATGACAGGGGCGGGCGATAATGGATTGACCCGGGCAACTATGCAAGCTAGGGGACTCGGGGGGAACAGGGAGGGTCGCCCCCCGGGTAAAGCCCGGGGGCGTTATAAGCCGGGGGAGGTAAGCCCCCCGTACTCCGAAGCTACGGGCACTGGCCCGTCGTACCTCCCGGGTACAAGGAGATAAAGCCCAACCCGGCGTCTTCAGGTAGAGGTGCCGGGGTTTTTTGTCATGCCACGACCAGCGACCGATTGGAAGAACCATAGCGGGTTGGAGGGACGCTAAAACAGGAGCTACGTATATCAACACTCCCCCGTTGAGTCTCCGCGCACGCAATTTCCTTCCTTCCCCCCTTCGGGAGTAGCGGAGCGGCGGCGTCCGGAGCTTAACAACTGGTAAACTCTGGAACTCTCTTCCTGTTTCTATTTTTCCATTTTCCCTATGACTTAAATCTTTTCAAAAGAAGAGTAACAAGACCCCTCCCGAACTAAATTGGCCTGCCCTCTGTTTTTATTTTATTCTCTTGCTGTCTTCTTTATAGGGACTGGAAACTAAGCGGGCTTTGTGTTACCCATTTTTGTTGTGCCCTTGGCCAGTTCCTTGTGATGTAAAAAAAAAAAAAAAAAAAACAGCCCTGCAGCCTCCCACCACATCAGCCCCACAGCCTCCTACCACATCAGCCCCCCACAGCCTCCCACCACATCGCTCCCACAGCCACAGCCTCCCACCACATCACCCCCACAGCCACAGCCTCCCACCACATCACTCCCACAGCCACAGCAAATGGATGGTATTGAGAGTTATAACAGTAACATTTTGCATGATGTTAGGCCTCACCAATTAATTTTAGACTGACATGTAATTTTCTCTTGTTGCGATAAATTTCCGTATACAGGCTCTCAGAAAGATACCCAACAATGAGTGCTTTTCAGGTTTTCAGAAAACCCAAAAGGGAAAAACTTTTCAGATTTTTTTTCCCCAGGAACCTCTGCTGCCCTCCATGGTGCCTCCACCAGCAGCACCAGTGACCTCACCTCACATGGATGCTGCAGAGGGTAAAAACCCATCGAGTATTTTCTTTCTTAAAATATGCATAATACCAGTTACTAGTGTTTGTTTGTTATTGATAATGTGGGTTACTTTTTCAGTTTTTCTTATGCCTAAAACTGTTAACCTAGCTTTCTCCTCACTACAGGCTCACATGTTCTCATCTTCTTTACCCACTTCCTATAACCTTCCTACATGTCTCTCCATACTTCTAATTAACCTCATTCTTATGAAGAACAAAGAAAATAGTACTTTCGGCAATTATTGCTATTTAAGTAATTATTTGTTTTTTCTCAACAGATGATGTTACAACAAGCATCAGCAAGGATCACCAGGATGTCCAAGCTTCAAAATGCCCCAAAAGACGTAATATTTCAGGAATATTAATTTGCTCTTCCTATTGTACCATACATTATTTTAAATTTTAAGTGAACTATAAAATCAAGGGCATTTTTTGGCGTATTATTTTTGTCGAAATTTTTGATTTCATACATCTATAGTTCTCACTTTTGCATCCTTTCTCTTTCTCAAATTACCCCAAAACACACCTCCCATTTATCAGGGGGTCATCTCTCACATTAAACGTCATATATTCTACACATGCATATCCTTCTTGTAAATCTCACTCCCCCATTCTTTCCAAGTGTCCAAACCATTCAGTGTTCTGTGCTTCACCACCACTCCGCACCCACCCCATTCACCCCCCTTTTTCCATTACTAGCCATACAAATCTTCCATATACATTTATAGTACATAATTATATTACTAAATTATACTTATGCAAACAATGTGTGCACCTTTCCATATTTTCAGGGACACCAATAATGATGCTCCTGCGGAACATCATATACAGGCAGCGTAGGCGACTACAGCAAATTGGGCGGGAGGCTGTGAAAAACACCACAACAGCGGGATGGCGAGGGTCCCAAATTTTTTCCCCCGAAGGTGCTGGGAATTTTTTTAAAGGACAGAATCAAATGCCGTAACCAGCAAGAAAGGTAGAAGGTTGGGATACAGGAGAGGAGGTTTGCTCTAGCGGTTATATCAACCACAGCCCAAAACTTATAGATTTCTTTGTTCAATATTATGCTTCCTTCAGTTTCAACATTACATTCATGGTTAAAAAAAATTTTTAAATATTGGCTGGTGCAGACAGACTCTTGCAATCCTGAAAAAGAAAGCAGAGGCAATGCCAAAGGAAGAGACTCTTTGTGGCATTGTATTTGAGCAATGAGTATCAAAAAATCTCTTCATTTTGACCTTGCCTCTGTTTCAATTATTGGTAGGGAGGATTTGGTGAACATGGCAACAGTTTCAAACCAGCAAACCAAGCATTGTGGTCATGATTGGGGGTTGGTAAAAAAAATGGAAAAGGTTTTGGGATATTTCTTTTATTCGGGAGGGATTAACACTTGCAGATTGAGGGAATTATATGAAATGGCTATAAGTAAAGTTCAGAAACGGGATTTAGAGTAATTTTCACAGTTTGTGACCAGGAAGGAGTGCATGTCTCTGTTTCAAACTCTTGGCATGACCAAAGAAAAATCCTTCTTTTAGAGTCAATGGAGAACGGGTACATTACTTTTATGACTCACCTCATCTTTTGAAAACCCTCAGGAACACTATTTGAAATATAACATTAAAGTTGGGGGAATATCATTTCATGGGACCATGTGAAGAATTTTTTTTTTACAGATCATGAGCAGAAGATTAGACTTGAAACTATGTAAATTAAAAAATTTAAGCATATGTGTGAAGAAGGCTTTTTCAAAAATGAGGGTGAGTCTAGCTGCTCAAGTAATGAGCCGTACTGTCGCAGCAGGCATATACACGCATGCCGTTTTTCGCTTGCTGCCACAGGAAGCTGTCCATACAGCAGAATTTGTACAAGAGGTGGACAGGCTATTTGATGCTTTAATAGTTCATGCTTTCATTTCAAAAATGTTCGAGGGGGGGTTTTAAATTCAAAATCTTGTCATATGGAATTCATTAATAGCATAACAACATATATAAAGTCATGGGAAGTGGTTGCTCCACCTCGTGTGCACATTCACTGTATTGATGAAAGGCCCATTAACTTGGCAGCGCTCAAAGCTCTTTGGCAAAACCTCCAGAGCTGTAAAGTAAATTACCCACTTTCCCGCAGACTCAATCAGGATTGCCTTGAAAATCTGTTTGCCATATTGAGGAATAGATTCGGGAACTGTGAAACACAAATGTATATAATTTTATGAAGGGGTTAAAAAACAATTATGGACCCATGGCCTTTTTCAGTTCCCACTAATAGTAATTCTGAGGCAGATGACTCACAGTTCCTTGACCTAATCTCAAACTGGGAATCAGGTGACCCCTTAACCACTATTTCAGATTCTGACTCTGAATCTGAAGATACAGTGGTAGCCAGCTTGCCACTTGCTGAAGTGAATGCTTTTTTGTATATAGTTGGTTGGACATGCAAAAGATTTTGAGTATCATGATTGTCAAAATTGCAGGGAGATTTGTTAGATGTAAGTCATGGGGTTGGATAAGCAGCAGTAAATTGTTTTGTTTTTTTTAAAGCTGAAAGTAAAAGTAAAGTAAAAGGAATTTGGGGGGCCCCTCCATACCCACTGAAAATGTGGACACAACACTTTCAGGGTGGAGGCGATGCTCCGTGGGAGCTTGGAGAAAGCTTGTTGGGGAGGAGAGTCTTCCTAAACGTTAGTATCTCTCTTAGAAAATCCACGTTGTTCTCCTTTGCATTTGTATTCCAGCCACCTAACTAGGAGCATTCATTTCATATATGTAAAACTTAGAATATTTTATACTCATAAGTGGAGAAATAGAGAGGTAAGAAGGTTTAAAGGAAGAAAAAATAAAAAAATTGTGAAGTTGAATTAAACTAAGTTAATTTAGTTCATTAAACAAGTCCACTTTTTTTTCAGGTGTTGTCACCATAACTTTATTTAAGGGTTTGTTAATTTTTTCATTGCTTTATAATGTGTTCTTGCAAGATGCCTCTGGGTTTGTCCTATTGCTACTGAGTACTGTATCTAAGCTAAAGCTTTTGTATTTCCCTGCATATAATGTTTCCTCAACTTTGTTGCAATGCATTCTAACTGTACATATACTGCTTACCCTATATACTCGCTTGTATATAGTACTAGCCGCAAAGCCGCCCTCCGGGCGGACTTTTTGGCTAGCTCCTGCGGAGGGCTATTGGTGGGCCTTCGGCCCACCAAACACAGACTCTCCAGATTTTCCTGAAATCATGGATGTAGAAATGTATGTATTAACGCCTTACCCTCATCCCCAAACCCCTTCACTCACCCATTACCCATCACCCCCCACCCATTCACTCACCATTTCCCATCACCACACACCCATTCACTCACCATTTACCCCTCACCTCCCACCTATTCCCTCACCCCTCACCCATCAACCCCCACCCTTCACTCACCCATCACCCCACACCCCTTACCCATCACCCACCCAGTCACTCACCCATTACCCATCACCTACATCAAGGTTTCCTCAATTCTCGCAACCCACATTTTTTTTCAACAATTCTCGCTAATAGGCTGCTAAAAAAAAAGAAAAAAAGTGATCGGATCATCTCATAAGTGGTCTTAAAAGTTGCCCCTGGTCGGTGGTTCTAAAAATGTGGCCATATGATGGGATTGGGGCACGGGGGGCGGCACCTATCGCGGACACACACACACACACACACACACACACACACAACACACACACACAAACACACAAAACCACACACACACCACACTTTCGCTTTATTATTATAGATATTTTAATTTGTATTTTACTTTTTTCTTTATATATTTTTTTTTTATTTGTTGGTTTTGGTTCACCCCCAAATACTTTGGCATTTGGTATCTGTCCCATTTTTCTCAGGCTCTGCAGGACAACAACAGTTTTTGCTTGTTTTTTACAGCATGGTATTCAATAATGGTTTCAACTCTTAATTTCCTTGAGTAGCTCTAATGCTTATAAATCTGCTATATTTGTATTGGTTATATGTCGTTTACATACCTTTTGTTGCCTGTTTTGCCCATTGTAATGTATGCTAAAAGTTTTTGCTTTGTTGCTTTTTGTTCTCAACATGTATGCTGTATAGCATAGCGTTGCTACACCATTTGTTAGTTTTTTAATTTAAAACTCTTGATGTGTTCTAAAAAGGTGGCGCAGCATGTTGCCCAAAAAAACTCATGTGTTCTCTCTGCTATGCATCACAGTGTCTTTACTGCTGCCTTTAATGCATGTTACTAGTGATCGGGTTGTGATCACTTGTATAATGCAACTAATTCTTGTGTACCTCCTGCAATGCATTGCAATTTCTAAAGCCAGGTGTTGGTGTTGCCACGTATCTGCATAATGCAACTAACTTTTTGTGTTATCTCCTGCAATGCATTACAAAGTCTAAAGGCACGTGTTGGTGTTGCCATGTGTCTGCATGTAAGAGAGATATTATCTTACTTTTCTGCTTTGTTTAAAATAACCAAGTATTTCATCATGTTCTGCATGAATTTTAAACCCTCAAAGTACCTGCAAATATCATCAAAGTTAAAAAAAAACGCTACCGTATTGTTTATATCATTTATTTCCTTGTCAAAGATACTATCAAAATATTATATTTCTTTGAAGGTTATAGCCCTATAACCTTCAAAGAAATAACATTTTTTGGATAGTATATATTTTTATATAATATATTGAGGAAGTGCAGGGATATTATGAGTATTTGAGTTCCCCATCGATTCCGTCCGTCCTCTAATGCTTCCCGTGCTCTTTCTTTACCACTATCCCGCGGTTAGATGGCGTGACAATCGCGGCTTTGAAACTTTACTACAGGAATCACCTTCCTTGTCCTCTATATTCCTTGGTCCCGTCCAAGGAAGCTAGAGAGACTAGCTTCCTTGTTCTCTAGCTTCCCTTTTTCCCGTCTCTGAGGGACTGGTACGCATGATGTATGGGTAGCCTGACTCGCCCCTGCCCAATGTTGAGCAACCAGCCGCAATGTGAACAACCAAGGGCCACTTCATCACACGGTCAGTCTGCCCCAGTTCTTGGGTGACTCGTTATGATTCGTGACTCCCTCTATAAACCCTAGTGTAGTAACGTTTGTCGTGGATAAAAAGGGTCGTGGGAGGTTTGTGTGGTGGTAAAAAAGAAGCGTAAGGGCCGTCTACACTATCAGTGGGCACCTGTGGTTTTGGGGGCATGGTAACGGCGAGTACCCGGAAAATGATAGTGTAGACGCAAACAACTGAAGCACCATCCCTGACCGAGGCAGTTCATGAGCAAGCTATATATTCGGGCGTGGCCACCTGTGTTACATCCCCAGCAGTGTTACCAGATGCACAGAAACGTCTGCGTTGAACTAGAATTACTAGACAGTTAATCTCCATGCCAGACGTTCCGGTGTATGGGTTATACAGTGTGAAATTAGTAGAACGTTGATAGTTATGGAGCATACGGTCTGCAAATCCCTGGGATGTACCTGATACGTATGTACGATGTAGTACCATAGTATTCCACAGGGTTGATAATGAACCATGTTATCTGGCATTACTGCACGCCAAAGACCACCGACCAGCAGCTTGCCCGTTCACACTGTAGTGAGTCCCCTACGTTCTCCGCGCTATCCAGTGTGCGGGTAGCTGCTGCCCGTGTTGGTTGAGCGATAGGTACTGGCGTGCAGGTGTGCCAGATAACATGGGCCATTATCAACCCTGTGGAATAATACGGTACATCGTACATACGTACCAGGTACATACCAGGGATTTGCAGACCGTATGCTCCATAACTTTCAACGTTCTACTAATTTCACACTGTATAACCCATACACCGGAACGTTTGGCACGGATATTAACTGTCTAGTTCAACGCAGACGTTTCTGTGCATCTGGTAACACTGCTGGATGTAGCTCACACGTGGCCACGCCCGAATATATAGCTCGTTCATGAACTGCCTCGTCAGGGATGGTGCTTCAGTTGTTCGCGTCTACACTATCATTTTCCGGGTACTCGCAGTTACCATGCTCCAAAACCACAGGTGCCCACTGATAGTGTAGACGGGCCTTTAGGGCTCGCTTCCATTGCTCCACCCAAATAGTTGGTGACGCCCCTGCCCCCTGTCCTCACTGTTTCGCAGAGCTAACAAAATCATCTTGAGCACTACCTGCTCACTGCCCTGCATCCCACTCACTTCGCCATCTCATCCCTGCCTCCCCAGAGCCAGATTATGTACGGGCTGCACGTGTCGTTGCCTCCTCACCTTTACCTATGCTCGCTGCCCTTGTTTCCTCCTACCCTCCTCCCCGTTAACATTTATAAATACCGAACACTCTGACGGGCTTTCTATTTAGCCCGTGCTTCTCTCTTAAGAGAAAGCAATAGGGAAAGAAAAAAGAAAAGAAAAAAAAACAGGTCTGCTTGCCTCTCAGTGGCGACTCGACACACTCACCCTCTTAAAAATGCTGGGGTCACACATTGGCGAATCGGCTGCGCGAATGTCTGCGAACAAAAAAATGGCCGATTCGTTCCGGATTCCCCGTCCGGAAATGGCGAAGTCTAGGCTCTTGACAGAAATCGCCATTTTGAGCGAAACCCCATCGCCATGTCCTCGACCACCCCGCGTTCATTCGCCCTGCCAACGCAATCGTTGGAGATTGAGGCGCAATATATTCGAGGGAAGGTCACAGCCTACGGCGATGTATCGCCCAACTTGCGATGGCGATGTATCGTAAGGTCGGCGAATCACTACAAGTGTTGTCATTCAGGGCGATAATTTGCAATAGATTCTCGCAACATTGCGATTGCCCCTGGTTTCGTCATTCAGGGCGATAATTCTGTAAGGCATT
>JACEEZ010007399.1:100000-108239 GCA_016584305.1 Chionoecetes opilio | reverse complement strand
GTGTGTGTGGTTGTATGTGTGTGTGTGCTGAAAATATAATAAGAATAAGAAGTACAAGAGGCCGTGAGACCTACACGTGGTAGTTATTAATTGAATAAAGTCCTACAATATTTGACAATGAAATAAGAAATAACATACATACAATAAAATACAACCAGGGACCTGGATCTTTCAGTATAAAACAGCAATAATGTGCTGATGGAGGCAAAACAATAAGAAAGAAAGAATTCATACACAAAAATAAACAATAAAACGCGGTTTAAAAGGACTTTCCTCCTCTACACTATGGCTTAAGTTCCCTCCTTTTATCACCCACCCTCCTCGCACCCTTCCTTCCTCCTTCCTCCTCATCCTTCCATCCTTCTGTCTATTTCCTGCCCACTGCCTCCCCATAACCCCCTGTCTCGATTCACTCCTCTCCTGAGGTCTCCTCTCTCTTTCTTCCTTCTCCACATTATTTACTCTGTCGCTGTCCTTATCACACATTACACACTCTCTCTCTCTCTCTCCTATTGTCGCTTATTTTTGCCAGTTTGAGAGAGAGAGAGAGAGAGAGAGAGAGAGAGAGAGAGAAGGAGTCAGGTGTTGTGTGTGGGACGGCGGGAGTATAGCACCCTTGGGAAAACTTGTAAATCTCATGCCCTACCATCGCCGCCTCCACCACCATCACCACCCACTCCAGTCACGGGGAAAGGATATGAAAGAAAGGCAAGAATGGAAGCTGAAAACTGAATAGGGAAAGGTTGCAGAAAATGATAAGAGGTGCAAAATGCTGGAGGAGGAAAGAGAAGAGAGTTTATGAAAAGGGAATGGAACACACGGAAAGACAGCGGAGTACAGAAGAGAGAAAAGGGAGGTTGAAAAAAGGATATTGAATGAAGAGAGAAAAAGAGTAGCAGCTGACCTGATCTGACCTTCAAATCCATATCTCGTCTCGTCTCTCTCATCTCTCTCTCTCTCTCTCTCTCTCTCTCTCTCTCTCTCTCTCTCTCTCTCTCTCTCTCTCTCTCTCTCTCTCTCTCTCTCTCTCTCTCTCTCTAATCTTGCTGAAATAATATCTATGTATTTACGCATATAATAACTTTCCAATATTACGTGTTTGTGTGAGAGAGAGAGAGAGAGAGAGAGAGAGAGAGAGAGAGAGAGAGAGAGAGAGAGAGAGAGAGAGAGAGAGAGAGAGAGAGAGAGAGAGAGAGAGAGAAGAAAGAGAATGAGAGTGGAGGGAGGGAGGGTAGAGACGCTACGAATTTTACTAACTAGGGTAAAAAATGTGGCCTTTGGTCAATCCGTGGGGATGTTTTTCCTGCTGGGGAAAAAAATGGCGGCAGGGGTGTCCGGTCGGCTTTGCTGTTTATTGTACCTACAATTCAGTATTATAAAGTAATATATATATATATTACTCCTCTCTTCTCTCTCTCTCTCTCTCTCTCTCTCTCTCTTCTCTCTCCTCTTCTCTCTCTCCTCCTCTCTCTTCTCTCTCTCTCTCTCTCTCTCTCTCTCTCTCTCTCTCTCTCTCTTTTTCTTTTTCTTTTTTATTTAAACAAACTGACATGGTATACATGGGGCACAAATAGCAAGGGGTTGTTGAAGGAAATGGGTGCAAAAGCTAAAGTGCCCCCTGCCCCGGGACTCTACAAAAGGGTTGCCTTAGGAAAAACTAAATATAAAAGTTACAGACTGAGGGTCACTGCCCGTCACAGGCCCTTTTCAGGCGCACTATTACACGTCCCATGTGTCACTGTGTCAATGTGGTCACATTGTGTTGCCCTTGTATACTATTGACACGACACTGTGTACGCCTTACGGGCCCAAAGGGCGGAGTAAGGGGCACCATTGTGGGCCGTCCCCTTTACTTTTGGGGTTTTTTCATGGCCACGACTCCACCTCAACCGTAAGGTGTTCCACAGTGTCCCCGTCCCCCAAGTAAAGGCGCGCTGGCCCAAAGGTTTGGGGCCTGGGGGCCTCGAGGAGATCCCTGACGCTACCGTCTCGTAGCGCGCCGGGGCCTGAACCCCTGCAAGGGGGGAAGGTGTTGAAATGGGCCTTTTTCCACTGGGGGGCACCGACTTCCCCCGGTCCCCGGGGCGTCAAGCTGGGATGGGGGTCATCCCCCCATGCCCCTGCTGTAGTCGTTGTTGTTGTTTTGTTGGTGTTGGAGCTGCAGCGATTTTGGTTGTTGTCGTCGCTGCTGCTGCTCCACTGTGCCCACGGGCGAGTTCCCTGTGATTTTGGGCCGTGGGTTGGGTTAGGGGCCCTCAGCACGTTTTCTGCACTTTGTCCAGTGTAAAGGGGTGGCACTGGGCACTACTTCCAGGTGAGGGACGACTCCATACGGGCCTCCTTGGGCCTTATACAGCCGCATGGGGCCGTCAGCTTTGAGCGGTGCCTTACTCGGCGCGGAGAGTCACCCTCAGGGGCTCGCGTGCCACGTCTCCAGGTGGGGTCAAAGGGAGCCTGGAGTCAACCTCTCCCCCCAGGATGTTGATGGAGTTCTTGATGGCAAGGGTATGCCCCAAAAATTTTCAGCTTCCCCTCGAGTACCGGGGGTCCTCCTCGAACTGATATACCATGGCCGGGGTCTCTCGGCAGAAAAATTTGACTTGCCAGTTTTCCCCCAGGCCGTGATGTCCCAAGTTGACGGTTGATGGCACATACGTTCGCAGTCTCCTCTCTGGGTAGGAGGGGGGAACGGTGCAGTCGTCGCATAGGCAGACCCCCACGGGAGGTTTTGGAGGGGTCATTGAAGAAAATGTTCACAGGATGGGCCCGGGCCCGATCCCTGGGGAACGGAAGCCCCCACCGGGTATGGCTGACGTGCTCCATTCACCACCCCCCTCGACTCGATTGCAGGTACTGAGAACAACGCCAGAGGTGTCCCGTGATCCCGAGCTGTTCAGCTTTCCCAGGGGGCCCCTTGTGCCACACACAGTCAAACCCCCCGGCGATGTCCAGGGCAATCACCAGCGATGGGCGGCCAGAGTCCAGGGATTTCCTCCCCATTTTTGGAGAGCGGGGAGAAGAGGTCCGAGGCGGAGCGCCCTTCCAAAACCCCGTACGGTCTAGGGGACATCAGGGGGTGCCCCTCTAGGTGGGGGTCATTTGCCTGCAAAAACCTTTTAAGATCTTGCTGGACAACGACGGGAGCGAGATTGGGAGTGTTGGCTGGACAGTCCTCTCCTTTTTCTTGTGTACGGGCGTGACACGACCTCCTCCACGGGTTTGGCCAGGCGCCCTTTGGAGGCACTATTGAAAGATGTGCGTGGGGGGCCCTTTATCACTCTTTTGCACAGTGCTTGAGCAAAGGGATCACACCTCAGGCCCAGGCCCCTTTTGGTTTGAGGGTACGCAGGGGGGCGGGCCACGATGTTCCGTGACCCCCGGGGCTTCCAGGCCCAGGTGACACATACGGGTGAGGGAGGTGGCTGCCTTCAGGGTCCTGGTTGTCTCTTCCTGCTAAAGGCGTCGCCGGAGGTCTCCCTTCTCCTGGTTTTTACCCCCCAGTCTCCTCTGGGTGATGAGGGGCGGGATTCTTCCTGGGTGAGGTGCCTTGTCTCCCCTTTCCCCAAAGGACCCCATTGTTTTGGGGTCAACTGATTGGGTCTATTTTCCTCCTGAGGGCATTTTTCCCCCTGTTTCCTGGCCCATGAAGCGCCCCTGGTCAGGGCCTACAGGTGGGCGGTGCGGGGCTTTTCCTCTGTGGGGGGCGGCGTTTTTAGGCGCCCCCGGGCCTTGTATTTACCTCCGCGGAAGGCAACCAAAAAACCGAACCACGGCGGGTCTCGCGGTCGCCTGTACACTCTAGTGGAACATGTGGTCCCGCGCGGAAAGGAGAAGGGCGGTGAAGGTGGCCCCACTTGGTCCACGTCACCGCAGAGCGCGGGGGCCCCATCAGTGTCAGACAGGACGCGCTTGAGGGCCCACCCAGTCAGCTCTACCCCACAGCCAAATACCGTGGCATGTTTCCTGTGGGGGGGTCTGGCCAATAGGGAGACAGATGATGATCAGAGCTGCCAACGGGTTTCAGCGGGCTGCCGCACTGATCTGCGGGAAGATCATGAGCACTGGGCCAGAGGGGCCCCTCGAAAGTGTGGGGAAGGTGACGGATTGGTGACCCATGGACCACTGTCAACTCTGTGAAGGCCTTTTCACCAAGTGCGATTAGGTCCCCCACGATAACGGTTCTGCAGTCACGGGTGGCCAAAGTGGTGTCCAGCTGATGGGTGAGGAAGTCTAAGGGTGCGGGCCCCCGTGCCATTGGGGGCATAAAGAGTGCATAACAAGACAGCACTTTTGTCTGTGGGGAAGGGAAAACATCGTTCTATCCCCTGGGGACCGGGAAGGCAGTAAATGAAGCTGCAGTCCCTCACGGTGACACCTGCTACCCCGCCCCCTTGTCCGGTGCCTCGATCAGCCGAATCCAGTGACAAACCCCGGGATTCTTCACATGATGTCACACATATCAGCGGAACATCTCGCGGCCCCCCGGGACTCAGCTTTGTTCCTGAGGAGGGTGTGGTTAGCCGCCGACATTCGTCCTGAACCGCGAACGTTGGCAGAAGGATCTTGAGGCCATGTGTGCCATCCTTCCCCTTAGTGAGGGTATGGGGAGGCGACAGCAGCCACGTATGGCAAGGGTGAAGCACCTGGGGGTGTGCTGTGATGGGGGGTGGTTGGGGAGGAAGGATTGGGAGGAGGGGGATTCGTTCATGAGCGGGGCCCTAAAGAATCTTCCTGCCTTTTTCAGCTGCTCGAGTGAAAAAAAGTCTGCAGTATGTCTGACAGACTGTCGCACCTGCCCGCCTGGGTACGGCAAAAGGGGTATACCCCCTTTTTGCCGAACCGGCGAGGCGGAAAAAGTGCGATTTTTCGGGTCGGGACATACTGCAGAAAATTTTTTTTCACTCGAGCATGAAAAAAGGCGGGAACGATTCTTCAGGGCCCCTGCTCACTGAACGAATCCCTTCCTCACCCAAACCTTCCTCCCCAACCCCCCCACCCATCCAGCTCACCCAAGGGCTTACACATTTTCCTACCTGGGGGGGTGCTGTCGCCTCCCATACCCTCACTAAGGGCAAGGAATGGCACACACTGGCTCAAAATCCCGTTGCCAACGTTCGCGGCTTCAGGGCGAATGTCGGCAGCTAAACACACCCTCCTCAGGGAAAAAAGTGACGTGTGGTGGCCTCGAATTTTTCCTGACTGATGATTTGTGACATCATGTGACAGAATCCCCGGGGATTGTCATGGATGCGGGGGGGGGTGATCGAGGGACCGGACAAGGCGGCGGTGTAGCAGTGTGTCACCCTGAGGGGACTGCAGCTTCGTTTCTGCCTGTCCCCGGGCCCCCAGGGGGTAGAAACGGTTCTTCCCCCTTCTCCTCACAGACAAAAATGTGTCTTTTTATGCACTCTTTATCGCCCACAATGGCACGGCCCCAGCCCTTAGACTTCCTCACGACGCTGGACACCTCTTGGCCCCCCGTGACTGCCAGAACAGCGTTTTTCTGGGCGACCCGAAACAGAAATTTGGGGAAAAAAGGGCCTTTAAGAGTTGACGTGGTCCAGGGCTCCCAATCACGCCCTTCCCCACACCGTGAGGTGGTTCTGGGCCCCCGTGCTTTGATCTTCCTGCAGACTCAGGCAGTGCAGCCAGCTGAAACACAGTGGAGCTCTGATCATCATGCAGTGTCTCCCCTATTGGGCCCAACCCGCCAGCGAGGGAAAAATGCCAGCGGGTCATTTGGCTGTGGGGTAGAGCTGAGGCTGGCCATCAAGCGCGCCGTCGACATGACTGGGCCGCCCCGCTCGCGGGACGTGGATCCAATGTGGGGCCCCCTTTACCGCCATTCTCCTTGCCGGCGGGGCCAGCCCGTTCCACATAGAGTTACGAGGCTGAGCCGCGAACCACGTGGTTCGGTTTTAGGTGTCCCTTGCCGGGGAGGATAAAAACAAGGCCTGGGGGCGCCTAAAGCGCCCCCCCCACCAGGAACAAGGCCCCGCACCGCGCCACCTGTAAGGGCCCTGACCAGGCAGCTTAGGGCCAGGAACAGGTGGAAAAAAAACGAGGAGGAAATAGACTCCCAAAAGTTGACCCCAAGCAATGGTGGTCCTTGGTAAGGAGAGACAAGGCCCCCCACCAGGAGAGAATCCCGCCCCTCATCACACCAGCAGGAGATGGGTGGGAAAAAACCCGGGAAGGCAGACCCCCTGGCGACGCACTTCAGCAGGAAGATGACAACCAGGCCCAGAGGCAGCCACCCCGCCTACCCCTATGGCACCCGGGCCCCGGCAGCCCGGGGGGCACGGAGGACATCGTGGCCCCCCTCCTGCTACCGGGCAACACCCAAAAAAGGGCCTGGGCCTGATGGTGTGAGTCCCTTTTCCTGCTCAAACCTGGCAATGACTGATAAAGGCCCCCCCGCACATCTTTCAATATGCCTCCAAATGGGGCTGGCCCAACCCGTGAAGGGGGGTGTGTCAGCCCGACCAAGAAAAAGGAAGGACTGATCCAGCCAACTATCGTCCATCTCGCTCCTGTCAGTTGTCGCAAGATCTTTGAAAGGATTATTGCAGAGAACTGACCCGCCACCTAAGGAGCACCCCTGATGTCCCCTAGACAGTAGGGTTTTTGGAAAGGGGCGCTCCCCCCGGACCCGCTTCTCTGCTCTCCAAAAAACATGGCGGACTCCCGGACTTGGCCGCCCCTCGGGTGATTGCCCCCGGCATCGCCGGGGCCTTTGACTGTGTGTGGCACAAGGGCCCCCCTGCAAAGCTTGAACAGCTCGGGATACGGGGCACCCGCTGGCGTTTTTCTCGAGCACCGCACGTGGATCTGAGGGGGGGTAATGGGAGCAGTCAGCCACGTACCCCGGTGGAGGCTGTTCCACAGGGATCGGCCCCCGGGCCCCTCCTTGGAACATTTACTTCAATGACCCCCTCCAAAGCCTCCCTGGGCGTCTCCCGCTGACGACTGCACCGTGTCCCACTCCACACCAGAGAGGGACTGCGAACGGATAGATGCCCTCAACCCTCAACTTGGTGACATCAGGCCTGGGGAAGAGGTTTGGGAAATCAAATTTGTGCCCAGAAGACCCCGGCCTGGTTTTATCACGTCGAGGGAGGGCCCCAGGCTACTCGAGGGGAAACTGAATTTGGGACAAACCCTTTCCACAAGAACTCCACAACATCCTGGGGGTAAGGTTACTCCAGGCTCGCTTTTTCCGCCACCTGGGACAGTGGCCGTCGAGCCCCCTAGGGGACTCTCCTGCGCCGAGAAGGCACCCCGCCACGTGACGGCCTTTTATGGGCTGTATAAGGCCCAAGGGGGGCCCTCATGGAGTACAGTCCTCTCCCCTGGATGAGTAGGCCCCGTGCCACCGTCACTCTGGACAAAGTGCAGAAGCGTGCTGAGCGCTCAAAAACCCAACCGACAACCCCAAAATCATAGGGAACGTGCCGTGGAACAGTGGCCGCGCAGCAGCGACGACAACAACAACAACATCGCTGCGCTCCAACACCAGCAACAAGAAAAACAAAAACGACTACAGAGGAGCAGTGGCGGGATGGCCCCGATCCCAGCTGACAGCCTGGGGGACGGGGAGGGTCGGTGCCCTCACAGTTTGCACAAGGCCCAGGTGCAAAACTCTTCCCACCTTTCCCCCCCCCCCAACGGAGGTCTTCCCCTCACCCCCAACCCCCAACGTTGGGCCCAGCGCCTTAAGGACGGGGTTAAAAACCTTTTAGGTTAGGTGGATTCGGGCCCCGAAAAACCCAAAAAGTGAAGGCGGCCCCAATGGGCCGACACCCCTGTGGAACACCTTCGGTTTTAGTGGGTTCTGTGAACACCACTAGTGACCCCCAAATTTACAAAAACACGGCTTTGTGCCCGAAAAAGGCCGTACAAGTGTGTCTGTAACATTTTATATTTAGTTTATCCTAAAAGGGCAACTACCCCCTTTAGTTGAATTTGTTCACACAGGGCATTTTACCCCTTTCCACCCATTTGTTTAAAAAAAAAAAGAGAGAGAAAAAAAAACAAGAAGGGAAATAAAAAAAAAAAGAAAAAAAAAAAGGAGAGGAGAGAAGGGAGGAGGAGAAGGAGAGGAAGAGGGTAGGAAGAGAGAGAAGGAAGGGAGAGAAGGGAAGAGAGGGGGGGCGGGGAGAGAGAGAAGATTTGGAGAGGATTTAATATATATTATATTACTTTATAATACTGAATTGTAGGTACAATAAACACAAAG
>JACEEZ010007399.1:50000-97500 GCA_016584305.1 Chionoecetes opilio | reverse complement strand
ACATACTTGTGGAAAGTTTGATGATAATATTATCGACCTGTTTCAGCTGGCCTTGTTTACAATATATATAATTCAACTCTGACCGATACAACGCAAAGTGTGGTCATTTTTTGTGAATGTACAGTAACGTGTAATATGTAGTACTTGACGTTCCTTTACCTGTAGGAATTGGAACCGCATTATTCAGCAGACGTTCTGTGCTGCTGATGTACTTGGGTTCAAAATGTTCCTCACAGATGGACTGGGTGTTCTTCACATATGCTATCTTCAGGGTCTGGAGCCATTGCAGTTGTCTGGAATATTTATTTAATCTCATATATCTAATTTAGAACATAGCATGGACATAAAAAATTGCTACTGCACAATATACTTAGCCGAAAATAATAGAGAAAACACAAGCTGTACGGCCTGTGGAGCCCGCCAACTCCTGCGTAATATTTAGTAAATTTCTAGTGTTTGCCCATACTCTCCCCTTTCCCCCAAGCAGGCATGGGGACCTGTGGGAAATTGGGAATGTTGGGTATTCGGGTGGAGAACAAATAATGCGTCTGAAGCACGTCTTTTAGGAGTTACGTATGTAGGGGTACCAAATTTACCTAGATTTATTGAAATTTACCTAACCTCTTAGATGGCCACCCCGGTAATCTAACCGAACCTCCTAGCGGAGGGGCCCTTGACGGTTACAGGGAGTTTCGTACACAAGTTGTTTCATACCCAGGTTTTGTTTGTTGTTTCGTACACCGATTTTGAGTTGTTTCATACATACCTGGTGTTGTTTCGTAACTCTAGTAGTCAAGTTTGACTCCTAATTAAAAAGCATAGCAGTGTTATGAGAGTTTTTTGTATCAATGTAAAAAGCATATTATATTAATCTAGTAGGTACTGACTTTAGGCGTTGAAACATACTGAAACTAGGGGACGGGGGGGGTGCACTCAGTAGAGCGCATACCTCCGCCCAAATATTTAATCAAATATACGTATATATATATATATATATATATATATATATATATATATATATATGCACTCATTATTATGAGCGCACCCGCCAGGGCGGCCTGGTGGTAGTGCGCGCGGTCCGTGTGTAGAGACCCTGCAGTCGGTCAGCGGTTCGAGTCCACCAAGTTCGTCCTGGCGTGGTGGCGCTTTGTATAGTCAATAACCTTGTAGTTGGTACTTGCAAAGTGTCTAGATAGTATCAAAGCATCTTATATTATGAGCGCATACCTCCGGCCGAATATTTCATCAATTGGTTGCCATGGCAACAGTTGTCAATAGTTTTCATCCAAAATTAAACAAGTTCTTCCTTATACCAAATAGACTTGGTATACCGAGTTTGGTCCAAATATATTCGTAACTTTTCGAGAAATCCTGTACACTAACAAACAGACAGACAGACAGACAGACAGACAGACAGACAGACAGACAGACAGACAGATCGGGGTGAAAACATAACCCCTCTAACCTCGTTGGCGGAGGTAACTATTGAAAACTGAGCAAAAGAATTGCACCATTCCGATTTCAAGGGCCAAAATATTGATGCTCTGGGAATATTACTTATATAAAAGTCATATTTATGAATCTTCAGTGGTGGTTATTTCTGTATCTTTAAAATGTTATGTAGAATAAACGACATTACATACAAGTTTTATTATATACTAGCCGCAAAGCCGCCCTCCGGGCGGACTTTTTGGCTAGCTCCTGCGGAGGGCTATTGGTGGGCCTTCGGCCCACCACCTGTGTTTGGTGGGCCGAAGGCCCACCAAACACAGACTCTCCAGATAGCCCCTTCTAGCTTTCCTAAAATCATGGATGTAGAAATGTATGTATTAACGCCAACCCATTCACATCACCCCCAACCCATTCACTCACCCATTACCCATCACCCCCCACCCATTCACTCACCCATTACCCATCACCACCCACCCATTCACTCACCCATTACCCATCACCACACAACCAGTCACTCACTCATTACCCATCACTCCCCACCTATTCCCTCACCCATCACCCATCACCCCCAACCCATCATCCCCCACCCATTCACTCACCCATCACCCCACACCCATTACCGATCACCCCACCCATTCACTCACCCATTACCTATCACCCTACATCAAGGTTTCCTCAATTCTCGCAACCCCCTTTTTTTCACAATTCTCGCTAATAGGCTGCTAAAAAAAAGGACAAAAAAAGTGATCGGATCATCCCATACGTATGCTTAAAATGTTCCCCTGGTCGACCTGGTTCCAAAACTGTGCCATATGATGGGATTGGGGCACTGGGGGCGGCACATATCGCGGACACACACACACACACATACACACAGACAGACACACTTTCGCTTATATTATTATAGACGTATGTGCAGCACAATTCTCCCTCTCTTTCTATCGTACTAAATTATACAAATGATTTATCCATGTAGTGTATTCCTTTTCTTTGTTAAACCTAAAACCATTAAAAAACTATATTACATCAGCTATGCTTCTGAAACATTAAAACAGTTTAAATTTTATAAATATCCAACAATGATATAGTGCTGGCTACTTTGGCATATTGACGCGGACGTAAGTACTTCTTCCTTACAGCCTGAACACGGGTAAGCAGATGCCATATCTACATGCAATCAATTATCAGACGAATAAGTTCCCTCAAACCAAAAAAATGATCAGTATTTTAGGTCTTTGAGCAAAACATGGACTGAGTATTACTATGGTAATAGTAGTTCTACTTGAATATGGAGCATTAATTTAATATAATCATTGCAAATTAGCCGAAATATCACGTGATTGCTGAACGCCAAATCCCTGGCCAGAGGCAGCATGTTACCCATCAGATTGGCAGTCCCAGCATGTGTTGTCCCTTGAACAATGCTCAGACGGACAAATCATATCACTGCATGCTTTGTGACAATGTGTAGAAACACAACAACGAAGAAGGTCTGCCATTTATGAAGCAATTTTCAACTCTGAGCTGATTGCACGAAACGACTATGGTTTCGTATACGAAACAACTTTTTTTGGTGTACGAATCTACTGGTGTACGAAACAACTTGTGTACGAACTGACTGCACCCCCCCCCTCGACCCCCAGATAATCTAACCTAACATCCTAACCAAATTTTACCTCACCACCTACCTGGGGGGCTCCGCTTACCTTAGCTTTATCGGGGGAGCTTGACAATCTTGTCGGGTGCCCCCATTCCCCCAAGCTTGTTTGGGGGAGGGGGGCAGTATGGGCAAACACTAGAATAATATCGAATATTTACCAGACACACTAGTCATCTGTATATTCTCGTCCATTACAAGAAAGTGTGGGTGAAAGTGTCACACACTTGCACTGCAACGGGCTTATCTACGGTACCGGTAGTGTCTTCTTGTATTTTCGATAGCACGGTGGCTGGCTTGGCTACCTTGAGCCCTTTAGAGTTACAGACATACCCAGTGATAGCTTCAGAAGCAAGGGAGGGAGCGCTCATAAGGAGTGCCTCTTTTCAGCAGATTCTGAACATGCCGGACGGCACCGGTCATGGTAGTTCTTAAAAGATATTTCTTAACTCTGGATTTTCTCTTATTGACTCAAATATCCTTGCCAGAGACACTTACATACCTTCTGGCATCCTTGGGGAACAAATGCAGCTTCACTCCAGGGTGTGTGCGCTTTTTTTCCCCGCACAAACAGCAGCAAAGGCGAGAGGCGATGGGTGGCATTCTGGTAGTTGAGGCGTCTGTAGCCATGTGGTGCCGTAAAGGTGTTTTTGTTTACATTCCCTGAAGAGGCGACGGTGGCGCCATCTAAGCGCCAGCAAGTGCATAGGGCAGGGATTTTCTGCCTACATAGGACACCACCTTCCTTGTCCTCTATATTCCTTGGACGGGACGGGGCCGGACGGGACAGTTGGTATCAGAGCAGCTGTATGGAAGGACTGGCGCGCATCCTCGTGGTGGTGGTGGTGGTGGTTGCTCTAGGTGAGTCTTATGAGTTGTCCACAAGCCTTGCTTTACGTCTAACTCTCTGGTAGCTTGTGAGTGATAGAGATTTGTTTAGATTTCGTGATGGTATCAATTCATTAATGGTTGGAGGAAAGACTGATTATTCTAGGATGACGGTATTGTCGTAATAGCAACATGTGTCTAATGATTGATTAGGTAGCTAAATGCACCGCACGTGATGATAATGGAAATACAGTGGCCGCCAAATGTTGTGGCGGTCGGACTTCCTGATGCCGTCAGTGACACGCTCACTCAAAATCCAACAAAATATTCGTAAAACATTAAAAATCAAGAAACTGTGTAACTTACCGGTATCCTAGTACTTGATTGCATTCCCTTTCCTCTTCATAACATCCTGCAGTCTGTTAGGTAAAGAGTCTGCAAGTTTTTGAAGAAGCTCCTTTGGTAGTTCCTCCCACAATTTTAACAGTGCAGCTTTTAACTTCGCCACTGAACTAGTGTCCACTTCTTGAAGCTTCCTTTTCATTATGGACCAAAGATTTTCTATTGGGTTCAAGTCAGGACTATTAGGAGGCCAGTCAAAGCAATCGATAGCACACATATCCAACCATTCCTTGACAACGTTTGCCCGGTGACAAGGGGCCCCGTCCTGCATAAAAGTTTCTGCCCTACACTTGTCGTAGTGTGTTGACAGAAATTGGGGGTCACTGGTATGGGGGTTTTATAACTGGTCAACGTTACTTGAATGATATTATTTGGGGATGATTTGATAAATGATTACAACTTGAATGAAGAATTTAACTTAATCTTCTGACTTCACTATATGATTATAGTATGACCACGTCTCACTGCGGAGAGTACTGAAAAGGGGATGTACTTAAGGGGAAAGGATAATAAGGTTTAGGTTAAAGGGATTTGCTGCCACCAGCCCTGGCGAGTAGTTCACTATGATTACTCCCTGGGCACGTTTGATTAATATTAATATTAGATTGATCTTGGTAGTCGTGGTTGGTACGAGGGGTTATACCGAACAAGGCTGGACTCTTTTGGAAGTGTGGGGAATTATTGTCCTAACACAGAATAATCACCTGGGTTTTTATAATAACACAAGAACTATATTTGCAAATGATATCCTATTTATTCATAGTGACATGGTAAGTCTCTCACTTGAGATCATATTCAACATATAAGGGTTAACACTGTACCGAGAAAACTCTACTCGGAAATAAGAAAAACAACTTTACACCCTGACGTAGGAACTCTTCCTAAGTGATGAGCGAAAGCTCTTATGAGCATAAATCTCCTTCACTAGAATTTCTATTCAGTGAATTGCCCTACACCTAGGTAACATACCGCTTAATATTTATAAATTACACATGGAAGATAGGTATCTAGTAGAGAAAGAATATGGCGAGAAAATGTGTGTGTGTTTCAGTAAGACCATGTGGCTTTCTGAAGGAGACATGGACGGCCTGCAACGACGCGAAGAGACGAATCACGTTAATAACACTTATAAGGATGGGCGGAACATCTATGCCTTAGTGACACTGAACTGTACCTATATATTTATATAGAAATATATAGATATAATATACTAAGGGAGAAAGAACACAGGAGTTAGGTGCAGATGTCTTACCTACAAGGAAGCGTAGAGACGACTGACTCCTCGTGGCATCATGGCCTTCCCGCACCAAAAGGGAACTTGTTTGAAAAATCTCGCCGTGACCTCAAATGAAAAACTTATAATCCCGAAATAACTATTTAAGTAATGAAAACTCGCGTACCTCAGAAGAGGCTGTCCATAATACAAACCTGTTACTTTGATGTAGAAGAATTTAATATCTTTAATCTAATATCCAAGAAGGATGGTTTTATATGTAATGTCGACAGTCCGAACGCATATTCAGGAGTGAGGTGGTATGGAAGTATTTCTTAGAACTTTGGTGGGCTTTCATTTTAGCGCGTATCTTTACTAAGATATCCATTCATGAACATGATTGATAACGATGGGGATTATTTTGAAAGCCATTAGGATTCTAGGAGGGTTCCTAAATCTGAGAAGATGGTTGGGAAAGAATGAAAAGAATTGAATACATTAGTTATCACTGATCGCGGAATAATTATTCCACGAATTTTGACTCGCATACGGCATGTCAGGGAGAGAGGGAGTGAAAGAAGGAAGGAGAAAATGGCGGAAAAAGGAAAGAAGAATGAAACAAAATGGTGGTTTCGGAAGAGGCGATGACTCACCCGTGAAACAAAGAGAAAAAATTAACTACTGACAAGACATAGCTCGGGAATTTATAATAATAATTTTCCTATTATCTCCCGAATAATGGGCATTACAGTAGCAGGTTTCAAGATTGTCATGCAGGATGTCTAAATATCGCTCACTGTTCACAGTAACACCTTTTTCAAGAAATACGAGGTTACCCACTCCATAATATGAAAAGCAAGCCCACACCATGAGAGAATCTGGGTGTCTTACTCTCTCCACAGTGTACCTAGGGTCGTGTCGGTCTGAATTCTTGGACCGCCTCACTTTTGCAAAGTTAGTTCCTGTCACTGTAAAGACACTTTCATCCGACCATAATATGCGTCGAACTTTCTCTAGTGGCCAGTCTTTGTGTTCTTTAGCAAAAGTGAGTCGCTTTATCTTTTGACGAGGAGTTAGGAGTGGCTTTACAGCGGCAGATCTTGAAAAGAGTCCGAGATCACGTAACACATAACGCTGCACACTTCTCACTGACACATTACCTAGTAAGGCAGGATTGTTTTCCTTCACTTCACGTGCTGTGCTTGTTGGTTTGACATTCAGCTGCCTTTTTATAACATGTAAAGTCTTTGAGGCACATTTCCTTGGCCGTCCAGTCTTCGCTAAGTGTATAGGCGTCTCTCCGTCCAAGGCATCACGACAACGCTTTAGCCACCGCTCAACTGTCCTTTTTGCAATTCCTGTCTGTTCTACGATAGCTTTTGCACCAAACCCAGCCCTATGCAAGGCACATATGGAGCTTCTGGTATCCTGGGATATAATGTGCCGAGGAGCCATAACGCAATAAACGATTGCACAGTTTGAAAATATCCTCGTAACTAATGACGAAAGAAGTGAAACAGTGCGTGCACTCTCACTGTCCTCCTAGACTGCACTGACTTGCTTAAATTTAACGGTCATACCCCTGCGGTGTTGCTAAGTGTCAGTGTATTGTTGCCATGTCATCAATTTTTTAATCCCGCTTGCTCGAGTTGCGTGAAAAAACATTTGAAAGATTATTAATTTGGCGGCCGGTGCATCATGCCGACCCGCGCAGACCGCCACAACATTTGGCGGCCACTGTAGAAACACATCAACAATAGTGACAAAAGAGGAATAATTTATAGTTTCACCCAACCAACGATTTTCTGATGCGCCTTATGTTTTTCTGGTGTGTTTTTCTGTATTTTGAATAAATCTGCTAACCGTTTCTGTCGCAATTTTTTTTTTTTTGTTTAGGTATATGAAGGTTAGTTTTTTTTTTTTTTTTTTTTTAGTTAGGTAAAGGTTAGGTTAGGTATAGGTTAGGTTAGGTTAGGTATGGGTTAGGTTAGGTTTAGGTTCTTTTTTTTTTTCCTTTTTTTTTGTCATTTATACAAAAAAAAAAAAAAAAAAAAAATTGCGACAGAAACAGTTAGCAGATTCTTTCAAAACACATAAAAAACACACCAAAAAAACATAAGGGCATCAGAAAAACGTTGGTTGGGTGAAACTATAAATTGACCCAATAGAGAAAACATTCAATAGAAATAGAAATAACCANAAATTGCATATCTGGTACAATTATTCTTATAGATGAATAATTCGTTGTAGTCTTCAGCAATTATCATAGAAATATTAATCTTGTGTTTTTTGATATTTTTATACCTTTCTGATGACTCTTAGTAGTGATATTTCATGAAATCCAAATTGGACTCTTGCTAAATGTAGCGCTCAGCGCTTCGTCCTAAGCCGCCGTCTTAGGACGCGTCTTTTAGACTTTCCTCGAACCTTAGGACGCAGGGTTAGGACGAATCCTAGGACGAATCCTAAATCTTTATAAGTATGGGCCCAGAGCTGGGCACTAAATACATTGAATGTATTTAAATACTAAATACTAAATACATGGGATAAATGTACGTATCTAAATACCTAATATTAAATACATTTTACGATTGTATTTAAATACTAAATACTAAATAAATCAATAATATTTAAATAGATTTTAAATACACACAAATTTTAACATGTATTCAGTAATTCATGATTAACAATATAAAATGCTTGATATTAAAATGCAGGCTAAATTAGGAATCAATCAATCATTGGGGGCATACGCCGGGAGGCGCGTCGCCTCGCCCACCCTACGACGCCACTCCCGGGGTCACCACGCGCGAGTCCCCATGCAGGCTCCTTTCCCATACCAAGCAGCTCTCGACAAGAAACATCAACTTGCCCCAGCCACGAGCCTTGTGGGCGCCCCCTTGGCCTCCTCCACGCCAGATTGTCTCTTACAGATACAACCGATGGGAAGGACCGGTTTTCAGGTAGCGTGCCACATGCCCATACGCAGTGGCGACTCGTGGCATAGGGCTGCGGAGCTGCAGCACCCCCAGGGGACACTCACTGCCAGGTGTATGATGTCTTTAGAGACACAGCAGAAGTAATACACTACTAACAAATATATCATAATAAAAAGTCATTACGTATAAGTTATTTTCAATACGTTACTAAAGTGAATTTTAATTAAAACCAGACCTAAATGTAAGTTACTCTCATATTTGCTGTACGATTCATGTCTGTGCTGCCGCCGCGCCACTTGTGAACGCCAAGAGCTGCAGCCGTGCAGCTTTTTAGTCTCGTCCCCCAGCTTTTAGTCTCGTCCCCAGCCAGTGCGTGTAGACGGTATGCATATGTGACGGCGAGGGCGGCGGCAAAATTAAGCGGTACGTGACTTTATTTTCAAGTAATACTGTAATTCTAACCATCACCACCTCAGCCATCCCCTCTACTGCCAACACTACCACCCCTACCATCCCTTCTACCACCACTTCTACTACCATGCCCTGAAATCCGTGAACATCAACTACAACTCATACCTGAGATAGGTAAAATTTATGTATCCTACTGTTGTGTGAAGCTGCAGTACCCCCATTTATTTTATCACGAGTCGCCCACTCCCCATACGATATAACCGAAGTTGGGCGCTGACGGACTATGCAGGTAATAGGCCTCGATTTAGTCTCACGCTGCAATAGCTGACTTGACACGTAATCATCCCAGCGATACCCCGTGATTCTGCGTAGACACTTATTACCAAAGGCATCGATTCGTCTCTTCAAGTCGCTATTTAGTGTCCATGTCTCATAACCATAAAGTAAGACAGGGATCACAAGCGGCTTGAAGATCCGGATCTTTGTCCTTCTGCACCGGTACCCACAACGCCAAATTCTCCCCGGGTGAGCGGTCCATAAAAAACCCCTGGGCTATGCCAATCCGCCCCTTTAAAACTTCTTTACGTGGGCCCGCCCCTCATTATGGACCCGCACTACCAAAGTTATGTAAAACTCAAGATTTTCAATGTCCTTTTTCCACCCCGCCCTGGAAACAACTGTACTGTTTCATCTATAAAGGGCCCCCCAAACCCCTGGGGCCTTGGTCTTTAAACCAGAAACCTCAAATCCCAAAGGCTTTTTCCTCCTCGGGGCAGCGCCCCCCGGGGGGAGCCATCACCAGGACCCCCCAGGACTCAGCAAAAATTAGCCTCCCCCGGCAAAAAAAAAGATAATGATCTTGGTTTTTGGGCCGGGGGGTGGGGGTTTCCCAAAAAATCACTTTTATCACAACTTTTTCCCAATACCCAGTCCATTTCAAGTGGGTTTAAAAGTGAAAAGGGGGAAGGGAAACCCCCCTTGGGCCCCACCTCCTGTATTCCCCAGGAAAAAAAAAAGGGGGGATAAACCTCCCCCCACTTCCAGCACCCCTCAGTCCCCGAATACAGACCGTCATTAAAAACCCTTTGTCCCCTTGCAGGAAATTTTTCCCCGAAGTTTGGGAGAAGATCCCAGGGGTGACTCACGAAACACTGATTCAAACCCTTCTTGAGATCAACATTTTGGGCAAAAACTCCCCCGTCCCAAAATCACGCAGGGGCAAAGAAAAACGCTAGGATTTCGGTCCTTTGTTGACTTACCAGGGGGGTGAACCCGACTGCTGATCTTTTGGGTGCTTCCCAAAACAGATGACTGCAATTTCCCTTTGTCAGCAATAGATGTTTTAAGGGACCTTTTCCTTTTTACGCTTTAGCCGTGTTAAAAACCGTGGTTTAAATTTTGCAGCCTGGGGCCCCGGCCTTTTTCCCCTTTTCCCGATAGGGGATACCAACCCCCTTTTCCAGTCAAAGGGGGAAGGTACCCTGATTGGGCCCCACGACAGTCCCGGGCAGGGGTGTAACCCGCGATTTTTGGCCTCAAAACCCCGGCTTTTTGAGGAGCTCCACACTGATAAATTTCAAACCCAGCTTTCCTTTCCACTCCTCAACTTTGGGTACAGCCTTCTGACTTCGTCAAGAGTGGGTGGGGTTCGTCAAGGCTCGGTAGGCGGGTCGGGGTCATTAGCGTTCAAAGACCCTCGACATCCCAGCAAGACTTTGCTTACCTCTCCTTGTCTCTCCCCGGAGGTTCTAGTCCGGCGGAGAGAGCCCTATGCTGGTCCGGGTTTCCCCAAGCCAGCCTGGCGGGGACTTCCCTCGATTTTCTCCAGCGTCTCCGTCGAGATAAAACCACACCTTGACATCGGCGCCCCTAATACACCCCTTTGGCACCCTGTAAGTTTCACTTTTTGAAGGTACCCCCACAGCTTTACAGGGTCCCGAGGGCCCCGAGCACATAAAAACCGATCTGAGACTGCCCCCGCATACTCAGGGGCACATGTAAATCCTTCGTTTCTCAAGATGAAACACAGAAGGTTACCTCTTGAGATTCTTCTGGACTTAAAAACTAAAAGCAAAAAATTTTCCCCCCCCCACAAAAAAGTCTGGATCGTTCCAAAGAACTCAGCACCCCGTAAACCCTGCAGTTCTGGAGGATCCTCCAACGGGTACTAACCCGGGACGTGGTCGATCCCCTTATCCCAGCTAACCCCCCGGGGCGGCCTACTAGGTGTAGAACGGCGAACGGCGGCCCCGGCGGCAAATTACCTCGTCAGCCCCCGAAGGCCCGCTGGTGTTTTTTCAGAGGGGGATAATTCTATTTGAAAATTAACGTACAAAATTTCAAGAATTTAATATTTCTATGTGTAAACATTTTAAAAACAAGTTTATGATTATTTGCTGTAGTATTACATCAGTATGACAAGCAGCGGCAACTTGACGTCAATCCTCCGGAGGCCCGCTGGTACGTATTTGTAAGTGGGAAATATTTTTTCATATTATACGTGTAAATTTTAACACAGTAATATACATAGTACTAAATATGGGTACCATCACATTTTTAGGCTGTTCAAGCTTTTAAAAAAATTGTTATAAAAGTTTTTATAATAGTTTATAGAAATTATCATATTCGTTTATTTTAAATATTTTTCCCGCTTAATAGGAAACCCGAGAGATACAAAAATAAAAAAGTGAGATCTACATAGGAAGGGGTTTACAGGAAAAGGTTATCAGTTATCTAGTATGTAATCATATAAAAAATAACATTTTAATCCGAGCAAAGATTAGGGATAACACAAGGGGTATTTTTTCCTTATTTCAATAATTTCCAAAAATATTATCAACACATATCAATACTCAACGGTACCCTAAAAGGAAAATGTAGATATGGGGAATTAACATGGATAATATCTGATTTAGAATAGAATATTTTTTTGAAATCATTTCGCAGCTATCAATGCACTAAAAACCCAGACGTACATAGCCATTACAAAGGGGTTAAAAACCCACAAAAGGCCAAATTATCACCCCTTAAACCCGTCGATAACATAATAGAAACTTATTATAAATGTTTTCGCTCCTTCTTTTGCGAAATAGACTGAATAATTAAAAAGATTGCATTACGACACGTTTTTTTTTGGGGAATTCCTCGGGGAGCGTTGTGTCAGTGACTCAGGAAATCAGTTACTTGGAAAACGAAAAAGCGGGTGGGTGCTGTTATGTTGCGCCGCAATCAATATCATTCTATATGGGGTACGGTTCCACTACACCAGCATGTAAACCCCAAAAACGAAAAAAGTTTTTGTATTATGAAATAAACAATGTCCGTAGCAGTTAGATCTCCTTTTCATGTATTATGGATAACGACATAGGGAATTTTATGGTTTTACTTTCTAAGATTTGCAGATATCGTAATGTTTTTTTAAGTGTTTAACAGCCCTTAGTCTATTTAAACGGCTAATGGGTTGTGCAACACCCCTTAAAACATTACTATATCGGGAAAAAACTTTTAAAAAATAACCATAAATTTCCTCAATCAGTTTAAAATAACAGCCAAAAAGGTCTATCCCCCAAAGGCGGGCCGCTGGGGGCGGCCCGCCGGTGAGCCTCTAGCAAATTTCCCCGCGGCCCCTACGTCGTACACTTCCTCGGGGCCCCCGGTATACATACGGAGGGCCTCCCCGGGGGCCCTCCGTCTTTGCGTTTGCTGGGGTAGCTACCCCTCCGGGATTCTATACCATGTCCAGCGGGGCAGCTCTGGTCTTGATACCAAAACCGCAAATTTCAAATTCTGGACCCGGGAAAATTTAGAAGCAGAGAACTGTTAATGTTTCTGGTACCGGGGCCATGAAGACCAAAAATAACTCGTAGCCTCTTCACAGTGCCAGTATACATTAAGTCGCCCAAAACAATAAGGGTGTCCCAAAGATTTGGAATGAGGGCCCATACTTATAGAATATTAGGATTCGTCTTAGACTCGCTCGAGTCTTAAAAAAAGGGGCCGGGTCCTAAAAATCTCGAGCGGTCCAAAAACGCTAAGACCCTCCTAATTTCGCTTTTGGTAGGACTGGGTGGGGGGGGGTTCTAGCGGGGAGGGCAGGTCTCAGACTCGTCCCAAAACGAAACAGGGGGGGGGCAGCAGGCAGTGCTCCGCCGACTCCCGAAAAATTTTGTGACAGGAAAGATTTTTGGACGAACTTTGGGATACAAAACTAATCAAGCGAACCCCTTGGACCCGGGAAAGGGGTTATATATGTGACAGATTAGGCGAGATGAAATCAAGCCCCCTGCAAAAAATACGGCGATCTCTTTCCCGGAGCTGAAAGTTGTAATAAAACTTAGGCCCGGTTCACACTTCCTTTTTTCTGGACGTATCTACGTAATCGTTGTGTCCAATCAAAAGGACTCCCCAAGTAAAAAGTCCCCCCNGATCTTAAGATGTCTAGCCATAGCTTCTTCTTTTCAGAGTTTACCAACCCATCGTTGGCCCTCTACATGTAATCATTAAATCACTAAATTGTCTTCAATCTTTCTTTTAAGCCACCAACAAATAAATCAGACAATCAAGGATGTATGGGGTTGAGCTCACCCAAACTCATTATCATTGTATAGATTGGCTTGGATTGATTCATTTTATTAAATTTGCCAGTGATTGATGATCCACATACTGGCTAATAGAATATTGCCACTAATCTAACAGGACCCCCCAATATCATTCACCACGGGAGTCTCTCCTAGTAGCTGCACCACTCTTTGGTTAAAATATGCAAATGTGACAATGTTGGAAGATATTTATCGAGTGTGTTAATCCTAAGGTAGACTGGACAATCCAGCCTCTTTCACCCTCTTCCAACTTACTCGATCTGCGTCCTTGAAGTTTGTTGATGTCAATCATGTCACTGCAGACGTAGTAGCAGCAGCAGCAACAGTTTTTTTTTTTTTTTTTTTTTTTTAAGGCAGTGGTGACCCAGGGCTCGGATGGTAGGCTCTGGAGGTTCATTTGAGGGCTGTGATGGTTGGCCCTCGGCCGTGGTGGCGCAGGCAAGATTCTTATAGTGACGCCTGTGATTAGAGGCTCATGCCGCCCCCCTGTGTCCTCCGATGCACTCGCAATCGAAGGTAGAGTTGATGGGCAGGGCATGTGGGTGTTCTTAGGCCACTCGACGGTGCAGAAAGGTTTTCGTTTTCTTCGGGGATCGAACTCGGGTCACCGAGAACGCCAGTCGGAGACGCTAACCACTCCGCTACCGCCTCCCCGAACTACTACTGGTAGTACTACTACCAGTAGTTGTGGTAGTAGTAGTAGTAGATGTAGTATACAGTAAGAAGTAGTAGTAGCAGCAGTATAGGAGCTAGTAGTTGTAGTGGTAGTTGTAGTTGGAAGTTGTAGTGGAGGAGTAGTAATAGTAGTAGTAGCGCAACGTCGAAAATTCTTGGTCTAGATAATACTTGACTTGAAAAACCAATAAAAAGAGTTAACTTAAGCAATAAGAGTTAAGAGTTAAGTTAAGGGGTAGAGTACATTCACTTACATAGGGGTTCACAAAGAACCAGGGCCCATACTTATAGAATATTAGGATTCGTCTTAGACTCGCTCGTGTCTTAAAAATGGCGGCCGGCGTCCTAAATAATCTCGAGCGCGTCCTAAATCGCTAAGACTCGTCCTAATTTCGCTGTTTGGCTAGGACTGGGTGGGAGGTGTTCTAGCGGGCAGGGCAGCGTCTCAGACTCGTCCTAAAACGTAAACATGGGCGGAGCAGCAGCAGTGCTCCGCCGACTCCCGATTACTTTTCGTGACAGGAAAGATTTACTGGACGAACTTGGTCATACAGAACTAATCAAGCGATACCGCTTGGACCGAGAAGGGATTATGTATGTGACAGACTTAGTGCGAGATGTAATATCAAGCCCCACTGCAAGAATGACGGCTTTGAAGTATGAAAAGCCTATTTTTGGGTCCACGACAGAGCTAGTGCACAAGCTAATAAGTTAGGAAAGATCGCCACCCAGGGTAATCCCTGGGTAATCCGGCAACCTATTCCCACATCTGGTTAATAAATCAGGCTACACTTAGATCTGAAAGAGAAAGAATCGCACGTGTCTGGCAACGCCGTGCCAACCTCCGCCAACACTGGCTGGCCCCGCCCGCCAGCCCGTCATACCCATCCCATGAAGCTCCCCCGGGGAGAGGGGTTGAAAACTTGGTGGGGAAGGAAGGGTGGGAGGCCGAAGGCCGTGCACTAGCTCTGTCGTGGACCCAAAAATTGGCTTTTCATACTTCAAAGCCGTCATTTTAGGTCCCCTTAGAGCTAGTGCACAAGCTACCTGCCACTTGGAGACGGGGCAAGAATCCCCTAACCCCCGAGGGGAGAAGGAAGGCAACTGCTCAAGAAAACAAAAGGAAACGAAAAGCACCCCCAAGAATCAGGCGGAGTCGCCATGGACAGGCACGCTGACCAACCACCACACCAGACCAGCCGGAAGGTGGAAGCCCAGGGCAACACGACGGAGTGAGAGAGGAAACGAGCCACGAAGCACGAGGCCGGACTCCACGGTCCCCATACCGCGCCAGCAGGCCACCCGCTCAGAACGCAGACTAAGCCAAGCAACATCGAAGCGCCGAAACACACAGGGTGGAAGGCGTCCCCCACCCTCCAAGCCGGCACCACAACCGGGCGGAAACGGAGGACCTCCCGCCCGTCCCTACCCAGGACCACGGGCGAGAGGGAGAGGGAGACAGCAGACCCGTCCTGCGAGATGCGAGAAAACAGGCCACCAGAAGAAACCGGACAGCGCTTCAGGGAGACCCGAAACCCCGTCGCCAGGGCAACAAGGAACAGGACCGACGGGAGGAGACGATACCCGGAAGTGCCGGACCGAAACTGGCCTCCCAGGAGGTACCGGAGGACGTTCACCAGGGAACAAAAGGGGACAGGACGACGGGGGGATTCCGGAGAATAACCCCCTCTTCAGTAGGGGCACCGAACGGCGGTCCAGGACAAACACCCGGCCGTATTCGCCCAGCCAGCGCCGCCAGGCGACCGGAGAAAGAGGCAGAGGACCACCACCTGTTGGGGGCCAGGAAGGAGAGGAAATCCAGGACCACTGACCCCGAAACGCGACGAAAAACTGACCGATTGAGGAAAGACAGAAAGGCCGTCCAGAGGGCAGCCAAGCAGATGAGGAGCGGAGGGCCGACAAAATGTCCGCCGCATATGCGGCTGAGCCGATCGACTGAGGGAGGCACGGAGAAACACCAGACGGGAAGCGGCAATGGGGAAGGAATCCCGGCAGAGAGCACCTCCAGCAGAGCGAGGACCCCCCAAAGGAACAGAGGAGGGACACTAGTCCACAGAACGCAGAACCAAGACTGTAGGATCGCAGTACGTAGCACACCCTCAGGAGGACGCAGGGGCAGGGAGGAGGAAAACAGGTAAACAAGGCGCCACCTGTTCCAGACACCCAAGAGGGCGTCCGGCCGCCCTCGCAGGGACCCGGTCCACCCTCTTCAAAAAGGACAGCAGCTGGGCAGAGCGCCTGGACGCGCGAAGAGGGCCATCACCGGAAAGACCCACTGCCGACAGAGAACTGCAAAGCGCACCGGACGAAGCGCACCACCAACGCACCCCGGAGGCGAGAGAGGGCGGCGGTCCACTCGAACCCCACAACCGGCAGGAACCTGGCAGACAGACGGAGGGGGACAAGGGCCACCAGGACCAATATCCGCACCGAAAAGGGGCAAAAGAAGGACGGACCTGGAGGTCCCCTAGGCAGCAAAACAGAGGAAGGCGACCACGGTGACCATCCCGAAGTAGAGAACCGTCCCCTGGGGGACCGAAAACGACCGGAGGAAGAGGATAGGGACCAGCAGCACCCTGATATGATGTGGAGACGCCACTCCACCACTGAACACTCGCCGAAATTCCACCGGCCGACGGAGGAACGGGAGTCACGCCCGACAACCGAGGCATCCGGCAACACAAAAGACATGAGGAGCGGAAGCAACCACCGAGTTACGCGGTGAAAACGCCCCCAACAAGCCACGTGCCCACGAGCAAGAAGACCAATTTTCGATCATGGCTCGGGGACTCTCTGGGACAGGAGCGGTCACCATCCAGACAAGGTGATGGCGCCGGAGCCAGCCCCGGGGAGTGACCATTGCAGCGAAGGCAAGCAAGCCCAGAAGGAGCCCCCAGCGGCACCACGACGAAGGTAGGGACACCGAGGCTCGGCAGAGGCGGGGAAGAAGCATGGCCGCCGTCACCCCCGATACGAGATTGTGGCCGAACGGGAGCCCCATTGCACACCCAGCCAAGAGAAGCGATGGGCAAGAGAAAGGAATGACCATCCCCTAAAGACCAGGAAACCCATCCCTGCGTCGCCGCCACCGCCATGGCCCGGTCCAGCATGCATCCCGGCCGGGACGGGACGGTCACCAGCCAAACGGCCAGACTCAGGAGGGACTAGGAGCACTCGAACCAGGAAGATCCGCCTCGGTTATGCCCCCCAAGCACCAGGAGGCCACCCTGCCGCAAGCAAACGTCCGGGGACTGCCCTTCCAGACAAAAGGAGCCCCGGCGTTCCCTGCCGGGCCCCTACCCGCAAAACTCCAACCGAGAGGGTCTGGGGGCCTGTGGAGACACCAGCCCGTCGGTGGGGGAGGGGGGGGGACAAGGCGAGACACTGTAACAGGAAAGGCTCCGACAAAACCCCCGAATTGAAGGGGCCAATCCGGAGAACCTGGCGTCGAGGCATTACCGGCAGGCCACGAAAGGCCTCACGTCGAAGGGCCAAGCGACCAGCGACGGCCCCGTCGTCGAGGAGGGAGGCACCGAACGCATCACACGCGGTCGCCAGCCCCCGACAGACAGCAGACAGCGAGGCCAGGGCTGGGACTGGCCACCAAGAGAAAGCCACCTGGCCACCCGTGCACTCTCCTGGCGAAAGTCGGGCAGCCAAACGACGCCGGCACCGGCGCTCAAGCAAACAAGACGGAAGAAGCACCCTCGGAGGGACGAGGGAAGACGCTAGTGGAAGGCTCCGCAGCGAAAAGGGAGGAGGAAGCTTCCGGCAGACAGGAAGCAGAGAGGTGGAAGACCACGAACCGCCACCTCTCCGGCATGGCAAGGCCACAACCCCGTCCCCGTTCGAGCACTCCCAGCAGACATCGTCGAAGTCCGCAGTCGCAGAAGCAGTCCCCGTCGAGAGGGACGCGGAGAAAGGGGTACCTGTGACTCAGTCGAGGTGAAGAACAGGTCCCGGTTGGTAAAATCTTTACAAATCTTTACTTCAGCTTACCAAAAACTCTTTCATTCATAGAAAATGTCAAAATCTTTCTGAATCAAAATTCCTCTCGTGACTTCTGGCATCTAGCTAATAACATCTCTAACAATTTTTCTTCTTCATCTTTCCCTCCTATGCTTCACCCAGATGGCTCCACAGCTGTCTCATCTACTTCAAAAGCTGAACTCTTCGCTCAACATTGCTAAAAATTCACTCTGGCTGATGAAGGGCTTGTTCCTCCTTCTCCTCCACCTCTGAATTTATTATGCCTGTCATTAAGATCCTTCGGAATGATGTTTTCTTTGCCCTTTCTGGCCTAGATCCTCGGAAGGCTTACGGTCCTGACGGAGTCCCTCCTATTGTTCTCAAAAACTGTGCTTCTATGCTTGCACCTTGCCTGGTCCCAAAATTTTCCGTCTATGTCTATCTACTTCCACCTTTCCTTCTTGCTGGAAGTTTGCTCACATCCAACCTGTTCCTAAGAAGGGTGACCGTTCTAATCCTTCAAACTACCGTCCTTAGCTTTGACTTCCTGCCTTTCTATAGTTTTTGAATCTATACTTAATAAGAAAATTCTTAAGCATCTATCTGCTCACAATCTTCTATCTGATCGTCAGTACGGTTTCCCTAAAGGGCGATCTACTGGGGATCTTCTAGCTTTTCCTAACTGAATCTTGGTCATCCTCCTTTAGGGGTTTCGGTGAAACTTTTGCTGTTGCCCTTGACATATCAAAAGCTTTTTATAGAAATCCTGGCACAAATCTTTAATTGCCAAACTACCCTCATTCGGTTTCTATCCTTCTCTCTGTACCTTCATTTTAAGTTTCCTTTCAAAACCCTTCTATTGCAGCTACTGTAGACGGACATTGTTCTTCTCCTAAATCTATCAATAGTGGTGTTTTCCCCAGGGTTCTGTCCTATCACCCACTCTCTTTCTATTATTCTTAATGATCTTCTAAGTCTAACTCAAAGCCCTATCCACTCCTACGCTGATGATTCTACCCTGCTTTTTCAACGTCGTTTATTAGACGTCCAACTCACAGGAACTAAGTGATTCACGGAGAGATGCCACCGAGCGCTTAACTTCTGATTTTTCTATTATTTCTGATTGGGGCAAAGCAAACCTTGTTTTGTTCAATCCCCTCAAAAACCCAATTTCTTCACCTATCTACTCGACAAAACCTACCAGATACTATCCCCTTTTCTTCAATGACACTCAACCTGTCTCCTTCTTCTACAATAAACATTCTGGGACTGTCCTTTACAAAAAAATTGAACTGGAAATCTCACATCTCATCTCTTGCTAAAACAGCTTCTAAGAAGTTAGGTGTGCTGTGGCGTCTACGTCCTTTTTTTCTCCCTCCCAATTGTTTGCTCTCTACAGGGGCCTTATCCCCCCATGTATGGAGTATGTCCTCACATGTTTGGGAGGACCCCTCATACAGCTCTCCTAAACAGGGTTGAGTCAAAAGCTTTTCGTCTCATCAAATCCTCTCCTCTGACTGACTGTCTTCAATCTTTAAATCACCGCCGCAATGTTGCTTCTCTTGCTCTCTTCTACCGGTTATTTTTTTTTTATGCTCACTGCTCTTCTGACTTGGCTAACTGCATGCCTCCCCCACTCCCGCGGCTCGCTGCACAAGACTTTCTACTCATTCCCATCCCTATTCTGTCCGTCTTCCTAATGCAAGAGTTTTAAACAGTATCTTACTCTTTCATCCTTTCACTGGTAAACTCTGGAACTCTCTTCCTGTTTTTATTTTTCCACTTTCCTATGACTTAAATCTTTTCAAAAGAAGAGTAAAAAGACACCTCCCGAACTAAAATTGGGCCCACCCCTTTGTTTTTATTTTATTCTCTTACTGTCTTTTTTATAGGGGCTGGCAACTAAGTGGGCTTTAAAGTTACCCTTTTGTTGTGCCCTTGGCCAGATCCCCGTGATGTAAAAAAAAAAAAAAAAAAAAAAAAAAAAATGGGCCTCCAAACACCAGTAAGGCGTACACAGAGTCCATCCACCCCAAATACTCCAGAGGAAAGGGAGGTGAGGATGGGGGAAAGGCCCCCGGGGGCGTCCGCCGAACCGGAGCAGCGACGTCCCCACCCTGGAAGGCCACGGCCCGCGACCGCGGTGAGGGGGAGGGCAGAAGACACCACCAAACCCCCCCCAATAACAGCACGACCGACGGCGACCGAAGTGAAACAGAGGCAGCAGGCCGGAAGTTTAGAGACGAGGAGGAATGGTGGGACGATCTGCCGAGGCCCAGACGGAACCCAGAGCCCGTCTGGCCAGGACAGACGGAAGTGGCGGGGGGTGCGAGACACTAAGGCCCGCGACCACCAAATCCTCAAGGACAGCAAAGGCCCCGCCGTAACCCAGGGCACAACGCCCTCCAGAAAACGACCGTCAGCCAGCTACGCCGACCGGACCCCCTTCAGGACGGTAGAGTGTTGACCGGAGGCACGGGGCAAGCGAGGAGCAGAGTAGGGGCACCGGGACGTGAAGAACGCCGAGCAGCCCTGGGGTTTGCAGAGAAACCTCCGAAAAGGAGGCAAAACAGGGCGAGGGAAGGGACGAACCGCAGAACGAAACGCCCTTACCCCCCACCCCCAACAAACAGAGAGGACCCCATCCGGACGGTGCGAGCCACGAATCGCCGAACACCCTGCCCCGCCCACAGCCGCGAACGGAGAAGGAAAAAGGGGGAGGGAGAGAGGGCGGAGCCCCAGGGGCCAAGAAACACCACGGTCCCCTCGTCCAGGCCGGAAAAGGAAGGCAAAGAGGGCAGGAAATGGAGCAGGTAGCAAAGCCACGAACAAAAAAGCACCTGGCGCCTCCACCAACACCGACCCACTCCCCACCCGGAGGGGGGTGGTTGGAGTGGGGGGAAAAGGGGCCTGACCATGACCAAACTCCCACTCCAGCCCGACGCGGCAAGCCACGAACCGCGCAAGCCCCGCCCCGTCCCCCGGAGAGGGGGGGGGGTGGGGGGGGGCGTAGTACCGGGCGCAATAATCACCACGTTCCTCAGTGGCTGAGCAGAGCGGCGAGAGGGGGGGGGGGGGGCAGCGGCGGGAATCCTCAGGCCCATGAAGCAACACGCACCCTCTCCCCGTCTGGAAAAGAAGGCAAAGAGGGCAGGGAGGAAGGCGGTGGCCAAGTGGTTACCGTCTTGGGGTGCTGAACTCAATTTTCCGAGTTCAAATCCTGCCGGGGGCAACTCTTTAAAGAGCCTGGTAGGGAGCAGAAGGTCCCGAGTTCAAGTCTCACCAAGGAGCAAGAGTCAAAGCCAATCGTCGAGTGCCCAAAAGCCACCCACATGCAGCGTATACCTGTCTGCCGATTGCGAGTGTGACGGTGAACTCTGGGGGCTGCATGCGCCTAACCTGGAGATCAAGAACATCATAGAAAATGAGATCTTCACCTGAGCCCAAAATGTCACATAAAAATCCAGCCGCTCCACCAACGGGCGAGTTCGACCATCAAGACTCTCCTATGCCTACAGGCGCTATAGCTACAACGAAAAAAAAAAAGGGAATGGAGGAGTCTAGCGGCCAAGCCACAAAGCGCCAGTACTCCGGGCGCCGCCCTCCAACAACACTGACCCACACCCCTCAAAGGGGGGCTGAGCAGAGAGGCGGAGGGGGGGGGGTGGCATCGGCGGGAATCTTCAAGCACCATGAAGCACCACGCTCCCTCTCCCCTTCCTGGCAAGAAAGGAAAGAGGGCAGGGACGGGAGGAGTCGAGAGGCCAAAGCCACGAAGCGACAGCACTCCGGGTGCCCCCCGGAACACCACGCCCACCTGACCGACCATGGGGAGGGCAAAGAGGGCCGGAAACATGGAATAAGGTCCAGGCGACGCCTCTGACGCAGACACCACCCCCCACCCGGAGGGGGGGGGGGCAGAGTGGCGGGAGGGAGGTTCAGCAAGCCAGGGAAACACCCAACGCCTCGTCCGGCACTTGGGAGGGCACGGGCGAGAGGGGGAGGGCGACGCCCCGGGGACCAACACACGTAGAATCCCCAAACCCCCTCCCGGTGAGTCTAAGTGGGAAACCAGGAAACGCCCAACGCCCCGTACCGGCCCTTGGGGGGGGTCCGGCGGGGGGGGGGGAGGGGGGCGACGCTCCGGCATGAGCACGAGCGACGAATCCATCCGCCTCCCCTGGTTCCACATGGCAAGCCAGGAAAAGCCCAACGCCCCGTCCCGGCCCTTGGGAGGACCGGGCGGGGGTGGGAGGTGGGGGGGTGCGACGCCCCGGGCATCAGCACCAAGCGACGAATACATCCGCCTCCCCCTGGGTCCACATGGCAAGCCAGGAATCGCCCGACCCCTCATCCCGGCCCTTGGGAGGGTCCGGGCGGGGTGGGGGGGGTGCGATGCCCCGGGCATCAGCACGAGCGACGAATCCATCCGCCTCCCGCTGGGTCCACATGGCAAGCCAGGAATCGCCCGAAAGCCCCGTCCTGGCCCTTGGGAGGGTCCGGGCGGGTGGGGGGGGGGGGGGGGGGGGGGGGGGGGGGGCGCCAGCGCGCCCCGGGGACCAGCACGAGCGAAAGAATCCATCCGCCTTCCGCTGGGTCCACATGATAACCCGGAATCGCCCGACGCCCGATCCGGCCCTTGGGAGGGTCCGGGCGGGGTTTGGGGGGGGGGGTGCACGCCTGTGACGCCCCGGACACCAGCACGAGCGAAGTTTGAGTATGTGAAAAAGAAAAGGGCAGCACTCTATCACGTCCAAGTTGTATTTGATAGGAACTACAAAATTTTTGGACAGTTGCACAGTGACCGGGATCAACGCCTGACTCAAGAATCCAACACAGAGTGTGTTATTCCACACTCTTTGAGGGTGGGCATGTTCCTCCTGGGTGTCATCTGCTAGGAGACAGTAGCTACTGTAGTGAGAGGTGACTGTAGACTCCCTAATCAGCGTCCTCAGCCAGGCCTACAAACCAAATACAATAAGTAAATATTGTTTTTAAAATAGTAAATCTGTGTACTGTCATGCATGTGAATATAAATTGTACTAGAAAGCTAGGTAGTTAGCAATGGTAATGAATAGAAGGATAGGATATATAGGATATAAGCAATTACCTCAAGTCATGCATTTTCCAATACTAGACCATTTTAAGTTTACTTTATCACCGCTGGCTATTACATCAATTCTCATGTTGGTTTTATTCGTAACAGCATATACCCATTTGTTTTAAACGTCATTGACAGCTCCTCAGTTTGTTTCACCTAACCTAACCTAACTAGGTATACCATGTACCGTCTCCTCAATGCCACATACAAGGTTAGGTTAGTTAAAAGAAAGTAATGCATGAATTAAAAATGAGTAAAAATTTGAAAATTATTTATTATTTTTTTCGTTTATTAGTTTTTTTTCTATTTTTCCGGCAGAAATGACATAAAAAATGCAGTATATGGTATTAGAGACCTCCAACACACATAGGATTGATGTAAGTGATGTATGGTCATTAAGTAAAGTACAACTACTTGACCTGGCAAAGGAGGAGGTATGTATTATGTATTTCCGCATTTCATTTCAGACCTCAACACTACAAGGTATTTAACGGTATTTAAAAACTCATTCAATAAAGAAGGTCTCATTTTCTACAAGCGTGGCCAGCTGAGTCCTCATTAATTAGAAGAAGAAAACCTCATGAGTAGGCAATGCTACACATAGCTGGGCCGACTGGTATTTGTGTATCATTAAATTTTCTGATTTATTCTAAATAAAACAACAGCCGAGACTGCCCGGGGCCCAAGCTTACCGTCAAATGTTCTTATTTATTCTAAATAACACAACAGTATGGACTGCTGGGCCTAAGCTTACCGTCAATTTTCTTATTTATTCTAAAAAAACACAACAGCCGGGGCTGCCGGGCCTAAGCTTACCGTTAAATTTTCTTATTTATTCTAAATAACACAACAGCCGGGACTGCCGGGCCTAAGCTTACCGTCAAATGTTTTTTATTTATTCTAAATAACACCAACAGCCGGGACTGCCGGGCCTAAGCTTACCGTCAAATTTTTTTATTTATTCTAAAAAACACAAAAGCCGGGGCTGCCGGGCCTAAGCTAACCGTCAAATTTTCTTATTTATTCTAAATAAAACAACAGTATGGACTGCTGGCCTAAGCTTACCGTCAAATTTTCTTATTTATTCTAGGGGCTGCCGGGCCTAAGCTTACCGTCAAATTTGTTTATTCAAATTTTAAAAAACAACAGCCGGGCTGCCGGGGCCCAAGCTTACCGTCAAATTTGTTTTTTTCAATTTAATAACACAACAGCCGGGGCTGCCGGGCCTAAGCTTACCGTCAAATTTGTTTATTCAATTTAATAACACAACAGCCGGGCTGCCGGGGCCCAAGTTTACCGTCAAATTTGTTTATTCAATTTAAATAACACAACAGCCGCGACTGCCGGGGCCCGGGGTTAATTAACCCTTTAGGTTAAACAAAAAGAACACCAAAAAATTTCTTAACTAACTTAACACCTAAATCTAAAAAACCAACCAACTTTACCTAACCAGCTTTTATTATNACTAGAGCCTCGAACCAGAAGATCCGCCTCGGTTATGCCCCAAGCACCAGGAGGCCACCCTGCCGCAAGCAAACGTCCGGGGACTGCCCTTCCAGACAAAAGGAGCCCCGGCGTTCCCTGCCGGGCCCCTACCCGCAAAACTCCAACCGAGAGGGTCTGGGGGCCTGTGGAGACACCAGCCCGTCGGTGGGGGAGGGGGGGGGACGAGGCGAGACACTGTAACAGGAAAGGCTCCGACAAAACCCCCGAAGTGAAGGGGCCAATCCGGAGAACCTGGCGTCGAGGCATTACCGACAGGCCACGAAAGGCCTCACGTCGAAGGGCCAAGCGACCAGCGACGGCCCCGTCGTCGAGGAGGGAGGCACCGAACGCATCACACGCGGTCGCCAGCCCCCGACAGACAGCAGACAGCGAGGCCAGGGCTGGGACTGGCCACCAAGAGAAAGCCACCTGGCCACCCGTGCACTCTCCTGGCGAAAGTCGGGCAGCCAAACGACGCCGGCACCGGCGCTCAAGCAAACAAGACGGAAGAAGCACCCTCGGAGGGACGAGGGAAGACGCTAGTGGAAGGCTCCGCAGCGAAAAGGGAGGAGGAAGCTTCCGGCAGACAGGAAGCAGAGAGGTGGAAGACCACGAACCGCCACCTCTCCGGCATGGGCAAGGCCACAACCCCGTCCCCGTTCGAGCACTCCCAGCAGACATCGTCGAAGTCCGCAGTCGCAGAAGCAGTCCCCGTCGAGAGGGACGCGGAGAAAGGGGTACCTGTGACTCAGTCGAGGTGAAGAACAGGTCCCGGTTGGTAAAATCTTTACAAATCTTTACTTCAGCTTACCAAAAACTCTTTCATTCATAGAAAATGTCAAAATCTTTCTGAATCAAATTCCTCTCGTGACTTCTGGCATCTAGCTAATAACATCTCTAACAATTTTTCTTCTTCATCTTTCCCTCCTATGCTTCACCCAGATGGCTCCACAGCTGTCTCATCTACTTCTAAAGCTGAACTCTTCGCTCAAACATTTGCTAAAAATTTCACTCTGGCTGATGAAGGGCTTGTTCCTCCTTCTCCTCCACCCTCTGAATTTATTATGCCTGTCATTAAGATCCTTCGGAATGATGTTTTCTTTGCCCTTTCTGGCCTAGATCCTCGGAAGGCTTACGGTCCTGACGGAGTCCCTCCTATTGTTCTCAAAAACTGTGCTTCTATGCTTGCACCTTGCCTGGTCAAACTTTTCCGTCTATGTCTATCTACTTCCACCTTTCCTTCTTGCTGGAAGTTTGCTCACATCCAACCTGTTCCTAAGAAGGGTGACCGTTCTAATCCTTCAAACTACCGTCCTATAGCTTTGACTTCCTGCCTTTCTATAGTTTTTGAATCTATACTTAATAAGAAGATTCTTAAGCATCTATCTGCTCACAATCTTCTATCTGATCGTCAGTACGGTTTCCGTAAAGGGCGATCTACTGGCGATCTTCTAGCTTTCCTAACTGAATCTTGGTCATCCTCCTTTAGGGGTTTCGGTGAAACTTTTGCTGTTGCCCTTGACATATCAAAAGCTTTTGATAGAGTCTGGCACAAATCTTTAATTGCCAAACTACCCTCATTCGGTTTCTATCCTTCTCTCTGTACCTTCATTTTAAGTTTCCTTTCAAACCGTTCTATTGCAGCTACTGTAGACGGACATTGTTCTTCTCCTAAATCTATCAATAGTGGTGTTCCCCAGGGTTCTGTCCTATCACCCACTCTCTTTCTATTATTCATTAATGATCTTCTAAGTCTAACTCAAAGCCCTATCCACTCCTACGCTGATGATTCTACCCTGCATTTTTCAACGTCGTTTATTAGACGTCCAACTCAACAGGAACTAAGTGATTCACGGAGAGATGCCACCGAGCGCTTAACTTCTGATCTTTCTATTATTTCTGATTGGGGCAAAGCAAACCTTGTTTTGTTCAATGCCTCAAAAACCCAATTTCTTCACCTATCTACTCGACAAAACCTACCAGATAACTATCCCCTCTTCTTCAATGACACTCAACTGTCTCCTTCTTCTACAATAAACATTCTAGGACTGTCCTTTACTAAAAATATGAACTGGAAATCTCACATCTCATCTCTTGCTAAAACAGCTTCTAAGAAGTTAGGTGTGCTGTGGCGTCTACGTCCTTTTTTTTCTCCCTCCCAATTGCTTGCTCTCTACAGGGGCCTTATCCGCCCATGTATGGAGTATGTCTCACATGTTTGGGGAGGATCCACTCATACAGCTCTCCTAAACAGGGTTGAGTCAAAAGCTTTTCGTCTCATCAACTCCTCTCCTCTGACTGACTGTCTTCAATCTTTAAATCACCGCCGCAATGTTGCTTCTCTTGCTCTCTTCTACCGTTATTTTCATGCTCACTGCTCTTCTGAACTTGCTAACTGCATGCCTCCCCCACTCCCGCGGCCTCGCTGCACAAGACTTTCTACTCATTCCCATCCCTATTCTGTCCGTCTTCCTAATGCAAGAGTTAATCAGTATCTTTACTCTTTCATCCCTTTCACTGGTAAACTCTGGAACTCTCTTCCTGTTTCTATTTTTCCACTTTCCTATGACTTAAATCTTTTCAAAAGAAGAGTAACAAGACACCTCCCGAACTAAATTGGCCTACCCCTTTGTTTTTATTTTATTCTCTTACTGTCTTCTTTATAGGGACTGGCAACTAAGTGGGCTTTATGTTACCCATTTTTGTTGTGCCCTTGGCCAGATCCCTGTGATGTAAAAAAAAAAAAAAAAAAAAAAAAAAAAAAATGGACCTCCAAACACACCAGTAAGGCGTACACAGAGTCCATCCACCCCAAATACTCCAGAGGAACGGGAGGTGAGGATGGGGAAGGCCCCGGGGACGTCCGCCGAACCGGAGCAGCGACGTCCCTACCCTGGAAGGCCACGGCCCGCGAACCGCGGTGAGGGGGAGGGGCAGAAGACACCACCAAACCCCCTCCAATAACAGCACGACCGACGGCGACCGAAGTGAAGCAGAGGCAGCAGGCCGGGAAGTGAGAGACGAGGAGGAATGGTGGGACGATCTGCCGAGGCCCAGACGGGAACCCAGAGCCCCGTCTGGCCAGGACAGACGGAAGTGGCGGTGGGTGCGAGACACTAAGGCCCGCGACCACCAATCCTCAAGGACAGCAAAGGCCCCGCCGGTAAGGCAGGGCACAACGCCCTCCAGAAAAACGACCGTCAGCCAGCTACGGCCGACCGGACACCCTTCAGGACGGTAGAGTGTTGACCGGAGGCACGGGGCAAGCGAGGAGCAGAGCTAGGGGCACCGGGACGTGAAGAACGCCGAGCAGCCCTGGGCTTTGCAGAGAAACCTCCGAAAAAGGAGGCAAAACAGGGCGAGGGAAGGGACGAACCGCAGAACGAAACGCCCTTACCCCCCACCCCACAAGCAGAGAAGGACCCCATCCGGACGGTGCGAGCCACGAATCGCCGAACACCCTGCCCCGCCCACAGCCGCGAACGGAGAGAGGAAAAAGGGGGGAGGGAGAGAGGGCGGAGCCCCAGGCGCCAAGAACCACCACGGTCCATCGTCCAGGCCGGAAAAGGAAGGCAAAGAGGGCAGGAAATGGAGACAGGTAGCAAAGCCACGAACAACAAAGCACCTGGCGCCTCCACCAACACCGACCCACTCCCCCACCCGGAGGGGGGTGGTTGGAGTGGCGGGAAAAGGGGCCTGACCATGACCAAAACTCCGCACTCCAGCCCGACGCGGCAAGCCACGAACCGGCGCAAGCCCCGCCCCGTCCCCCGGAGAGGGGGAGGGGTGGGGGGGGGCGTAGTACCAGGCGCCAATAATCACCACGTTCCCTCAGTGGCTGAGCAGAGCGGCGAGAGGGGGGGGGGGGGCAGCGGCGGGAATCCTCAGGCCCATGAAGCAACACGCACCCTCTCCCCTGTCTGGCAAAGAAGGCAAAGAGGGCAGGGAGGAGGCGGTGGCCAAGTGGTTACCGTCTTGGGGTGCTGAACTCAATGTTCCGAGTTCGAATCCTGCCGGGGGCAACTCTTTCAAGAGCCTGGTAGGGGAGCAGAAGGTCCCGAGTTCAAGTCTCACCAAGGAGCAAGAGTCAAAGCAATCGTCGAGTGACCAAAGCAACCCACATGCAGCGTATACCTGTCTGCCGATTGCGAGTGTGACGGTGGACTCTAGGGGCTGCATGCGCCTAACCTGGAGATCAAGAACATCATAGAAAATGAGATCTTCACCTGAGACCACAGATGTCACTATAAAAATCCAGCCTGCTCCACCAACGGGCGAGTTCGACCAACATCAAGACTCTCCATATGCCTACAGGCGCTATAGGCTACAACGTAAAAAAAAAAGGGAATGGAGGAGTCTAGCGGCCAAAGCCACAAAGCGCCAGTACTCCTGGCGCCGCCCTCCAACAACACTGACCCACACCCCCTCGAAGGGGGCTGAGCAGAGAGGCGAGAGGGGGGGGGGTGGCATCGGCGGGAATCTTCAAGCACCATGAAGCACCACGCTCCCTCTCCCCTTCCTGGCAAGAAAGGCAAAGAGGGCAGGGACTGGAGGAGTCGAGAGGCCAAAGCCACGAAGCGACAGCACTCCGGGTGCCACCCGGAAACACCACGCCCACCCTGACCGACCATGAGGACGGCAAAGAGGGCCGGGAAACATGGAATAAGGTCCCAGGCGACGCCTCTGACGCAGACACCACCCCCCACCCGGAGGGGGGGGGGCAGAGTGGCGGGAGGGAGGTTCAGGCAAGCCAGGAATCACCCAACGCCTCGTCCCGGCACTTGGGAGGGGCACGGGCGAGGAGGGGGAGAGGCGACGCCCCGGGCACCAACACGAGCGTAGAATCCAACCGCCTCCCGGTGAGTCTAAGTGGCAAGCCAGGAAACGCCCAACGCCCCGTACCGGCCCTTGGGAGGGTCCGGGCGGGGGGGGGGGAGGGGGGCGACGCTCCGGCATGAGCACGAGCGACGAATCCATCCGCCTCCCGCTGGTTCCACATGGCAAGCCAGGAAACGCCCAACGCCCCGTCCCGGCCCTTGGGAGGGACCGGGCGGGGGTGGGAGGTGGGGGGGTGCGACGCCCCGGGCATCAGCACAAGCGACGAATACATCCGCCTCCCGCTGGGTCCACATGGCAAGCCAGGAATCGCCCGACCCCTCATCCCGGCCCTTGGGAGGGTCCGGGCGGGGTGGGGGGGGTGCGATGCCCCGGGCATCAGCACGAGCGACGAATCCATCCGCCTCCCGCTGGGTCCACATGGCAAGCCAGGAATCGCCCGACGCCCCGTCCTGGCCCTTGGGAGGGTCCGGGCGCGGTGGGGGGGGGGGGGGGGGGGGGGGGGGGGCGACGCCAGCGACGCCCCGGGCACCAGCACGAGCGACGAATCCATCCGCCTTCCGCTGGGTCCACATGATAAGCCAGGAATCGCCCGACGCCCCGATCCGGCCCTTGGGAGGGTCCGGGCGGGGTTGGGGGTGGGGGGGTGCGACGCCTGTGACGCCCCGGACACCAGCACGAGCGAAGTTGAGTATGTGAACAGAAAAGGGCAGCACTCTATCAACGTCCAAGTTGTATTTGATAGGAACTACAAATTTTTGGACAGTTGCACAGTGACCGGGATCAACGCCTGACTCAAGAATCCAACACGAGTGTGTTATTCACACTCTTTGAGGGTGGTCATGTTCCTCCTGGATGTCATCTGCTAGGAGACAGTAGCTACTGTAGTGAGAGGTGACTGTAGACTCCCTATCAGCGTCCTCAGCCAGGCCTACAAACCAACTACAATAAGTAAGTATTGTTTAAGATAGTACTCTGTGTACTGTCATGCATGATGAATATAAATTGTACTAGAAAGGCTAGGTAGTGTAGCAATGGTAATGAATAGAAGGATAGGATATATAGGATATAAGCAATTACCTCAAGTCATGCATTTTCCAATACTAGACCATTTTAAGTTTACTTTATCACCGCTGGCTATACATCAATTCTCATGTTGGTTTATATTCGTAACAGCATATACCCAATTGTTTTAAACGTCATTGACAGCTGCCTCAGTTTGTTTCACCTAACCTAACCTAACTAGGTATACCATGTACCGTCTCCTCAATGCCACATACAAGGTTAGGTTAGTTAAAAGAAAGTAATGCATGAATTAAAAATGAGTACAAATATTGAAAAATTATTTATATATTTATTTCAGTTTATTTAGTTTTTTTTCTATTTTTCCGGCAGTAATGACATAAAAAATGCAGTATATGGTATTAGAGACCTCCAACACACATAGGATTGATGTAAGTGATGTAGTGGTCATTAAGTAAAGTACAACTACTTGACCTGGCAAAGGAAGGAGGTATGTATTATGTAATTTCCGCATTTCATTACAGACCTCAACACTACAAGGTATTTAACGGTATTTAACAACTCATTCAATAAAGAAGGTCTCATTTTCTATCAAGCGTGGCCAGCTGAGTGCCTCATTAATTAGAAGAAGAAAACCTCATGAGTAGCAATGCTACACATAGCTGGGGCCGACTGGTATTTGTGTATCATTAAATTTTCTGATTTATTCTAAATAACACAACAGCCGAGACTGCCGGGCCTAAGCTTACCGTCAAATGTTCTTATTTATTCTAAATAACACAACAGTATGGACTGCTGGGCCTAAGCTTACCGTCAAATTTTCTTATTTATTCTAAATAACACAACAGCCGGGACTGCCGGGCCTAAGCTTACCGTTAAATTTTCTTATTTATTCTAAATAACACAACAGCCGGGACTGCCGGGCCTAAGCTTACCGTCAAATGTTCTTATTTATTCTAAATAACACAACAGCCGGGACTGCCGGGCCTAAGCTTACCGTCAAATTTTATTATTTATTCTAAATAACACAACAGCCGGGACTGCCGGGCCTAAGCTAACCGTCAAATTTTCTTATTTATTCTAAATAAAACAACAGTATGGACTGCTGGGCCTAAGCTTACCGTCAAATTTTCTTATTTATTCTAGGGTCTGCCGGGCCTAAGCTTACCGTCAAATTTGTTTATTCAATTTAAATAACAACAGCCGGGGCTGCCGGGCCTAAGCTTACCGTCAAATTTGTTTATTCAATTTAAATAACACAACAGCCGGGGCTGCCGGGCCTAAGCTTACCGTCAAATTTGTTTATTCAATTTAAATAACACAACAGCCGGGGCTGCCGGGCCTAAGTTTACCGTCAAATTTGTTTATTCAATTTAAATAACACAACAGCCGCGACTGCCGGGCCGGGCTTAATTAACCATTTAGGTTAAACAACAGAACACCAAAAAAATCTATCCTTAACTTAACTTAAACACCTAAATCTAACCAAACCAAACCTAAACTTTACCTAACCTAGCTATTATTATATAAAAATGTCCTATATTTTTGGTTTCCGCAAGTGAATAACAACTGCACAATATACTGAGCAGAAAATAATAGAGAAAAAGTAACCGGTAAGGCATGTGCAGCCAGCATACTCCTGGGGAATTTTAACCACCAAGATTATTTATTTTCTATTGCGGAGGAATTGATCATGACCATTATTGAAATTCATCTCATGCATTACAGAGATCACAAGAGAACAAAAAGTGTTGTGGAGGGAGCGATCGGGCATTGGAAGTGGCAGTTTTATATCCTCCACAGTGAAATAAGAATTAAGTCCTCTGCTTATGCGTGCCGGATAATCGAGGTCTGTGCTATGCTGCATAACTTATGCAAAGATAGAAACCTGAGTGTACCTGAGGAAGGGGGACATGAAGTTGACGAGGACGACGAGCCTCCACACCCTCAACAAGCAGGACCATCACCCCATGCTGCTGGACCGAAGCTGGGAGGTGTGCGCTACAGGGATACCTATGTGAACCTTCACTACGGACATGTAAGTGCTACAACCAGTCACAATTCAGCTCGTATAGCACTGTATCAATTTATGATGACTAATTATAAGTATGAATGATGTGGTACATTTAATAAATAGCTGATGCATAGTCCACTGTATACCTGGACTGCACACGCGACAATGTCGGGTGGGGTGGTGCGACGCCTGTGACGCCCGGACACCAGCACGAGCGAAGTTGAGTATGTGAACAGAAAAGGGCAGCACTCTATCAACGTCCAAGTTGTATTTGATAGGAACTACAAATTTTTGGACAGTTGCACAGTGACCGGGATCAACGCCTGACTCAAGAATCCAACACGAGTGTGTTATTCACACTCTTTGAGGGTGGTCATGTTCCTCCTGGATGTCATCTGCTAGGAGACAGTAGCTACTGTAGTGAGAGGTGACTGTAGACTCCCTATCAGCGTCCTCAGCCAGGCCTACAAACCAACTACAATAAGTAAGTATTGTTTAAGATAGTACTCTGTGTACTGTCATGCATGATGAATATAAATTGTACTAGAAAGGCTAGGTAGTGTAGCAATGGTAATGAATAGAAGGATAGGATATATAGGATATAAGCAATTACCTCAAGTCATGCATTTTCCAATACTAGACCATTTTAAGTTTACTTTATCACCGCTGGCTATTACATCAATTCTCATGTTGGTTTATATTCGTAACAGCATATACCCAATTGTTTTAAACGTCATTGACAGCTGCCTCAGTTTGTTTCACCTAACCTAACCTAACTAGGTATACCATGTACCGTCTCCTCAATGCCACATACAAGGTTAGGTTAGTTAAAAGAAGGTAATGCATGAATTAAAAATGAGTACAAATATTGAAAAATTTTTTATATATTTATTTCAGTTTATTTAGTTTTTTTTTCTATTTTTCCGGCAGTAATGACATAAAAAATGCAGTATATGGTATTAGAGACCTCCAACACACATAGGATTGATGTAAGTGATGTAGTGGTCATTAAGTAAAGTACAACTACTTGACCTGGCAAAGGAAGGAGGTATGTATTATGTAATTTCCGCATTTCATTACAGACCTCAACACTACAAGGTATTTAACGGTATTTAACAACTCATTCAATAAAGAAGGTCTCATTTTCTATCAAGCGTGGCCAGCTGAGTGCCTCATTAATTAGAAGAAGAAAACCTCATGAGTAGCAATGCTACACATAGCTGGGGCCGACTGGTATTTGTGTATCATTAAATTTTCTGATTTATTCTAAATAACACAACAGCCGAGACTGCCGGGCCTAAGCTTACCGTCAAATGTTCTTATTTATTCTAAATAACACAACAGTATGGACTGCTGGGCCTAAGCTTACCGTCAAATTTTCTTATTTATTCTAAATAACACAACAGCCGGGACTGCCGGGCCTAAGCTTACCGTTAAATTTTCTTATTTATTCTAAATAACACAACAGCCGGGACTGCCGGGCCTAAGCTTACCGTCAAATGTTCTTATTTATTCTAAATAACACAACAGCCGGGACTGCCGGGCCTAAGCTTACCGTCAAATTTTATTATTTATTCTAAATAACACAACAGCCGGGACTGCCGGGCCTAAGCTAACCGTCAAATTTTCTTATTTATTCTAAATAAAACAACAGTATGGACTGCTGGGCCTAAGCTTACCGTCAAATTTTCTTATTTATTCTAGGGTCTGCCGGGCCTAAGCTTACCGTCAAATTTGTTTATTCAATTTAAATAACAACAGCCGGGGCTGCCGGGCCTAAGCTTACCGTCAAATTTGTTTATTCAATTTAAATAACACAACAGCCGGGGCTGCCGGGCCTAAGCTTACCGTCAAATTTGTTTATTCAATTTAAATAACACAACAGCCGGGGCTGCCGGGCCTAAGTTTACCGTCAAATTTGTTTATTCAATTTAAATAACACAACAGCCGCGACTGCCGGGCCGGGCTTAATTAACCATTTAGGTTAAACAACAGAACACCAAAAAAATCTATCCTTAACTTAACTTAAACACCTAAATCTAACCAAACCAAACCTAAACTTTACCTAACCTAGCTATTATTATATAAAAATGTCCTATATTTTTGGTTTCCGCAAGTGAATAACAACTGCACAATATACTGAGCAGAAAATAATAGAGAAAAAGTAACCGGTAAGGCATGTGCAGCCAGCATACTCCTGGGGAATTTTAACCACCAAGATTATTTATTTTCTATTGCGGAGGAATTGATCATGACCATTATTGAAATTCATCTCATGCATTACAGAGATCACAAGAGAACAAAAAGTGTTGTGGAGGGAGCGATCGGGCATTGGAAGTGGCAGTTTTATATCCTCCACAGTGAAATAAGAATTAAGTCCTCTGCTTATGCGTGCCGGATAATCGAGGTCTGTGCTATGCTGCATAACTTATGCAAAGATAGAAACCTGAGTGTACCTGAGGAAGGGGGACATGAAGTTGACGAGGACGACGAGCCTCCACACCCTCAACAAGCAGGACCATCACCCCATGCTGCTGGACCGAAGCTGGGAGGTGTGCGCTACAGGGATACCTATGTGAACCTTCACTACGGACATGTAAGTGCTACAACCAGTCACAATTCAGCTCGTATAGCACTGTATCAATTTATGATGACTAATTATAAGTATGAATGATGTGGTACATTTAATAAATAGCTGATGCATAGTCCACTGTATACCTGGACTGCACACGCGACAATGTCGGGTGGGGGGGTGCGACGCCTGTGACGCCCCGGACACCAGCACGAGCGAAGTTGAGTATGTGAACAGAAAAGGGCAGCACTCTATCAACGTCCAAGTTGTATTTGATAGGAACTACAAATTTTTGGACAGTTGCACAGTGACCGGGATCAACGCCTGACTCAAGAATCCAACACGAGTGTGTTATTCACACTCTTTGAGGGTGGTCATGTTCCTCCTGGATGTCATCTGCTAGGAGACAGTAGCTACTGTAGTGAGAGGTGACTGTAGACTCCCTATCAGCGTCCTCAGCCAGGCCTACAAACCAACTACAATAAGTAAGTATTGTTTAAGATAGTACTCTGTGTACTGTCATGCATGATGAATATAAATTGTACTAGAAAGGCTAGGTAGTGTAGCAATGGTAATGAATAGAAGGATAGGATATATAGGATATAAGCAATTACCTCAAGTCATGCATTTTCCAATACTAGACCATTTTAAGTTTACTTTATCACCGCTGGCTATTACATCAATTCTCATGTTGGTTTATATTCGTAACAGCATATACCCAATTGTTTTAAACGTCATTGACAGCTGCCTCAGTTTGTTTCACCTAACCTAACCTAACTAGGTATACCATGTACCGTCTCCTCAATGCCACATACAAGGTTAGGTTAGTTAAAAGAAAGTAATGCATGAATTAAAAATGAGTACAAATATTGAAAAATTATTTATATATTTATTTCAGTTTATTTAGTTTTTTTTCTATTTTTCCGGCAGTAATGACATAAAAAATGCAGTATATGGTATTAGAGACCTCCAACACACATAGGATTGATGTAAGTGATGTAGTGGTCATTAAGTAAAGTACAACTACTTGACCTGGCAAAGGAAGGAGGTATGTATTATGTAATTTCCGCATTTCATTACAGACCTCAACACTACAAGGTATTTAACGGTATTTAACAACTCATTCAATAAAGAAGGTCTCATTTTCTATCAAGCGTGGCCAGCTGAGTGCCTCATTAATTAGAAGAAGAAAACCTCATGAGTAGCAATGCTACACATAGCTGGGGCCGACTGGTATTTGTGTATCATTAAATTTTCTGATTTATTCTAAATAACACAACAGCCGAGACTGCCGGGCCTAAGCTTACCGTCAAATGTTCTTATTTATTCTAAATAACACAACAGCCGGGACTGCCGGGCCTAAGCTTACCGTCAAATTTTATTATTTATTCTAAATAACACAACAGCCGGGACTGCCGGGCCTAAGCTAACCGTCAAATTTTCTTATTTATTCTAAATAAAACAAAGTATGGACTGCTGGGCCAAGCTTACCGTCAAATTTTCTTATTTATTCTAGGGTCTGCCGGGCCTAAGCTTACCGTCACAAATTTGTTTATTCAATTAAATAACAACAGCCGGGGCTGCCGGGCCTAAGCTTACCGTAAAATTTGTTTATTCAATTTAAATAACACAACAGCCGGGGCTGCCGGGCCTAAGCTTACCGTCAAATTTGTTTATTCAATTTAAATAACACAACAGCCGGGGCTGCCGGGCCTAAGTTTACCGTCAAATTTGTTTTTTCAATTTAAATAACACAACAGCCGCGGACTGCCGGGCCGGGCTTAATTAACCATTTAGGTTAAACAACAGAACACCAAAAAAAAATCTATCCTTAACTTAACTTAAACACCTAAATCTAACCAAACCAAACCTAAACTTTACCTAACCTAGCTATTATTATATAAAAATGTCCTATATTTTTGGTTTCCGCAAGTGAATAACAACTGCACAATATACTGAGCAGAAAATAATAGAGAAAAAGTAACCGGTAAGGCATGTGCAGCCAGCATACTCCGGGGGAATTTTAACCACCAAGATTATTTATTTCTATTGCGGAGGAATTGATCATGACCATTATTGAAATTCATCTCATGCATTACAGAGATCACAAGAGAACAAAAAGTGTTGTGGAGGGAGCGATCGGGCATTGGAAGTGGCAGTTTTATATCCTCCACAGTGAAATAAGAATTAAGTCCTCTGCTTATGCGTGCCGGATAATCGAGGTCTGTGCTATGCTGCATAACTTATGCAAAGATAGAAACCTGAGTGTACCTGAGGAAGGGGGACATGAAGTTGACGAGGACGACGAGCCTCCACACCCTCAACAAGCAGGACCATCACCCCATGCTGCTGGACCGAAGCTGGGAGGTGTGCGCTACAGGGATACCTATGTGAACCTTCACTACGGACATGTAAGTGCTACAACCAGTCACAATTCAGCTCGTATAGCACTGTATCAATTTATGATGACTAATTATAAGTATGAATGATGTGGTACATTTAATAAATAGCTGATGCATAGTCCACTGTATACCTGGACTGCACACGCGACAATGTTTTGAATTGCGGGGCTGCATAGGGGCCTGGCTACAGGCTGCCAAGGAGTGTATTGGGGAGCGCCCGAGGTCAAGGCGTGGTTTTGTCTCGACGGAGACGCTGGAAAAAATCGAGGAGAGTCGCGCTGCCAGGCTGGCTGGGAACCGGGACCAGCACAGGGCTCTGTCACGCCGGACTAGAACCCCCCTGAGGAGAGACAAGGAGAGGTATGTCAGGAGTCTCGCTGAGGATGACGAGGGTCATTTGAACGCTAATGACCTCCGACCCGTCTACCGAGCCCTGAAGAAGCTCCGTTCCAAGTCTCCTTCTTGGGCGAGTGCTATTCGAACAGCAGATGGGCGCCTCGTGTCGGACATGGATGGGCAGATGGCTCGTTGGGCTGAGTACTTTGGGCAGTTGTTCACGGTGGACCCTCCAACTGAGCAGCTTCACACCACTGGGTTACAGGCAGTGGATGCCGATCCTCCCATTGACGAAACCGCACCCTCTCTTGACGAAGTCAGAGAGGCTGTAGCAAAGTTGAAGGGTGGAAAGGCAGCTGGTGTTTGTAATATCAGTGCGGAGCTCCTCAAAGCTGGGGGTGAGGCCATGATCCGCGGGTTGCATGCTGTCCTGACTGCCGTGTGGCAATCAGGTACCATTCCTCCTGACTGGAAAAGGGGGCTGGTCGTCCCTATCTGGAAAGGGAAAGGGGACCGTCAGGACTGCAACAATTACCGCGGTATTACACTGCTCAGCGTACCAGGCAAGGTGCTTGCCCATCTATTGCTGACACGAATTCGCAGTCATCTGGTGAAGCATCAGAGACCTCAGCAGTCTGGGTTCACGCCTGGTAAGTCAACAACGGACCGTATCCTAGCGCTTCGTTTCCTGGTGGAACGCCGACGTGAGTTTCGACAGGGGATGCTTGCAGCCTATGTTGATCTCAAGAAGGCGTTTGACTCAGTGCATCGTGAGTCACTCTGGGATCTTCTGCGACTTCGAGGGATTCCTGCAAGGACTACTGGTTTGATAACTGGTCTGTATTCTGGGACTGATAGTGCTGTGAAGTGTGGGGCAGGTGTATCCAGCTTCTTTCCTGTGAATACAGGAGTGAGGCAAGGGTGCGTCCTTGCCCCATCACTTTTCAACGCTTGTATGGACTGGGTATTGGACAAGGTTGTAGATCAAAGTGATTGTGGAGCATCCGTCGGCAACACCAAGATCACTGATCTTGTTTTTGCCGATGATGCAGTAATCTTTGCTGAGTCGCTGGAGGTCCTGGTGGTGGCTCTCGAGGCGCTGCACGAGGAGGCAAAGCCTTTGGGACTTGAGGTCTCCTGGCTCAAGACCAAGGTCCAGGTGTTTGGAGACTTACTAGATGAAGCCGTACAGTCTGTTCATGCGTGTGGCGAGGACATTGAGATCTTGGAAAGTTTTACATACCTTGGTAGCGCAGTCCATAATGACGGCGGGTCACGTCAAGAAGCCTTACGGCGGATTGGCATAGCCCACGGTGTTATGGACTCGCTCAGCGGAAGTATTTGGCGTTGTCGGTACCTGTGCAGGAGGACAAAGATCCGGATCTTCAAGTCGCTTGTTATCCCTGTCTTACTCTATGGTTGTGAGACATGGACACTAAATAGTGACTTGAAGAGACGAATCAATGTCTTTGGTAATAAGTGTCTTCGCAGAATCATGGGGTATCGCTGGGATGATTACGTGTTAAATCAACGATTGCACCGTGAGACTGAATCGAGGCCTATTACCTGCATAGTCCGTCAGCGCCAACTTCGGCTATATGAGCATGTGGCACGCTACCCTGAAACCGATCCTTCCCATCGGATTGTATCTGTAAGAGACAATCCGGCGTGGAGGAGGCCAAGGGGGCGCCCACAAGGCTCGTGGCTTGGGCAAGTTGATGTTTCTTGTCGAGAGCTGCTTGGTATGGGAAAGGAGCCTGCATGGGAACTCGCGCGTGGTGACCCCCGGGAGTGGCGTCGTAGTGTGGGCGAGGCGACGCGCCCCCCGGCGTATGCCCCCAATGATTGATTGATTGATAGGGGCCTGCGGGGCGCCCGGCAAAGAGATACAGTGGTCGATGGACTATCATATAGACTGGTTTATCAATATATATAATATACTGTAATCTTCGTAAATGTTTGTTCTATAATATTATCAAATAAAAAAACAGTAAAACACGCTAAAGAAATGCCATTACGAGACTATGAAGAAATATACGTGAACTTAATATTCACTTAACTCTTCGCCATTTAAAACTTTGCGAGTCAACTTTTATCATGAAGGGTATCAATAGAAGCTCAATTGTATTAGCTTTCCATTGCTATACTTCGTTATCTGATAAATTAATTAGAACCATGCATAAATTAGCGTTAAATAAATAAATAAAATCATCAATCGGGTAATTTTCCCGATTGATGAGGTTATTTATATACTAATATATTTAGTTTTCTAATAAATTAATTAGTACCATGTATAAATTAGCGTTGACTAAATAAATAACCTCATCAATCGGGAAAATTACCCGATTGATGATTTTATTTAGTTAGTTAACGCTAATTTATGCATGGTTCTAATTAATTTATCAGATAACGAAATATAGCAATGGAAAGCTAATAAAATTGCGCTTCTATTGATATCCTTCATGATAAAAGTTGACTCGCAAAGTTTTAAATGGCGAAGAGTTGAAGTGAATATTAAGTTCATGCATATTTCTTCAGTCTCGTAATGGCATTTCTTTAGCGTGTTTTACTGTTTTTTATTTGATAATATTATAGAACAAACATTTACGAAGATTACAGTATATCATATATACTGGTAAACCAGTCTATATGATCCGTATATATATATATATATATATATATATATATATATATATATATATATATATATATATATATATATATATATATATATGAATCCGAGTGGCCCTCCGACTTCAGGCCCTTGTGCGACAGGCCGATATTCTGTGCGCAGTCCAGGTATACAGTGGTCTATGGCTGATGCTATTAGCAGTAATATATGAATTGTTTTTGTTTTTAGTGATGCTCCTCCCTGTCAAGCTGTTTAACATCCATCGCCACCACGAGTGCAGAGGAATATACCAAGTCTCCACTCCAGTAAGTATTAACAACCTCCTCCCAGTAACATATAACCCAAACTTGTGCCCAGCCCTGCTAAGAGAGAAAGAGAGAAAAAAAGTTAATATTGCATTACTTAAAATGCTGAAACTATATTGCTACAAATTAGTGATGAGTCTTCATATACTGTCAAATTCCTTATCATGTAAAGCTGGGTGGAAGTAAATGGTCAAAACCACTTCATAACGTTTAATTTTCTAAGTTTTGTTTTGCTTTTTCTCCCTTTATTTTAAGGAGAGAAAGCTCTCCCTGAGCTTTCTCTGTAACAGCCTTTGCTATTGCTGCTTCTGCGTTGGCCGTCTCTGTCCTCCTTTTTGCTTGCGCAGCGAGCAGCTCTTCCTTGAGTATTTGTAGCTTGAGTTTCCTCCTCTTCCTCAGGTGCTTGGCCTGACCTTCGTCAACCAGAAGGAAGGAGCAGGAGGAAGGTTCAGCAGCTTGGCATGGTGGTTAAATATGTGCTGACTCCAGCAGTGGGGCAGCACCTGCTTCCAGCTGCTGTAGTGATTGAAGTGCATCCTCCACCAAACTATTGATGAAGAAAAGTATCATGTTGAGAATAAAAGCAATTTAGAGTAGACTCACTAAAAATAAAGTTTTTAAAGATTGAATAAGTCGTGACTTATTAAGTCATGGAACAATATCCATATAACTCAATTTCTCCTCTCACTGCCGTAGTTTTGATAATATTCTTATTTGTTTTTTATATCATCTGTTAATATGCCAAACCCCACCTCTAACCTAACCAAACATAATCTGATTTAACCAAACTTAACAGTTTCTGGTTGAAACAACTAGATTTTAGGTAGTATATGTATCGCCATTATTATTCAATTGCGCCATCGGAAATTGGGTTCAAAAGACTCAGAATGAAGAAATCTACACTGAGACAGGTTAGAATGAAGTTTTCAAAGCTAACGCCGCCAGATGTCTCTCTCGCTCTCACTTCCTCTGCCCCTTTGAGCCTGAATGCTGTATCATTTACCGTAAAGTCCCTGTACTTCTTCGGGAATTATCAGAATTACCCAAAATACAACAACTGAAACAGTTCTTAATAAAAATGTAGTTTATCATTTTATTTTTCTGCACTTGATGAAAATATTGGCAAAACAATGGACCCTACCCATAACTACGTCACGGTTTGTTTACATCGGTGCATTGTGGGGATAAGGCGGGGTCGCCGCGGGTGGACCTACGAAGGGAAAACTACGGCGATGGAAGAATTTTGAGTTATTTTGCGCGAAATTGATATTCCAGGTGCAATATTACTGTGCTCTGTTCTCCCTGAGAACACTATAGAGAAGACCTGAGGTAATGGCTGATGTGCAGAGGCTTCTAAACCAAGAAAAGAGAGTCATAACAGCCTCGTCAAAAGGTAAGCAACTGGTAGGTACGTAATGTGTCCCTATCACTTGCTTACTTCTTAATGAGACTGCTGTGACTGTTTTCCTGGTTTAGAAGCCTTTGCACATCAACCATCACCTCAGGTCTTCTCTATGTTGTCAGCGAGCACGGAAATACAGCACCTGGAATATCAATTTCGACCAAAACAACTCTAAAAATTTTCATCGTCGTAGTCTTCTCTTTGTAGGTTGTACATATTCACGGTTATGATAGTATTAAAATACCTTATTAATTGAGTTCCTTTTGTTGTCTTTCCCCATAATAAGTAGTGGTACATCATGGTTTAAGTGTTACTTGACGAGCCAATGAATACTCTTGGTTACCGGTCATTTCGCCCACACGTCAATTCGCCCACATGTAAGAGTCAATTTGCCCACATGTAAGAGTCAATTCGCCCACTCTAAAGTCAATTCGCCCACACGATCCATGTCATGGAGTCATGTAACTATATCTTCCTCTGGCAGAAATGGAATGAACCACCAGTAACCTTGGGCGAAATGATGGTAAATTTCTAGTGTTTGCCCATACTCTCCCACTTCCCCCAAACAAGTTTGGGGACCTGTGGGAATGCGGGGTTTTTGGGTGGGGAACAAATTATGCGTCAGAAACACGTAATTAAAGAGTTGTGTAAGGGGGTAAAATTCCCTATATCTAGGGTAATTTCCTTATATCTAGAGAAAATTGCCTAACCAAAATAAACCTAACCTAACCAAAATTAACCTACCCTAGCAGGGGGCTTGACCCACCGATAACCTAACCTAACCAAATATAACCTAACCTAACCAAATCTAACCTAACCTACCCTAACCATATCTAACCTAAACTACCCAAATCCAACCTACCCTAACCTAACCTAAACAAAACTAACCTAGCTAACCTCCTAGCGGGGGTTGGGGGGGTTCTCGACACACTAAACAAATATAACCTAGCCTCCTAGCTCCTAGACTCCATAGTGTGGGCGAAATGACTCCATGGTGTGGCGAAATGGCATGTGGGCGAAATGACCGGATACCATACTCTTGAGTCTATAGGGCCTACCAACATCACCAACCTTTGCTTTGATTTATCTTATTACTCCATCCATAAACAAGTTGCATAACCACGGTGACATTACCCATCGTGTGGGCGAATTGACTTAAGAGTGGGCGAATTGACTCTTACATGTGGGCGAAATGTCTTGTGGGCGAATTGACGTGTGGGCGAAATGACCGGTAACCAATAGTATTCATTGGCTCGTCAAGTAACACTTAAACCATGATGTACCACTACTTATTATGGGGAAAGACAACAAAAGGAACTCAATTAATAAGGTATTTTAATACTATCATAACCGTGAATATGTACAACCTACAAAGAGAAGACTACGACGATGAAAATTTTTAGAGTTGTTTTGGTCGAAATTGATATTCCAGGTGCTGTATTTCCGTGCTCGCTGACAACATAGAGAAGACCTGAGGTGATGGTTGATGTGCAAAGGCTTCTAAACCAGGAAAACAGTCACAGCAGTCTCATTAAGAAGTAAGCAAGTGATAGGGACACATTACGTACCTACCAGTTGCTTACCTTTTGACGAGGCTGTTATGACTCTCTTTTCTTGGTTTAGAAGCCTCTGCACATCAGCCATTACCTCAGGTCTTCTCTATAGTGTTCTCAGGGAGAACAGAGCACAGTAATATTGCACCTGGAATATCAATTTCGCGCAAAATAACTCAAAATTCTTCCATCGCCGTAGTTTTCCCTTCGTAGGTCCACCCGCGGCGACCCCGCCTTATCCCCACAATGCACCGATGTAAACAAACCGTGACGTAGTTATGTCTGGGGCCCATTGAATACTTGAAAACTCAATCTTTAAAAATCGTCTTTTCATGAAAATACGCAAGTTCAAGCAGAATGAGGCTTCAGGAAATATTTACTTGTATGTAAGCATTCGCTGAGTACCTGTTTTGGGTATGTCTGTCTCTCTTACGACGAAAATATAACCCAAACACAGTGTGGCGTTCAGCATCTCCACAGAAACCATCCCGCGGTCAGGATCTGTTATCACTCACTTTCCTGTTGTCATCACACCGCTAGGGACTCAGCTCAGCTCCACCAGCACCTGCTGGCCGCCGCTCCTTTACCTCACGGCTCACATCCCTGATACTCCTAACCCCTCAACCCCAGGCTGAGGCTGTCATCCTAACTATCATCACCCGCTGATCTCTTCACACTGTCCTCTACTGGAATATTCGCGGCATCCGCTCCCACATACCGGAGACTTTCGTCTCCTTATTTCGTGCTCTGAGCTTCAAGTTCTCTGCCTCCGAGAATATTTTCTTATTTACCCTCATGCATATCCTGACTCCTAATTACGATTTTGTTTATCTTCTTGCCTTGTCCTTCAGAAAACAAACAACCCATGTTTCTCCAAACGTCATTTCTCCTCCCTCTACCGAACTCCTTGTATTTTTATTGTCCTTAAAGATTCCCGCACTGACTGAGTTAGTCTTCTTCCTCCAACAGATAAACCTGTTGACATAGGATAAACCAGAGGACATAGGGTGATCAGAGGGAGAGTACGTGGCGGCGGAGCCCCGCTTGTATTTAGTAAACAAACGTTTCAACTGTCTTGCATACAGGACTGTCGTTGAGGTGCCAAGCACTTAAATTACTTCTTGGTTAAATGTTCGTCGCAAGAAAGACAGACACACCCAAAACAGGTACTGAGCGAAAGCTTACATACAAGTACATACTTCCTGAAGCTTCATTCTGCTTGAACTTGCAGTGTTTCCATGAAAAGACGATTTAAAAAAAATTGGTTTTCAAGTATTCTATGTTTTGCCAGTATTTTCATCAAGTGCAGAAAAATAAAATGGTAAACTACAATTTTTATTAAGAACTGTTTCAGTTGTTGTATTTTGGGTAATTCTGATATGTCCCGAAAAAGTACAGGGAATATACGGTAAATGATAGAGCATTCAGGCTCAGAGGGGCAGAGGAAGTGAGAGCGCGAGAGACATGTGGCGGCGTTAGCTTTCCAGAAAACTCGCCATTGGCAGGCTCGAGGATGACCTAAACCAAAATATTACCCATTCGGTAAATATTCCGCAGGAATTGGCGGCGCCAACCACCCGGACAATCGCGCATCATCAAATTCGTTTTTTTAACCTAAATAACACGACATAACCTAATCCAAATCTACCCTAAGCCTAACGTAACCTAAACCAAACCTTAACATAGCCTAAATCTAACATAACCTACACTAGACGTAACCTAACTCAGCAATTTGGTAATAATGGACCAGGACTTCGCGGCCGTTTTCAGAGACACCGACTATTTTTTCCGGGTCTACAATAGGTGCTTTTTCTAATAGAGATAGTTTTATTTTGCGCAAACCCATAAATAAAATAATAAAAAATCATCACCGAATTTCCATTAAAAACACTGAATCTCCATCAGAAAAAGCACTAAAACTTGGCCGGGAAAAATTTGTCAGGGTCTAATAGGTTTTAATAAAACCTAACTTAACCTTATAGGTTTTAATTAAACCAAACCTAACCTTAACCACAAAGTATATCTAAACTAACCTTATAGGTTTCATTAAAACCTATAAGGTTAGGTTAGGTTTCATTATAACCTATAATTTGTTCCCCACCCGAAAACCCCGCATTCCTACAGGTCCCCAAGCTTGTTTGGGGGAAGTGGGAGAGTCAGTGGCGTCACCGCGGGGGGGCTAAGGGGGACTTAGCCCCCCCAAGTCAAGGACTCAGCCCCCCCAAAATTGCTGCTAGTAGCCTGCTACCCAAAAACAATAAAAAGGAATATTTATCCAATTTTCCATGCCAGAGCAAAAACTATTTTTCACACTTATTGTTTACTGTTTAACTGTTTAACTACAGTATCCCATGTACCTGTTTTCGTGCAATAAGGGAAATACCTTGAATATATTGTAAGTTTATATATATATATTTTTTTCATTATCAAGATAAAACTTTACTGAGAAACATACATTGTGCAATTCCTTTGTGTTTGTTAGTGGAGAGAGAAAAATGGCAATTTTTTTATTTTGTATAGACAAAATAAAATGTTTCTTCAAATTTTCAAATTTAGTTAATATGGTATGATGCTGTATAACTTAGCTGAAGCCTCTTCCATTTGTGCCCAAGTTGCATGAACCAGTTCTTTCAGTTCAGGGGTTGGGGTTTTGGTTCAGGGTTGGGTTCGCGTGTCACAAATGGAACGAAAAAAAACCCCTTTTTTTGTTTCAAACTTTCCAGCGGCGAGGAAATTTAAGAGAGAGGAAGAAAAGGGAAGAGAGAGAGGAGAGAGAGAGAAACGAGAGAAAGAAGAGAAGAGAGAAAAAGAGAGAGTTTTAAACGGAAGAAATAAGAGAGAGATAAAGAGAGAAAAAGAGAGGAGAGGATAAACAGAGAGAGATAAACGAAGGGAAAAAGAGGAGATAACGAGAGGGAATAACGAGAGAGGGAGTAACGGGGGGGAGTAACGAAGGGGAGAAAAAGGGAAAAAAGAGGGAGATAACAAAAAGGAGAGGGAGAAAACCCAAGAGAGAGAGATAACGGAGGAGAAAACGAAGAAGGAAAGAGAGAGATAACAAGAGAGAGGAGAAACGAGAGAGAAAAACGGAGAGAAAGAGGGGGAGAGAAACGAGAGATATAACTCGCTAGCGCTATTAAAGGGTCTATCAAGTTTAAATCGCGGAACGCATGGACCCCCACCACCATGATGCCTTTTGTTTTTATTCCCTCCGTTCGTGCGGGAAAAACCCACCCCTAAGAAAATGGGGCCCAAGGCGCCCATTGTTTGTTATAAACTGAAAACTTACCCAAGCTACCCACCTCTCAATTGAGTAGAAAAAGTTCAGGGGTTTTGTTTTAGGGTCCCTTTATAAAGGGGGTTACGCCTTTCTGGGCCCCTTGTTAAACGCTACTGGGGATATTCTCCCAACCCTCGCCGTTCACCCAAACCCGGGGGGAAGTTCTAAAGGTTTACCCCGCAGTAATCTTTTCATGTATAAAGGTAGACTGTTCTCTTCGGAAATGTTTGTTCTATAAGATTACACTTTTAAAAATAATAAACAATTAAATAAAGGTCATTGTGAGACTCTGAAAAATATGGAAAAATTTCTTACTTTTTTTAAAATCGTCGCTGTATAACTTTGGGGACAGCTTAAAGATGGCAGATATCAAAAGAACAGAATTTAATTAGCT
>JACEEZ010007399.1:37500-42500 GCA_016584305.1 Chionoecetes opilio | reverse complement strand
GCTCACGGTGATCACGAATCTGGTCTTCGTTTCCCGATGTTAGGTTCGAAAAGCAATTTTTGAGCCTTTGTAAGGGTATGTACCCCCGTAAATATATAGTTTACGCCCTTTTCACAACAAACTATTATTCTTACAGAAAATTATGCATGTATATCAAAATATTATTGAACATCAACTGATATACAATTATTTATGATAAGATTTTCATGTATGTAGAGAGAGAGAGAGAGAGAGAGAGAGAGAGAGAGAGAGAGAGAGAGAGAATTTAAATAACCTGCCCACTAAAGATGCAAGTTACCCCTTACATTTGTTTTCTTTATTCGCCCGTCACGAAGCCCCGCCCACTTTTGCAAACCTATTAGGGAAAAAAAAATCGCCGGTGACCACCCACTTTTGCAAACCTATTAGGGAAAAAAATAATTCGCGGCCCGGTCATATACCCCCGGGACACCCCCCCCCCTCCCCCCATGACATTTTCACCCCTGACAGATTCCCCCTAGGGTCTGATGTTTGATGTTTGAAGAATTTCGTCAGTTATCGACGCAGCTGAGATGGATCTCCACTGTAACCAGACAGCTCTCTCTCAGACTACCCCTAGAGAGCTGTCTGCTAGTGCTTATAGTGTTGGCCGAAGCCAGCACCCTGGGAGGCGAGTTACAAACCCCCGGCTAGCACCGTGGCCACCGAGATGACAAGGCCTGCTACATCGCCCGTGACGTCACACCATGAGGTTCCCGCGCGCTCGACCCGCTCCGCTCCCCGTACAGGTTTACTTTCTCAGTTCACGCTCTTGTTTATGTCGTTAATCTGAATCCCTGTCATTATCATCTATATTTTTTGTTAGTTCGAGTACCGTAGATAACAGTAAAGTCGCCACCTGCAGTCATGTCGCCAGGCGCCATATATTACGAATTATAGCATTACTACTGATTTTTATGTGCCACTGAAGATGATACACAGTAGTTTATATCATGACTGTATAATCTACCCTGTTTCAGCGTTGTTTTATGCTTTGTATCTGCAAGTATATACGGTTTCAAATTTCACTACGCATTTTTTTCTTCGGGCGACGACGGCTGCGGTACGACACTCAGTAAATAAACACTAGATGGCGACTCTACTGTTGGTAGCCACTTTGTAGATATTTTTGTAATTTGTTCATTAATAGCCATAATATGACACAAATGAAGACACAAAATGACACAGACTCTCCAGATAGCCCCTTCTAACTTTCCTGAAATCATGGATGTAGAAATGTAAGTATTAACGCCACCACACGACTGTAAACAGAAAATAAAGTTGACCTGGCGACTTCACTGTTATCTACGGTAGTTCCTTAAAATATCTTAATTTCTGACTTCAGATAAGTAGTGAAGAAAGTCATGTAATGTACACAAACGCAAGTAAATTAAATTACTTTTTTTGTCCATTAGTTATCATGACTATCAAAGATATCAAGTATAGAATAATGTACAATATGAAAGTAGAATACGTAAGGAAACTTGTGTGTATTCGCAAATCACGCGAACTTACCTTGTTTGTTACAACATTTTACAGTGATTAAGTTGCTCATTTCAGGGTTTCCAGGACTTACATGAAATCTGTATGATTTCTCAATACATTGACGTATAAAGTATGCCTCTGATGTCTTTGATACTTCGTTCCTTCTGAAATTCCACTTGTTGTGATATTTAAAAATATATCATTTCCAGTTAGCAAATCAATTACAGGAACCACTGGGGATCAAAGGTTAGAAAAAATTAATTAGTGCAAGGGAAAATAATATGCACCATGGAAGCCAGCCTACCAGCATAACTTCCCAATACAGGAGAACCTCGTTTAACCGGCATTTAAAACAACGGCAGCCTCAAAACAACGGCACTAATCGTCCCAGGCTTTTTTTTTTTTTTTTTTTTTTTTTTTTTTTTTTTTTTTCACTGATAAACTCTGGCATTCTCTTCCTGTTTCTATTTTTCCACTTTCCTATGACTTAAATCTTTTCAAAAGAAGAGTAACAAGACACCTCCCGAACTAAATTGGCTCACCCCTCTTTTTTATTTTATTCTCTTACTGTCTTCTTTATAGGGACTGGTAACTAAGCGGGCTTTGTGTTACCCATTTTTGTTGTGCCCTTGGCCGGTTCCTTGTGATGGAATAAAAAAAAAAAAAAAAAAAAAAAAAAAAAAAAAAAAAAGGATTTTGGGCGATTCCATAAGAGAAACTCTCAAAACAACGGCAAAATGAGTTATCCGGCATGCGCTCCCCCCCGCGGGTGCCGGATAAACGAGGTTCTCCTGTATAAGGTTATAAAGGTTTGAATTAGTGCCATACAACATAAACCTTTCTTTATTGAAGAAAATTTTACAAATCTCACTCTAGAACAAGACAAAATTACCATAATACACATACTCTACTCAATTTTCCTTCAAATAATAACCTAAGAAAAGGCTAGTTCACAAATAAAAAAGTACTACAAGGCAGTACAGAGTATAAAAGTATAAATCCATTCACTCTCCAAGAGTGACATATAGTTCAATGTCATATATAATAATATAAGCGAAAGTGTGTGTGTGTGTGTGTGTGTGTGTCTGTCTGTCTGTCTGTCTGTCTGTCCGCGATAGGTGCCGCCCCCTGTGGCGAAATCCCATCATATGTCACAGTTTTGGAATCAGGTTGACCAGGGGAAGGTTTTAAGCCCACTTATAGGATGATCCGATCACTTTTTTTTCTCTTTTTTTTCTTTTTAGCAGCCTATTAGCGAGATCTGTGAAGAAAAAAAAGTGGGTTGCGAGAATTGAGGAAACCTTGATGTAGGGTGATAGGTAATAGGTGAGTGAATGGGTGGGGTGATGGGTAATGGGTGTGGGGTGATGGGTGAGTGAATGGGTGGGGGGTGATGGGTGATGGGTGAGAGAATAGGTGGGGGGTGATGGGTAATGGGTGAGTGAATGGGTGTGTGGTGATGGGTAATGGGTGAGTGAATGGGTGGGGGGTGATGGGTAATGGGTGAGTGAATGGGTGGGGGGTGATGGGTAATGGGTGAGTGAATGGGTGGGGGGTGATGGGTAATGGGTGAGTGAATGGGTGGGGGGAATACATACATTTCAGGAAAGTTAGAAGGGGCTATCTGGAGAGTCTGTGTTTGGTGGGCCGAGGTGGTGGGTAATAGGTCTATCTGGAGAGTCTGTGTTTGGTGGGCCGAAGGCCCACCAATAGCCCTCCGGAGGAGCTAGCCAAAAAGTCCGCCCGGAGGGCGGCTTTGCTTTCAGGAAAGTTAGAAGGGGCTATGATGTGAATGGGTTAGCGTTAATACATACATTTTTACATCCATGATTTCAGGAAAGTTAGAAGGGGCTATCTGGAGAGTCTGTGTTTGGTGGGCCTTCGGCCCACCAAACACAGGTGGTGGGCCGAAGGCCCACCAATAGCCCTCCGCAGGAGCTAGCCGAGAAGGCCGCCCGGAGGGCGGCTTTGCGGCTAGTGAACTATAAATGCTCACCACACCAGCCACAATGGCCACACATCAAAGTTAAATCCTTTCAGTTTGAGATGGGGTTGATGAAATATATATACTCACCTAACTCCAACAACCCCCATCCCTGTCTGAAACCCCTCATTCCCACCCACCCCCAAAAAATAAAGGCACAATTTAAGTTGCAACAAGTTTACACATCTGTATAACAAAAGCATTTACTGAATCAAGTACTCACTAAAAATTTGGAGGACTAAATTGAATTTTGCTTCTCAAAGATAGTGGGAGATATTGCTTTCAGTTTGTATGAGTGTTTTAGAAGTAAATCTGCTTCTGAATGATACAGTCTCTCAATTGTTTTGAAAGGAGCAAGCATGATTTTAGTCATGTCATAATATTCTCCATCAGAGGAAAATTGGGGGAACTTCATCGTCTTTTCAACATTTTTCTGACCAATCCAGTTATTTCTAATACATTTCAGTACATGCACAGAATCAAACATAAAGAACAAAGGTCTGTTACTCTGAGCAGGATGAGGATATACAACTGACAGCTTGGGAGGCTTGGCAAAATATGATAATGCTTTTCCGTTGATAGCATTGTTGTCTGTAATAACACAACATACACTGAAGCCTATATCCTCTAACCCTAAAATCACCCGTTTTATGAGTTCATGCAAGAGTTCAGCCTTCATGCATTTTGTTGGTACTATGTGGCAAACATCTTAAAATTTTGATCCAATAACAGACCTATCATGAATACAAAAGCCCTAGTTGCAGCTGCAAAACTGTTGAATGCTGGACCAACAACATTCCCACCTTTATAGTCAAAATATGGCTTTATGTGAATTTCATCTACCATTAACCCTTTCACGCACGAAAAGTTTAATAAGTTTTTCCGTCCACTGCGACATCAGTCTGGGGCTCTCTAAGGGGCCCCGCGTAATGGCCTGACTCTGCGGCGAATGTTTTGGTTATGTTATCAATTTCAACCACGATTATTCTTTTTTCCTGGCATTATTATATATCGTTCGTTTCACAAGAGATTATTCTGCCTTATGAAAGACAAAAATAACAAGAAATGCAAGTAAATAGCGGAGTTTAACGACTTAGAAAAAACATTGAGTAAAGAGAAATAAGAAATACTTACGTTCACTACTTCGTAGCTCGATACTTCCTGAGTCAACTTTTTATGGTTTATATGCCAATAAAAGCGGACTTTTATGAGGATTCCAACGCTACCATTAGAATTTTCATATGGCCAGTAGTTCTTGAGAAAATGGAGGAAAACTGAAACACATGTTGGAAGACGGATTAGGCTACAAGTATGGCTTACCCGGCTCGGGACACGTTTTAAAGGGACGGGCAGTCCGCGCTGACAGGCTGCCTGCTGAGAGTGAGCTGGGACACAAGCCCTTATCACTTCAAATCCACCCTCACGAGCGAGTTGACAATTAGTTTATTTTATAGGCCTAGCTTGGATCTTTGACGCAGTAAATTTTGACGCGATTCTGATAAATACTTTATTT
>JACEEZ010007399.1:17500-32500 GCA_016584305.1 Chionoecetes opilio | reverse complement strand
TCAGAAAATCGTTGGTTGGGTGAAACTATAAATTGACCAAATTAAATTTACTAAATACTCAGTAGATAAGGAAAACTTACTTGTCCAAGTGACTCAAGTTAGCTGGAACTTCTCCCACCTGTTTCCTGGCCCTGCCTGCTCTCACGCTCAGTGCTCTGGCTGAGGGGCTGAGTGCTGGGAGATCATCTTGGGGGCCTCCAAGCCCACTTCTGACTCAATCCCCACTTCTAACACTATCATATCCAGTGTATCCACACTCCTACTCCTACTCCTAGGCGACGGAGATGGCAAACAAAAACTTGTCCATTCTGGTTAAATTTGCTAATTTTCAGAAGCAAAAATAGACTTAGTAAACGGCGTTTAGTAAATAAACGGCTATTTTTTGGCTTCTGTCTAATTTGTAAATTTTCAGTAATTTCAATTTGTCTTATATTTGCAGATTGTGCTCATATTTTAGCGTTAGTAAACGCTAATTATATGAGGACAATCTGCAAAATTTTAAGACAAATTTGAAATTACTGAAACTACAAATTAGACAGAAGCAAAAATTTAGCCGTTTATTTTACTAAAGCCGTTTATTAAGCCTATTGTTATTTCATATATAAGTTAATAAACCCGTTTATTAACCACAATAGACACTGGTTAGTGGTTACTAACCACTAACCACTGCCAGTAACCAGTGTTTATTGTCTAATTTGTGCAATCTTAGTACTTCACTAACACAACAACAGTATATGTAGGAATCGATTGTAGATAAATCAGTAATCACACACACGGCCAGCGGTAGGAAGCGTACCGCTCTCAATCCCAAGCCCCAGAAGGGAAACTGACTGAGTGAGGGACTGTCCTACACTAGCTACAACACTAGCTAGCGATGCTTGGACGATGCTTGCTTGGTTTTTGGGTATGAAGACCGTTTTTTTCTCGCAATTGAAAACTGATTGGTTTCGCGACAAAAACACAAAAAGCTTGGTAGGGGCCGAAATAATAATCAGCCCAAAACATTGCAAACTAGGGGGAGGGGGAAACTCAGTAGAGCGCATACCTCCGCCCGAATATTTAATCAAATGTAGCTACTTGTGTATATATATATAAAATATATATTGATATATATAATATATATATAATATATATATATATATATAATATATATTTTATTATATATATTTTATTATATATATATATATATATTATATTACTATATATATATATATATATTTTAATATAAAATATATATATATATATATATATTATATATATATGATTTTATATATATATATATATATATATATATATATATATATATATATATATATATATATATATTATGCACTCAGTATGAGCGCATACCTCCGGCCGAATAGTTCATCAATTGGCTGCCATGGCAACAGTTGTCAATAGATTTCATTCAAAATTAAATCAGTTCTTCCTTATACCAAATAGACTTGGTATATCGAGTTTGGTCCAAATCCTATTCGCAACTTTTCGGGAATCCTGTACACTAACAGACAGACAGACAGACAGACAGATCGGGGTGAAAAACATAACCCCTCCACTTCGTTGGCGGAGGTAACAATATCACAAAGCAGTAAAACACACATTTCAGCAAGTGTTATTAGAGTGGTCTTCGTAATCCAAGACGGTGCTTGGACGACAAAAACACGGCCCCATTGGCAGTTGGCAGTGCCCGTTTCCACCATATTTGGTGGGAACTTATGTTCACGCGGGCACTTGCCATTTTGAAGGTGGTATCGTCACAATATTGCGATTGCTTTTCAAAATTTTGGCGGTCCGTAACCCGCAATTCCGCATTTTTTTCAGGCATCCGGTAATTGCGCAATTCCGAAAACCGAATACCCATTTCGCAAGTTATTGCGATTGCGCTCAATTCGCAATTCCGCAATTTTTTAAAGGCATCTTTTAATTGCGCAATTCCGCAACCGAATTACCATTCCCCCAAGTTGCGGAATTGCGGAATTGCGGAACTAAAATTGCGGAATGCCCACCTCTGATAAGAGTATTTGTCTTGTGACGGACTGTTAATGAATGAAATATTGAAATACAGTATAGGCCTATACCGGTTTCACGCGGACACTTTTTTGGCAATTTTTTTTTTTTTTCGCAGCAATCCGATATCAAAAACTTAAGACTGCCTTTTGTCAACTCGGAGCAGCCCGCAGAGTCTGTTTTCCTTGCAGCCGGCAAGATGGGAGTTTTACGACTGCCTAGCATATCTGTCTCCTACTGAGAGGTGCTTCCAGAGTTAAGCAGGTCATGTTTTACATAACCCCAATGTAAATTATTGATATGTGATGCAAAAGTACAGTTATTGTTCTAACTAGTTATTGTACTTCTTGTTCTACCCTGGTTAATAGCGTAAGAATTTATCCTACCAATCCATCCGTGAGGATGTCATAATGACATCTGCATCTGCATCCCACATTCGCTATTTTTTAGAAAATGATATCCGCATCTGCATCCGCAAAATATGTAAGTATGGGCATAAGCATACACATCCACATCCGCGGATCTCTGAATTCTGACATCCGATATATCTGGCAGACAGTAAAATCTTTACAAACCCATCAAAAAAATGTTTCAACAACATATTAACAAGTGGAACTGTACCTCAAAAATGGAAATGATCAAAAACCATAATTATAGACCCAAAGAGAACAAACCTACAGTAGTGATCTACGTTCTACGAAAACATCGCCCAGCTCAACTCTTCCTACAAATTGTGTATGGCCATACTGAGAAGCAAAATAGACAATCACATGCACAAAAACCCAACAAGATAATGAACTACAAGCTGGATTTACCAAAAAAAACGCATCGCAGAAAACCTGTTTCTTTTAAACTTTTCTTTCATCGAGTCTTTCAAGATGAAGAGAAACCCTTAATAAAAACCCTCGCTATAGATTTCAAGAAAGCCTTTTGACAGTGTGAAAAGTAGCCCCTAATTGAATGCCTAAAAAAGTTCAGGATACATCCACACATAATTGACGTCATAATGACATTTTACCTAAATGACAAGACCATCCTGTATCTAAACAATGAGATCATACAAACATGGATGGGCACCAGCGGAATAAGGCAAGGTTGCAATGGTTCAACATCGCTGTTCTTAATGATAACATATATCATCATCCTACACCTGAACCAAACAAATATTGGATTTAAAGATGAGATTATGCTTTATCCCTGCCTTGTTTTATGCAGATGATGGCCTTATTTTAGCACAAAGTGAATCAGGTGCCCTAAACATCTAAACATGACATTGACACTCATCGAAGCAGCAAGAGCAAGTGAAACAGTCAACAGTTATTTAAAAAGGCATAATACCAACATATACCAACTTGGTATAGTAACAAACACGAAATAACTGAGAAATTAAAAGAGCATGATACCAAGAAATGGAAAGCAGAACTACTTGAAAAAGAGACACTTAGACTTTTCAGAACATACAAAACACATAAAAGAAATAGACTTTTATGATAATGATGAATCCACTACAACTTTGATAAGATGCAGAAGCAAAACACTGAACTAAACTAAAACTACAGGAACAGACACACCTCGGGAACACAGCATGCAGACATGTACACTGGACTGCAGGAAACTTTTGAACACTTCCTATTACAGTGCGAGGAATATAAAAGACATAAGGAAACACTTAAATTTCTACAAGACAACACACTGAACAAATGCTTAAAAAACTTGCAACATTTTTTACTCCTAGGGAGATGAACAGGATGCGAATATGAAGAAACAAACTTTGTTACTGATGAGGGAAAAAAAGGAAACAGCAAGAAAATTGATTAGCAAGCAGAAAAACCAAGACATTTCCAAGAGCATTCACAAGTATAAGCACAAAACGGGGGAATCAAGCAACAAACACCAAACACTTCAAGAATCAGAACAAATCACGATACTAAGGTGTTACCCCACACTTCATCGGGCATCTCTAGTATGGATACCAATGGATAATTAGGGAAAGTGTAATTAATTTTATATCACCATTCTTTCAGAGGCTGCTGGCACTCGTGGAGAATGTGGGTCCCGGTTTTGTGGGGGAATGGTGTCAATGCGCGAATCCTGTAGACCCCTCCACATTTCACTGGTTTACAGCATAACTGCTGTCCTAAAGCATGTTACAGAGTACTCTGAGATACATATTATTTTATAAAAGTAGTTAGATGCACTGGTATTCAGACAAAGATATTTGAACCTGAAACCTACACCTGAAAAGGCTTTACTTTTGACGTGAATATTTTAGGGCTATGATTTAACTATTAATTTTTTCTTTTGTAAGTGTTCTCAGGAAAGCTAGTGCTCTATGTGGCTTGTAACATGTACAGGGCAGCAGTTCAGTCGTAAAACCAGTGAAATAAGAGAGATGAATGGAGGGGTCTACAGGATTTTGCGCTGACAATATTTCGCGAAACACCTACATTCGTGAACCACATTCTCCACGAGTGCCGGCTGCTAATCCTTCATTAGTTCAAAAACATAGTCAGCCAAAGCAGCATGATCCCACTAGCTGTGGGCGGAGGTGAATTATGACGTAACACAACACAAATGATAATTCTCAAATATTAGTAATATTTTTTTTGACATAGCGTCCGCCATTTTTAATGCTACAAACATTTCGTTTTGCATGCCTTATAAGTATGATAGATATGCTAGACTTACCGTCTCACTTCTTTCATTATTAGCTAATAAAGCTATACTACAAATACTACAAAGATCATAGACTCACCCTGCTACTGGCCGTCGGTGTAAAATTGCCCCGTTTGATTGATCTGAGCCACTGGCTGGCAAGCACCTTGTCTCTTGGGAAAGAGAATATACTCACTCTGGGGCCTTTTCTGTAGTTCCCATTGCAATTGGGCACACAGCACAAGGACGGCATCTTGCTGGTAACTTGGAAAAATAGCGCCTGCCGTAACAAAAGAAAAAATTATACAAGTACGCCACATACACACGCCCTGACCGCCTTCGTATGTAGACACAATAGACTGAGCCTGGGTGGCGCCGTGGCCACCGGTGGCGCGCGCGGGATCCTCATGCTGTGACGTCACAGCCTTTCACCAGGCGATGTAGCAGGCCTTGTCATCTCGGTGGCCACGCTAGCACCCGGTACCCATTCACTGCTGGGTGGACAGGGACTCAGTTTTTAAGGAAACAGCCCAACTGTTTCCGATCCGCCCGGGGATCGAACCCGGGAAGCACGCTCGGTTGTGAACCGAGCGTGCTTCCCCTACACTACGGAGTACCCGTATTATGAAACCCCTCTCTGTATTATTAAAACACAAAAGTCAAGTCAAGACTGTTTGGAGAGATTTTTCGGGTGTATCAGGCAAATGAACGGACATGCAGCATGTTCATCATGCATTGAATTTTAAATATAGGTTAAAGAAATACTTGCTAATGTCTAAAAGATAATGTCTTGGTCAGTGATAAAACAAATTGCAGACAGTTCGATTTTTCGTTTGATTTAGACTGAAATTGGCATGCTGATATGAAAAATACAGTCAGTTTTCTCCTATCACGTCAATTTTTTTCTCTACAGCTAACGCTCTGAATAAGCAAAATTGTATTGATTGTTCGTAAGTAATAGGACAGATCACTGAGATCAGCTGATTGCTTTTATTATTTTACTATATATTTATTGTTAATCATAAATATTGGAAGGAAAAGAGCTAAATTAGTTATTTTATTAATTAATTTATTAACACTGACGCGCGACTAGTAGAAAAGGTCGCTATTAACAAACGCGACAGCTTGTAACTTGTCTATTCATTTACACGTGCGGTGAGAGGTTGTGTGCGCGCTCTATATAGGCGAGTACTATCGTTTTCTGCAAGCAATACATAAAGTCTGAATACAGGGTTAACAGACCTTATGTAAATAAACTTCTTCTTTTTTCTAAGCTTGTGACTGTTCAACTTATGTTTTATTTACATACTTACTTCCTTTCTTTCAGATCATGTCTGCCCCTGCTGATGTTCTCGTCGTAAGTGCATAAACACATTAAACAGCCCTGAGTCGTTTTGTTATATCTGTAGCAGTTGCACCATTCCCAGTCAAAGGGCAAACCATTTGTCAAGCAAGCCTATTTTGCATATTCTAAAGTAAAACTGTAGGTGATCAAGACAAGTCTTGGTCTGCCTCACAAGGTGTGCAAGCAGTGTGTCGAGAGTTTACGGATGTGGACGAAGGGAACACATGATAGTTGACATTTGGAATCCTATACTAGGGGGTGGATTCAGCAACTTACCAGCCATACCCTGTTACGAGGTCGAAGTTTACTAGACCGCTACGAGAGATGGCAAATGTGTATTCGCCAACGATATTGTAAGCACCTAGTAAGCTACGAGGTCCATTGCCGCTGGTAGCCACCAGAGGGTCTGGTGTCGCGCAACAGCCAATCATCTCCACGCTTACATGAGGCGTGTTGGGCTTACACGTGCTTTTTGTATACAAACACATTTCATTAAAGTCCATAGTCCATGGATGTATCATACCTCCATAATTGTAGTAAAAGATGTCTCAAGAGGTTATTTATCATTATTGTGCATCATAAAGGTTCGTTTTGCACGCCTGTCACCTGATACGAGTAATCTATTTAAAAAAAATCATGACTATTGCTGAAAAACACAACAAAATAGCCTGATATGAGTGTCCGTGTGTGATTCTACACATATGCAATGATTCTTCGTCTTCTTATCTGTCAAGGAGAAAAAGTAGAGAATTTGGCTAATATTTTGTATGTATAACATGACCAGTGGGTCGGGAAATTAAATTTTTTTCACCTTTCTACTGTTATTTATAGGTCTGCAAAACGAGTGTGAAAGGGAAAGGCTATATGGTACCTGGAACTGTTGGCCGATAGGAATTTTTGGGCCGGGACGTCGGCGGGTTTGTTCCAATTTTTCATGTCGGCGAGTGTTCCTATTTTGGCGACATTTTCTAGTTCTTGATCTTGAGTTAGGTTATGTGGTTAGGTTATTTTGGGCTAGTTGACCAATATCCAGGTTAGGTTAGTGAACGGTCCCTTACCAGTGGAACTGTCGCCGAAAATTTCCTCGTCGGCGAGTGTTCCACTGTCGGCGAGAGTTCTCGGTTGGCGTTTGGGCCCGAGAGTTTTCTATCGGCGACAGTTCCATAAACCGGCTATATGTGCATTTAAAAAACCAATACACGATCGGGGGGTGTTTTACTGAACGTTTCGTTCTTATCATAAGGAGTAATTATAACACCTACAACACCCGGGTCGGAAATTAAGGTATTATTCTAGTGTTTGCCCATACTCCCCCTCTCCCACAAATCAGGTTGGGGACCGGGGGGAATGCGGGATATTTGGCTGTGGTACAAAATATGCATTGCAAACCACATCATTTTTGAGTTAGGAGGGTGTTAAAAAAAATTCCCTAGATCTAGGGAAAATTTATTGGATTTCTTCTGAGTCCAGAAAACGGTGAACCTGACGATCCTCACAGAATGATGACCCAAGTGTCGAGAACCCCCCCCCCAAAACCCCTCGCTAGGAGGTTAGGTTAGTTTTGGGGTTTAGGCTAGGATAAGTTAGATTTGGTTAAGTTAGATTAGATTTGGTTAGGTTTAACTTGGGTTAGGTTATCGGGGGGTTTCAAGCCCCCAGCTAGTGTTGGTTAAATTTGGCTACGTTAGGTTAATTTTGGTTATGCAAATTTCTCTAGATATAAGGAAATTACTCTAAGAAAATAGGGAATTTTAGCCCCCTACACAACTCTTAAATTACGTTTTTTTCCCACGCATAATTTTGTTCCCTCCCGAAAACCCCGCATTCCCACAGGTCCCCAAACTTGTTTGGCGGAAGTGGGAGAGTATGAGCAAAACACTAGAAATTTACGAAATTAAAAAGAACTCAAGGGGGATCTGGATAGGGGCGAAACCCTCCCACTGAGGTTAGGTTACGTGATCAATGCCCAGGTTAGGTTAGTTAACTAGCAGGAGGTTCTGCGCCACCCCCCCGCCCCCCACAGTTGTCAGGAAAGTATTAGGTTATAATGGACGAGAAAACGCGCGGTTGCCCCCGCCGGGCCCTTACTACTTATGTTTTCTGTATTATTTTGTGTTCAGTATACTGTGCAGTTTTAATCAACTTCCCCATAAACCCTTTAAAACTTATATACATATTGTAGAAATGATATAGCCCCCTTTAAACCCCTTTTGGAGGTTAGGTTAAGGTTCGGGTGAGTTTAATAATCCCGCCAGGGGGCCGAGGGGGAGGTTAGGTTCAGTTCGGTTAAGGTAATAATGGTCCCGGCAGGGCGGTGCAGAGCTATAGGTCTCTGTATAATAATATTCTAGGCAGAGCGGATCACTCGGCGGCTGGCGGGTGGGCTGGCGAATGCGGGGCGGGAATCACTTGTTTCCGTACAATTCCGTTACTTCTCTGTTTTCTGAGACACTGCCTATTATTTCCTGGCCAATTTTTTAGTGCTTTTTCTGAATGAGATACATTTTTTATCAATGGAAACGTAACCGTAGGTTTGGTGATAAAAAAAAAATTAATGGGTTTCCGGAAATAAAAATATCTCCATCTGAAAAAGCACTAATTTTAGGCAAAAAAAAAATAGTCAGTGTCTAAGAAAATGACTGTGACGAAGGGACACAGACACGGGAATAAATCAGCATGGTGGCCGCACTCAAGTTCAAGCTCAAGGAGAGCGAGGGGTATATAACGCGCGTACAGCCACAGGGAGTACCCTTCCAACAGGTTTCCTCAGGGCGAGGCACGCAGTCGGTCCCGGCTGTTTTTTTCTCACTTATTGTCTTATAGCTTTGTATTCATATTTTTTGTTTTTAAAATTATTTTTTTGATAAGGCTGGGCTGCGTGCAACGGCCCTGCACCTTCCAACGTCAGGGCCGAGGGTTTTCCATCCAGGCGGGCCAAGACTGACAAGGCCATGGGTGGCCACGGCTAAATGACCGTGACCAGCGCAGCCCGCCGACGGCCCGTCTTCCGCATGGTTTCCCCCACCCTAACCACACTCTCTAACCATCTGTCCTCCCTCCGTGCGAGTCTCACAGGAAAGCCAAGACTGATGGCGGCGCAAGGGCCAACCAAGTTTAAAGTTCGAGACCCGGACCCTTGCGTCATCACCGACGGCCTCCACACCCGCGGGGGAGCAGACCTGGTTTCCCCCACCACACACAGCGGGGATGAAGACTGGTTTGTCTTCGGATCGTCCGTCGGGTTGTAAACTTTTGTCGGTCGGTGGGGAAGCAAAATTCGGTCGTAACTCTCCCCGTTGTCCTTCTCACCAACTCTCACTCTCCTTCCGTGGTTCGGACGAGGCCACATAAATCCAATGACCCCTTCGCTCTACGAAGGTATCCTGTCCCCCTTTTATGCTACTACAAAACTTTTTACTCCTACAATCCACTCCGTTCCACTTCCCACCCCCTCCCCGTCCTTCTATCTCACTGCTACTATCCTACCGTGGTTCGACGAGGCCACATTAAATCCAATGACCCCTCTGCTATAACGGAGGTAATCTTACCCTTTTTTACGCTGCGGGCAAAACTTTATACTACTACAATCCACTCCATTCCGCTCGCCTTCCCCTCTTATCAGGGGTTCGGACCCCACGAAAAACTGTAGGTCCCTCCGCTCTAGGGAAAGTCCTTCTTCCCCTGTCCAATCTCTGAAAAAAATAAAACAAAACAAAAAACACTTTCAATCTCAGACTTCTTTCACTAAATTTTTCAAAATTTTCCCTTCTCCTGTTGTATATGTTGGAACGCGGGGGGGTAGTGGAGAAAGGGAAGCAGCCGCCCTGGGGGGTGCGGGGGAGAGGAGTATCAGGGTGTGCGCGCGTACATGGCAGTGACAAAAAAAAAAAAGCAAAACAAGACAATCAACAAACAACAACAGCAACAACAAAAACAAGATAAGAAGAAAGAAGATAAGAAGAAAGAAGAAGAAGAAAAGGGAAGAAAACAAGTCAAGCGTGAAAAAAGAAAAATCAAGAACAAAAACCAAAACTGAAGAACTGGGGGGGGCGGGGGTGGGCGCGGGGTTGTCCTGGGTGTGTCCGGAGCACCATCTTCCGAGGCCATGTCCTGCCAAGCCCGCCCCAGAGTGGTTTCTGTTTGCTCGTGCGAGATGGGAAGCTTTGTCGTTAGGTCGAGATCGACTCACAACAAAAACACACAAAAAACATACAGCACCTGGGTCAACCCCCGGAGACTTTTTCTCTTACTAGCCTCCTTTCTCTCACCCCTCTATTCTTCTCCCTGTCCCCACTTCCCCATCTCCTGCTTTCTCTTTTTATATTCTGATTCAGGGAGAAAGGGTTGTGCGGTGTCAAGAAAATACCGGTATTGCCGAAAACTGGTTTGCGGGAGTAATCCCGGTACGCCCTCACACCGGTATCCAATTACGATACCGGTATACCGATACCGTACAGGAATACGGTATTACCGGTATGGGTATTTGTTTTTTCGGGTGTTTTTTTACTTGTCCTTTTCCCAGACAATTATTAAAACCTCTACAGCATCGCCCCCCCCCCCCTCCCCTTAAATAAAGTTTCCTATAGCGTCGGCCATTTCTTTTTTACAATTATTAACCCTACCGTACAGCATAGGTAAGGTAAAGATGGGAGCATACGCTTAGCTGCGCGTGGCATGCGGTGCTCATCTCCGTGGCATTAGCCCTTAGAGCCTGTGGGGGGGGTGAGAACCCGTTATCCCGGGCACAGGGCTAGTGTGACTCCCGGGTTCCCACAGACCGGTACAGCATAGACCCCCCTAAAATAAAGTTTCCTGTGGCGTCGGCCATTGACAGATTTAAGGGGGGACCGAGTAAACTATGGCCTAGGCTCCGCACCCCAGGGGAAAAAATATGTTTTCAATAAAAATCTGAATGCTGGACTTTTCTTATTTGCTCGAACACTGTTACATTGCATTTTACCATAATATGCAAAATTAGTACCAACATAATGTAAAATATGGGTGGAAAAAGTTTCAATTAAACTAATATGAAATCTAAACCCCACATATGGAAAAAATTTTAGAGTCCTTTCCCGCCTTATTAGTGGTTTTATTTTATCCAGCCCTTCACAAACCCCTTTCAGATACATCTAAAACGTAATAATAAAGTGGGGGAGAGATTAAAAAAAAAAATTACTAACCTAACCTAACCTAACTTAACTTGGTCAAATTTGTAGTCCTTTCCCACCCTTATATCTCATTAGGAGATTATTGATTAGGTTGTAGTGAGGATAGGTTAGAAATTTTTTTTTGGGGGCCCAGGGCGGGGGTAAATATAGGGAGGAGGGGGCGTTGAAGGGGGCATCTTTTCCCCCACTTTATAATTACGTGTTAGAGGTATCGAAGGGATCTGTGAAAGTCTGGAGAAAAAAAAAAACTAATTAGGGCTGGAAAGGACTCTAGAATTTTACCCACATTTCATTCAGGGCCCCGCACTCCCACGTAAACCCGGGCCCATATAGGCCTCGCAAACCATAAATCCGCCCCTGGCGTCGGCCATCTCTTTTATTTTACAATTCTTAACCCCTTTCCGTACAGCATAGAACCCCCTAAATTAAAATGTTATTTGGCGTAGGCCATTTCTTTTTTGCATTCGTTATCTAATATACGGAGTAGCCGTGTGTCTCTGTGTGTGTGTGTTTTGTGTGTGTGTGTGTGTGTGTGTTGTGCACTGTGCATGTGTATTCATCTAGTTGTATTCATAGTTGTATTTTTACAGGGCCAGAGCAACGCTCGTATGGCCCCGTCTCCATATCAACATTTATTTTATCATTCATCCTAAGTGTTTAGTGTTGGCCGAAGCCAGCACCCCGGGAGGCGGGTCAAAAACCCCGGCTAACACCCCGTACCATTCACTGCTGGGTGGACAGGGGCTCGGGTTTTAAGAAGACCGCCCGTCTGTCTTCGCTCCGCCCGGGGATCGAACCCGGGACTTCTCGGTTGTGAGCTGAGCGTACTAACCCTTACACTACGGAGTTCCCCCTGTGTGTGTGTGTGTGTGTGTGTGTGTTTTGTGTGTGTGTACTGTGTGTGGGATCTAGGTAGATGATTTGGGGGGGATCAGTATCTTTATTATTATCATTATGATCATTATCAATATTATTATTATTATTATTATTATTATTATTATTATTATTATTATTATCATTTTGATTATTATTATCATTATTGTTATCAATATTATTTTTAGTATCACGATTATTGTTATGATTATTTTTTCTGAGTAATTATTATTATTATTAAAAACTTATATTATCATTAAAACCCTTGACATTATTGGGTTTTATTATTATTATTATTATTATTATTGTTGTTTTTATTATTATAATAATTTCATCATTTATTTTTTAATTATTATTATTTTTATTATTTCAAAGGCGTAGAGGGCGTAAACGGAGACACGTGAAACACGAGTTCCTTCAAAAAAGATGGTAAAGATACGAGGGGGCAGTCTTAAACTGAGGTGTGGGAAAACACACCCACACACACACACCCCACACACACACACACACACACACACACACACACACACACACCCCAACATACAGTCCACACACACACACACATATATATATATACACACACACGGGTACTCCGTGGTGTAAAGGGGAAACACGCTCGGTTCAAAAAACCGGGTTCGACTCCGGGCAGAGCGGAAACAGATGGGTTGTTTCCTTAAAACCCGAGCCCCTGTCCCCCAGCAGTGAAAGGGTACCGGGTGTTAGCCGGGGGTTTTTTGACCTGCTCTCCGGGGTGGTGGCCTTCGGCCAACCACAAAAACATTAAGGATGAATGATAAAAAAGTTGATATGGAGGACGGGGGCCAAAACGAGCGTTGCTCTGGCCCTGTAAAAATACCCAAATAGATGAAGATGAATACACACAGTCAGTCACACACACACACATATCTTTGAAGTAATTATATTAATAATAAAATAATAATAATTTGGATCATAATAATAATAACAATAATGAAAATGATGATGCCATTATTAACCATAATAATAGTAGACTAAGACTAATAATAATAATTATTATTATTATAATAATAATAATAATAATAATAATAATAACATTAATGAAAATTTTTTCTAGGCTAGATTTGTATAGTGACGCCTGTGTGATATGGGAATGATCCGTTTTCTGTGATGGTCTTGCGGGGGGACTCTTCCCTCAGGGGTAGAGGGAGGGAGGGAGGTTTTCAAGCGGCATTGTCAGCTGAGCTGTAATCGGCCAATGAAACACACGCCTCAGATTCTGAGGCCCCTGAGCCAATGAGCGTTACGCTACCATACGTGTCTCGGCAGTCCGGTCTGTTGCGAAAAAAAAACACAATACCGAAATCTAATACCGACCCAAAAAATATACCGATACCGGTATACCGATGCACCACCAATACCGATACCGGTATCCGAAAAAAGAAAAATACCGGTAATACCGGTAATACCGGTGCTAAATACCGGTATTTCGGTATACCGAAAAAAAACCCGGTGCACATCCTAACAGGGAGTCAGTCCTGGTTGGAGCGCCAAACCCCCAAACTTCCTCTCCTCCTCCCTGTTGTGACGCCAAGTCCCCCAGGCTTCCTCTCCTCACCTCACCTCCCTTATTCCGGTTCAGACGGCCTCATCACCGTGAGAGCAACCCAACTCCCATCCCTACTCCCAATGTTGACGCCAGCTCGTCACCGTGAGAGCACCTCAACTCCTACTCTCACTCCGTTATTCCCTACCTGTTTCCTCCCCGTCCCGTTCCATCTTCCACTATCTACAGGAGGCCGTGGCGGATCCCCGTGCAGCTGGAAAAAGGGGGTTTTTCCCCGCCTTACACACCCCGACTGACACACGCACGCCGTCAGTTACAGGCGCTCCTGGCGGTGCCCTTGCCTACCCCCCCCATCCCGCCTTCACCGAGCCGCGGGAGGCCTCGGTGGTGAGGCCACCGCGGTGAGACTCCTGCCGCCTCTCCCTTGGACGTCCAGCCCATTGAAGACACCCCCCCCCATAAAGCCACCCACACCGGGACGCTCAATCCCTGTACTGTTGGTGACTGAGGCCAACCGCGGTGAACTCCTAGCCGCCTCTCCTGTTGGGCACCCAGTCCCCAGGGGCACCACGTGCACCAAACCACCCCACCGGGACGCCTCGCTCCCTGTCCTTTTGGGTGACTGAGGCCAACCGCGGTGAGACTCCTAGCCGCCTCTCCTGTTGGGCACCTAGTCCCCGGGAACCCAAACGTGCACCAAGCCACCCACACCGGGACGCACGCTCCCTGTCCTGTTGGGTACCCCGAGGAGGACTTGGGAGTCTGGTGCCTAGCTGCTGCCAAGGGCAGTGAAATATATTCCTGTATGTACCAAGGAACTTGTAAAATCAAAGAGGAATAAACACAAGCCGGAATCACAGTTTCTTTGGCCCTCGGAGAGAACCTGATATAGCCACGTACCGGGCGGCAGCGGTGGTCCTCCGACTGGCCACATACGGACACCTGGAGAACAACGCCCCTTCAACCCGGATAACGACACCATTGACAATTGGCTGAACCGTTTCGAGCTAAAACGGCGAACTTCAAGAAATCCCAGCTGAGCGACGCGCCAAATGGTGTAAGATTACCATCGGCGACGTTAGCAATGATGTAACAACACCCATCACAGCAGCTACGTGGGAGGAATGGAAGACAGCATTAAAAAAGAACTTGGCCACCCAGATGAAGAAATGCTAGCCGAAGGGACCTCGCCACTCTCACACAGGGGACCTGAGCCTGCGCGCTTTGGCAAACAGGCTCGACAGCGGGCCAAACCGTGCATTCAATGGAGCAGGGCACCCCATCATCGAGCGGGAAGCTATGGAAGCCTTCTTGAAAGCCTTGCCCCTCAATTTAAAACGAAAGGTATTAAGAACAAAACTAAAACCCTGGAGACGGCCTGGGAAGAAGCTGAACGTCATCACCAGCTG
>JACEEZ010007399.1:0-12500 GCA_016584305.1 Chionoecetes opilio | reverse complement strand
TCCTGGCTGGCCAAAAAGTGGCGTGGAAGACTGCGTGTATGCGACGGCCGTGTGATGACCATGAAGGGCAGGTGATGCTGGGGCCTAAGGGCGGCGCACCGTTTTCTCTTTCGTCCCTCCATTCGTCCCAAGGAGGACCCCAGGATTCAGAAAACGTTGGCGTTATTCAGGACCCGGTACTATACTGACAACGCGTCCACTCCTCGCCCAAGCAGTCGCGTCCCAGTGCCGCGGTTGCCAAGTAGGAACTGACTACCCCGGCCGAAGGTGAAAGTAAAAGGCCACATAACTGCATCTCAACCGTGGGAACTTTTAGCCGTAGATGTGATGGGACCCCCTACCTATGTACGACAAGAAGCAGTATACAGTGACCCTTTATTGATTGCTTCTCACGGTACGTTATTGCTGTCCCTACGAGCAACCACAAGGTGTCTACAGTTACCCACTCTTGCTGCAGAATGTCATTTCCGTATTTGGCATCTCCGGGGGCCATCCTCTCCGACCGCGGCCCAGAGTTCACCAGCCGCCTGTGGGAACACTTGAGAGAAGTGTTTTGGGTACAAACTAATCCACACTAGCCCGTAACTATGCTCAGGGCAACGGAATATGTGAACGTGTCATCGCACGATCAACAACGCCATTAGGGCCAGCCTCGCCGACAACTCTTCAGGTGATTGGCCCAGTGCCCTGCCCGCGATACAACTCACGTTGAACGCTGCCCCCAGCGACGCTACGAGTTATTCACCACACTGGCTACTCTTTGGACGCAACCCCCGGCTGCCGGGCAGATGGCCTCACCTTGCAATCCCCATCACCCAGCCCGCCCTACTACCACTCAATACCTACGGGAATTAAACGTACCCTACGCGCCCCGCACATGATGTAGTGCGAAATGCCTGCCCTACGTCACGCCAAGAGGTGGCTCACCCATTCACCGTGGGAGACTCGCTACTAGTGAAGGTTCCTCCCCCCACCGGCATCACAATCTCGCACCAAATTAGTGCATGAGCCTCTCGTCATCACTGCTCTCCCCTCCCCGTTCCAGATAACTTACGATACAGGAGTAGGGCCACGCAAAGTTCACATCACCCACGCAAAACCGTATCGTGAATCACCTAAACAACAAATCAAAATAGCGGGTCGCTTTAACGTCACGCCGCCACTAACGCCACGAAAAGGGGTGATAACACTGAAGACCTGCCCCGAGGACCTCAAACGGAATGTAGAGGAGGCTTCAAGACCACGACGTACTGTCAGACGTACAAGGCTCCAAAGAGGTGGTTTGAGTGGCTCTCGGAAGCAGATATGAGCAATATAGAAGAGTTACCTGGCGATCATCGGCAACCCGGGCGGGGAAGAAGAGTATATACTGGCGATCATCGGCACCCGGGGGCAGGAGGGGACAACGCGCCATCCAGCCCACCCTCAGGGCGGGAACCCAGCAACAAAGGTAGTAGCGCCAGACAACGACCATCTCTCCGAACTTCTTTTTCCTTACGACGAAGCTACAAAGCCTCCCTCGGTCGGTCGTTAACGCGTCGGAGGCGCTGACTGGCTAAGACGAGTAATGACGTCATCAAGCTCATCATCAGTCCACCAGCCAATGACAAACAGTTTTTAAAACTTAACTCTCGACCAAGTCAGCGAGACATATTTCAGGGGAAAGAATGGCATGCCAGACTGCCTCTCCCCGCCTTCTGTCCCCGTCATCTCAAATTAATTCTCGTTTTATTCGGAATGCTTGCGTTTTTAAGGAGTTTTAATGTATCAATAGTAAGATGTATAAGTAAGGAGCCTGTTTTTGCTAGTGTTTTTGGTGGTAGAAGTGTGGTGTGTGGGTTGAAATAGTGAATTTTGTGATATGGGGAGGCCCCCGCGGCGAGGCCTCTCCGTCACTCTGGCCCCGCCATCAGTCACCTCATCATACATTTTTAAATCACCCTTATTTAAGGTGACACACCGGTGCTACATTGATTTAGATAATGACAAGTATATATAACATCTCACCATAATCACTAGTTGTATAATAACGAGTAATAAGACGTTTAATCCTCCCCAAACCTACAGTGGCGGAGGAGCTGGCGGCTCCAGCCGCCACACTCAAAAGTTTTGAGTAAAAAACCCAGCAGTTATCCGCCTCACCTGTGGCCTTCCTGAAGAAGACAGTCAGCTCCCCCGCCTGTGATAGCACCATAGGATATCACCAGGGATCATAGGATTCCCCAAGGGGTTCTCTGCTTCCCTACTAATATTACCAAAGACATCTATCTCCCTTGGGTGAAGTTGGTGTTGATATCCACCTCACGGGCTTCATCATGCTGCTGCTGCTGCTGCTGCCGAAGGCCGCGCTGCCAGACGTGGATGAGTCCCTTGCTTGTATTTCATCTCTTTACTCATATATATGATAATCCATCCAAATGCAATCATATGTCTACATTCACCTATAAAAAGATATTTCATAGCATACAAGCAATAATGAGCATGCCTGGAGACTTCCGACTTCTGCTAATACCGGTCTTGAGCAGTCGTTGGCCAGTGTGCACGTTAACGACGAACCGACGACTTTTCCGCGCTGTGTGTTCCGTCGTTGGACTAACGACCAAAAATAGGTCTTTAAGTGTTTTGTGGCTTCTGGCCCAGTGATTTTTTGTAAAGGTTTATTGTACAATCAACATACAGGACATATAAATACAATACAAGCTGTACAGAATACAATATCCAGTAGCAAAAAGGTACAAAGCGGGCATCAGCCCGCCAGTGAGGAGGTTATCCCGTCAGGCTACGGAGGGGCGCGTGGAGGCGTGGTGATGGTGAGTCACCTGCGTCACTGGTCAGCGCCCGGGGCGGCGGGTGTGGTTACGTGATGCGTCAGCGGGGAGGGGGCGTTGCTCGCAGCACCCTCAACATCACGTCTCTCGGGGTGTGGCGGACCATGAGGGCGGCCCTGCCTTCACGCCCACTCAGCAGCCACGCAGTCCTCGTTCATTTTTACCTTTCTTTGAAATCGATAAAAAACTAGTGATCACTAGTTTTTTACAGGTGGGGTCTAGAGGGTAAAAAAAAATCTAGTGATTGTCACGAAACAAAGGTCAGATTCTCTTAAAACACAGCATATTCTATCAGAAAAATATAGTTTCGTCCGAAAATAAAGAGGGTCACTGTAACGAATCTTTCCCATAGCTTTTAACAGTTGTTAGGTTTGAGGTATTTAGGGTAGATAAAAAATGCGCAGGTGGCCTTAGGGAAATAGTTCTTCCACCGTGTATGAAGTGATATTTGGAAGGGAATTACTCAAAATGTCTAACATATAATGAAATCATAATGGCATTGTCAGTGACGTAACCACAAAGTTGAAAAGGAGAGGGTGGGGTGGGGTGCAAGGTAAATTTTTTCTGTGTAGCCCATGCTTTTGGCAAACCCAGAGCCCGTACAGCTAAGGGGGGGTCATGATCGTTTTGAGGCCATACAGAATCGGTATACGACAAAAATTTAGCATATTCTAAATTCAATTTTATGTACTCCGAGTCGCTGAGTTATGATTCAGTACTTCCAATAACCTTGTACGTACAACTAAAATTCAAACGCTTACATTTCGATCAAATAACTTTACAACTATAATATACTAATAATATTAGAATTCATAATGATGATTTAAACACTGTAGTAGTCTCACTTTTATTACAAACAGGAGAAGACAAGACATATCCAACATAATTTTCTTGTTGATAATTTAGTTGAAATATTTGAAGCTGATGAGCAGTTATTAGAATAGCAGTGGATGAAATAAGAAAAGTGATTTTTTTGAAATACCACTGAGTATATAGTACATTAGTATTCAGGTATGCATTACTTAAGTTGGATTTTAAACCTGTTTTTGTTGTCAGCTATTATGGAGTATGGGGAATTTAAGTAATCTGACTGAGAGCAACAGTGTCACCTAACACACTGGAATGATTCACTAGCAAAGAAGTGCAGAGCAACCAAGACTTGAGTGTGGATTGGAATTGCTACAGTCCTATTGGTGGGTCTGGAAAGCTGTGGTTCAATCTCCTCACAGAGCTGCAGGATCTCATGGCAGGGTAGGTGGTAATACCGTAGGTGGTGATTGTCACTGACATCTAGACTCTAGAGGATCAAGCCGATCTCTGAAGACCCTTTCCATGCGCAGCCTGTCATGTTCTATTGCCCTCAGGAATTCCATGATAGCTGAAAAAAGTGATTTTGGGGGGATAGGAATGGTTTGATGTGGTAATGGTTATGAAATTATAAAAGAAAACTAGAAAGCAAATTATTATATTTTGGAATATTTCAATATCCTAAATTTCTAATTATCACTCACTTTATAACCCTATCTAAGATGTCTCCTACATTGCTTAATTAACCTAAAACACTTAAAAGCCATTAACATTGTAAGACTATTCACAATAGCTACAGTAAACCCTGGATAAACCCAACCAATTGGGGGGGAAGGGTCGATTGCAATATCTGATAGTTCGGCTTATAGGATGATCGGTTGTCCGCCCATAAACTGAATAGAGTTCCGTTTATGAGGGCGTTGTTTGGTCATACGTGTTCAAACAAAGTAAACTGTATGTACAGTACTGTAAAGTAAAATTAAATTTTGTACAAGGTAGTCCAATGGAGTAGTCCACAAACAATGAGGGCTGAATGTAAACCGAGACGCACGGGCAGGCAAACGTGTTCGGTCGGCTCACCAATCGCCACATATGCCGAACTAGAGTTCGGTATATCAGAGGCTTGTTCAAAGGCAACACGGCATTCGGTTTAACGAGGTTCGGTTTATTGAGGGTTTACTGTATTTTTTTTATTTTATTACGGGTTATGCGTATGATAATACTATGTAAAGTTAGGTAGGTGGCTTATGACTAATGGCATAATATGACGTGGCTTATCGCAGTGGCGTACCGAGGGGGGGGGGGGGGCATGCGGCCATGCCCCCCCCCCCTTTGGCAAAGAATAAATTATAGTAGATTCAATATAAAATATAATTATATATATATATATATATATATATATATATATATATATATATACATATATATATTATATATATATATATATATATATATTATTGGCCCCCCCCCCTTTCAATTTTCTGGGTACGCCACTGCTTATGAGTGCTAATATGGCTATAGTTAATTGTGGCTGGTGGGCGAGACATTCATTCCTAAACCCGATAAATGTTCACTGACTGTCTCGCTCATCGCATTATCCCATCGCATGATGGTTATGGATAGATAAAAATATAAACCATAAACTAACCCTTTTTGTCACTGAATAATTAAAATTAACGGTAGATAAAGGGTTTTCATCATCTAAAAAAACAATTAATAATGTACGTAAGTGGAGAAAGAAAAGTTAATCTACCCTGATAAATATTTAGTTTAATCAAACCAAAACATATAAATAGCCAAAAACCACTTCTAATTTTTACCTTGATGAGACCAAATAATCACGGAATAAAGGTTGGTTTTCTTGATTCAGTCTTTTTACCTAAGAATCCAATCAAGGAGAGGAACTAACGTAACTCTAATATACACTGAAATTAACTTAACAGAAGTTACCCAAAAAACAGAAAGAAAAGAAAAAGAAACACACCACCACCACCACTACACCTGCTTGGTTCCTACTGCCCCAAACACACACCACCACCACCACCACCACCACACCTGCTTGGTACCTAATGCCCCAAACACACACCACCACCACCACCACCACCACCACACCTGCTTGGTACCTAATGCCCCAAACACCACCACCCACCACCACCACCACCACACCTGCTTGGTACCTAATGCCCCAACCACACATCACCACCACCACCACCACCACCACACCTGCTTGGTACCTAATGCCCCAAACACACACCACCACCACCACCACCACCACCACACCTGCTTGGTACCTAATGCCCCAACCACACATCACCACCACCACCACCACCACCACACCTGCTTGGTACCTAATGCCCCAAACACACACCACCACCACCACCACCACCACCACCACACCTGCTTGGTACCTAATGCCCCAACCACACATCACCACCACCACCACCATCACCACACCTGTTTGGTACCTAATGCCCCAAACACCACCACCACCACACCTGTTTGGTACCTAATGCCCCAAACACCACCACACCACCACCACACCTGCTTGGAACCTATAATGCCCCAACCACACACCACCACCACCACCACCACCACACCTGCTTGGTACCTAATGCCCCAAACACACATCACCATCACCACCACCACCACGCCGGCCTGCTTGGTACCTAATGCCCAAACACCACCACCACCACCACCACCACCACCACACCTGCTTTGGTACCTAATGCCCCAACCACACACCACCACCACCACCACACCTGCTTGGTACCTAATGCCCCAAACAAACATCACCACCACCACCACCACCACACCTGCTTGGTACCTAATGCCCCAACCACACATCACCACCACCACCACCACCACACCTGCTTGGTACCTAATGCCCCAAACACACATCACCACCACCACCACCACCACACCTGCTTGGTACCTAATGCCCCAACCACACATCACCACCACCACCACCACCACACCTGCTTGGTACCTAATGCCCCAACCACACATCACCACCAACCACCACACCTGCCAGGCTCACACACCTGCTGGCACCTGTTACCCCACCACACACCACACCTGCCTGCCACCTGTTGCTAGCCTCACCACACACCACACCTGCCTGCCACCTGTTGCCAGCCCCACCACACACCACCATGAACTATGGAACATCAAAACAGGACGTAAAATGACGACACAATTATCGCCGCCACGGACACAAACACTGGAACTCCGTGGTGTAGGGGAAGCACGCTCGATTCACAACCGAGAAGTCCCGGGTTCGATCCCCGGGCGGAGCGGAAACAGTTGGGCTGTTTCCTTAAAACCCGAGCCCCTGTCCACCCAGCAGTGATTGGGTACCGGGTGTTAGCCGGGGGTTTGTAACCCGCCTCCCGGGGTGCTGGCTTCGGCCAACACTATAAGCACTAGCAGACAGCTCTCTAGGGGTAGTTTGTGAGAGAGCTGTCTGGTTACTGCGGAGATCCATCACAGCTGCGTCGATACGACGAAACTATTCAAACATCAAACATCAAACTGTGCCGAGGTTACCGGTCATTTCGCCTACACGTCAATTCGCCCACAAGACATTTCGCCCACATGTAAGAGTCAATTCGCCCACATGTAAGAGTTAATTCGCCCACTCTAAAGTCAATTCGCCCACACGATCCATGTCACGGAGTCATGTAACTATGTCTTCCTCTGGCAGAAATGGAATGAACCACCAGTAACCTTGGGCGAAATGACGGTAAATTTCTAGTGTTTGCTACTCTCCCACTTCCCCCAAACAAGTTTGGGGACCTGTGGGAATGCGGGGTTTTCGGGTGGTGAACAAATTATGCGTCAGAAACACGTAATTAAAGAGTTGTGTAGGGGGGGGGTAAGATTCCCTAGATCTAGGGTAATTTCCTTATACAGTGGCCACCAAATGTTGTGGCGGTCGGACTTCCTGATGCCGTCAGTGACACGCTCACTCAAAATCCAACAAAATATTCGTAAAACATTAAAAATCAAGAAACTGTAACTTACTGGTATCCTAGTACTTGATTGCATTCCCTTTCCTCTTTATAACAACCTGCAGTCTGTTAGGTAAAGAGTCTGCAAGTTTTTGAAGAAGCTCCTTTGGTAGTTCCTCCCACAATTTTAACAGTGCAGCTTTTAACTTCGCCACTGAACTAGTGTCCACTTCTTGAAGCTTCCTTTTCATTATGGACCAAAGATTTTCTATTGGGTTCAAGTCAGGACTATTAGGAGGCCAGTCAAAGCAATCGATAGCACACATATCCAACCATTCCTTGACAACGTTTGCCCTGTGACAAAGGGCACCGTCCTGCATAAAAGTTTCTGCCCTACACTTGTCGTAGCAGGCTTCAAGATTGGCATGCAGGATGTCTAAATATCGCTCACTGTTCACAGTAACACCTTTTTCAAGAAATACGAGGTTACCCACTCCATAATATGAAAAGCAAGCCCACACCATGAGAGAATCTGGGTGTCTTATTCTCTCCCCGGTGTACCTATAGGGTCGTGTCGGTCTGAATTCTTGGGCCGCCTCACTTTTGCAAAGTTAGTTCCTGTCACTGTAAAAACACTTTCATCCGACCATAATATGCGTCGAACTTTCTCTAGTGGCCAGTCTTTGTGTTCTTCAGCAAAAGTGAGTCGCTTTATCTTGTGACGAGGAGTTAGGAGTGGCTTTACAGCGGCAGATCTTGAAAAGAGTCCGAGATCACGTAACACATAACGCTGCACACTTCTCACTGACACATTACCTAGTAAGGCAGGATTGTTTTCCTTCACTTCACGTGCTGTGCTTGTTGGTTTGACATTCAGCTGCCTTTTTATAACATGTAAAGTCTTTGAGGCACATTTCCTTGGCCGTCCAGTCTTCGCTAGTGTGTAGGAGTCTCTCCGTCCAAGTTATCACGACAACGTTTTAACCACCGCTCAACTGTCCTTTTTGCAATTCCTGTCTGTTCTACGATAGCTTTTGCACCAAACCCAGCCCTATGCAAGGCACATATGGAGCTTATAGTATCCTGGGATATAATGCGCCGAGGAGCCATAACGCAATAAACGATTGCACAGTTTGAAAATATCCTCGTAACTAATGACGAAAGAAGTGAAACAGTGCGTGCACTCTCACTGTCCTCCTAGACTGCACTGACTTGCTTAAATTTAACGGTCATACCCCTGCAGTGTTGCTAAGTGTCAGTGTCTTGTTGCCATGTCGTCAATTTTTAAATCCCGCTTGCTCGAGTTGCGTGAAAAAACATTTGAAAGGTTATTAATTTGGCGACCGGTGCATCATGCCGACCCGCGCAGACCGCCACAACATTTGGCGGCCACTGTATCTAGAAAAAATTGCCTAACTAAAAGAACCTAACCTAACCAAAATTAACCTAACCTAGCAGGGGGCTTGACCCACCGATAACTCAACCAAACCAAATCTAACCTAAGCTAACCTAACCTAACCAAATCTAACCTATCCTAACCTAACCAAATCTAACCTAACCTAACCTAACCAAATCTAACCTTAACTACCCAAATCTAACCTACCCTAGCCTAACCTAAACAAATCTAACCTAACCTCCTAGCGGTTGGGGGGGTTCTCGACACACTAAACAAATATAACCTAACCTCCTAGCTCCTAGACTCCATAGTGTGGGCGAAATGACTCCATAGTGTGGGCGAATTGACCTGTGGGCTAAATGACCGGATACCCTGTGCCGATGAGTGACGCTCATACCACGGCCTCTTGCACTTATTTCGGTTATTAGTATACATGTCCCTACTCTTGCAACAATGATCACAAATTAGTATTCACTATCAGAACTTACCTATATAAGTAGCTAGATGATTAAATCAGCTACAGGAGATGGTGTTCCTTCCCGCTAAAATGTCTGGTAAATCTTCTGGTAAGCCGCTACTAGACACAGGGAGCACTCGTAGGTTTCCAGGAGATTTGCAATATTGTAAGTGTTTGCTGAATAGGGTCTTGCCATGTGTGCGGAGGTACGAGGAAATTTACCAGAGTTTTACCTCGTAAATGGTTTGCTGAATCCACCCCCTCCTGGGGCTACTCGCGAGGTATTTCATACCAAAATTATGTTGGTATGAAGAAATCATTATGGTCCATTCTTGGTTCTGAGGTGTGTGTCGCGAGTATCGTTGAGTACGACCTAAAACTTGAACAGTTTAGGGATGTGCACCGGTATCCGGTATACCGAAATACCGGTATTTTAGCACCGATATTACCGGTATTACCGGCATTTTTATTTTTCGGTATACCGGTATCGGTATTAGTATTGCATCGGTATACCGGTATCGGTATATTATTTGGTCGGTATTGGAGTTCGGTATTATGTTTTTTTTTCTTTTTTTTCTCGAAACAGACTCCTGACTAGTACCAAGACCAAGAACTGACTAGTGACTACTCCGACTGCCGAGACACGTATGGTAGCGTAAAGGTGCGTCCACACAAGGCATTTCGATGCGCATTATAATACGCATCGTAATGCCTTGTGTGGACGCACCTTAACGCTCATTGGCTCAGAGCCTCAGAATCTGAGGCGCGTGCACATGTTATCATTGGCCGATTGCAGCTCAGCTGACAATGCCGCTCTGTGAAACCTCCCTCCCTCCCTCTACCCCTGAGGGCAGACCATCACAGAAAACGGATCATTACATATCACATAGGTGTCACTATACAAATCTAGCCTAGCTCACATTTTCATTATTGTTATTATTATTACTATTATTATTATTATTATTATTATTATTATTATTAGTCTTAGTCTACTATTATTATGGTTAATAATGGCATCATCATTTTTATTATTGTTATTATTATTATCATCCAAATTATTATTATTATTTTATTATTAATATAATTATTTCAAAGATATGTGTGTGTGTGACTGTGTGTGTGTGTGTGTGTGTGTGTGTGTGTGTGTGTGTGTGTGTGTGTGTGTGTGTGTGTGTGTGTGTATGTGTGTGTGTGTGTGTCAGAGAGTTTACACCTCAGATATGACTGACCCCTCGTATCTTTCTTTAAGAAAGATACGAGGGGTCAGTCTCGCACACACATTCCATAATCGAACCACGATAGCGCCACCAATTTGATTATTGACGCTATCGTGAAATTTGACCACGATAAACGCAGACCACGATAGCCTCACAACAATGTTACGCTGCCTGTACGTATGTGTCATGACGGTCGTAAGATGGTCACGATGGAGTCATGACAGCTGTAAGACTACGTCACGAATGGAAAATTAACGGTAATTTTGTCGTCACGATAGAGCTACGATAACCACGACAGTGCCATGACGGTGCCATGAACGTATCACGATAGCGTCAAGAGCTAGCAACATGCCTCACACGTGAGTGTGTGTTGCCATGGTGATGGAGAAGGAAGGGGGGCTAGAGATGAAGGTGGGAGAAACAGGGGTGGGGGGTGGTATGGAGAATGGGGGGGGGAACGGGGGAGGGGGGTTGTAATAAAGAAGGGGGTGTTGGTGTGGGTGGGGAAATGGGGGAGAGGGGAGTTGGGGATGTAGAAGGCGTTGTTGTTGTTGGCGATGTGAGTAGTTAAAAGGGGGGGTGGGGGTGTCACCCATGGAGGTAGAATATAAAGGGAGGGGCCGAGGCGCGAGAACAGTGAGGTCATTCTGGTCGGCCGGCAGCCATTGAACGACTGGCAGAAAAGCTGGTGGTAGGAGCCGCTCCCTTGCCCTGAGCTGACTATGCTGACAAGAAAAAACCCATTATAACATATGAAGCAGGCCACAAGGAGAACGTTGATAGAAAAAAGTATGATGTGGTGGTTGTTGTTGTAGTGATAATGTGGTAGTGATGGTAATAGTAATGGTTGTGGTGAAATTGGTTGTGATGGTGGTTGTGATATTGCTAGTGGTGGTTTTGGTGTTATAGGAGTGGTGATGGTGATGGTGATAAGGTAGTGATGATATTGTTGGTGGTGTTAGTGATGCTGTTGTGATGGTGATAGTGATGTGGTGGTGTTGATGATGGTGAAGTTGATGTGGTAGTTGTACTGATGGTGATGTGGTGGTGTTGATGGTGATGTTGATGTGGTAGTTGTACTGATGGTGATGTGGTGGTGTTGATGGTGATGTTGATGTGGTAGTTGTACTGATGGTGATGTGGTGGTGTTGATGGTGAAGTTGATGTGGTAGTTGTACTGATGGTGATGTGGTGGTGTTGATGGTGATGTTGATGTGGTAGTTGTACTGATGGTGATGTGATGGTAGTGATGGTGAAGTTGATGTGGTAGTTGTACTGATGGTGATGTGGTGGTGTTGATGGTGAAGTTGATGTGGTAGTTGTACTGATGGTGATGTGATGGTAGTGATGGTGAAGTTGATGTGGTAGTTGTACTGATGGTGATGTGGTGGTGTTGATGGTGAAGTTGATGTGGTAGTTGTACTGATGGTGATGTGATGGTGGTGATGGTGAAGTTGATGTGGTAGTTGTACTGATGGTGATGTGGTGGTGTTGATGGTGAAGTTGATGTGGTAGTTGTACTGATGGTGATGTGATGGTGGTGATGGTGAAGTTGATGTGGTAGTTGTACTGATGGTGATGTGGTTGGTGGTGTTGATGATGAAGTTGATGTGGTAGTTGTACTGATGGTGATGTGGTGGTGTTGATGGTGAAGTTGATGTGGTCCCAGCTAACCATCACCGGCGGTCCGACGTAGCCGTAGAGCGGCGAACGGCGGCCGCCGGCGGCAAATTTACCTCCGTCAGCCTTCGAAGTCCGCTGGTGTATTTTCAGACGGGATAATTTACTATGTTGAAAATTAAAGTACAGAATTTCAAGAATTTATATTTCTATGTGTAACATTTG
>JACEEZ010007397.1:857500-863771 GCA_016584305.1 Chionoecetes opilio | reverse complement strand
TATTCCTCTAATAAACTAAAATACATTTCTTCTTATTCAACGTTTCCAAGTATATTTTTTATTTTTTTCAATATTTTTACACATGACATTAAAAAACATTACTTTGGGGGAAACCATAAAAACAAAAGCCCAAACGACCAAAACAACAAAAAACCCCCACCCAACAGAAAACCAAAACCAACAACAACCACAAAAACCACCACAACCCCACAACAACCACAACAACAGCAACAAAAAACAAAAACAAAAACAACCACAAAAAAAACCACAACAAAAACCACAACCCAAAAACAACCAACAACGAAACCACAACAACACAAAAACCCAACCCACAAAAACAACCCAACCCCCAACAACCCAAAACAACCCAACCCAACACAACACAAAAAACGAAACCACAACAACCCAACAACAACAAAAAACCACAACAACAAAAACAAAACCCCAAAAACCACAACCCCCCAACAACCACAACCAAAAACAACAAAAAACCCCAAACAACAACAACAACAACAACACAACCACAACCAAACCCACAACCCCACCCAACAACCACCAAAACAAAACCCAACAAAAACCCAACAACAAAAAAACAAAAACCACAACAACAACCAAAACCAAACAAAAACCCCAAAACAACCCAAAAACAAAACCAAAACCAAAACAACAAAAACCACCCCAACCAACCACAACCACAACAAAAACCACCAACAAAACCCAAAAACAACCACAACAACAACCAAACAACAACCCCCAACACACAACAACCCAAAACCACAAAAAAACCAACCCAAAACCCCAAACCCACAACAAAAACCAAAACAAAACCACAACAACCCAAAAACCACAACAACAACCCAACCCACAAAAAACCCCCAACAACAACCACAACAAAAACCACACAACAACCAAAACCACAACCCCCACAACAACAACAAACAACCAAACAACCAAACACCACCACAACCACAAAACAACCCCAACAACCACAACAACAACCACAACCACCCCAACCACAACAAAAACAACTACACAACAAAAACTAAAACCAAAACAACCACAAAACACCACAACAAAACCACAACACAACCACAACAACAACCCAACAAACACAACAAAAACCACAACCCAAACAAAAACCCCAAAAACAACAACAACAAAAACTATAAAAAAAACCTAACAAAAAAAAAACTGCTTTCCTTATATTTTTCCCTTATACATTTCTTATACTTTCCTTATATTCTTACTTTTTCACCAACAAGTAATAATCCCCACGCTACGTTATAATAAAAAAACTTCTATTTCCTTATAATTCTTCTTTTTTTTACCAATAATAAAAATTCTTTAAATTATTTTAAAATTTAAAGTAAATAAGTAAAGTTTTTTAAATTAACAGTCAATAGAAAAGGGTGTATTTAGATTAAATAAATAAGTAAAGTGATTTAAATTAACTCAAAAGTAAGATGTTTTTAAAATTAACATCAATATAAAGTGTTTTTCAAATTACAGTCAATAAGAAAGTTTTTTTTTAAATTTAACAGTCAAAAAGTAAGAGTGTTTTAAATTATGGGTTAATAAGTAAGTTTTTAAATTAACGTCAATAAGAAAAAGAGTGTATTAAATTTATCAGTAAATAAGTGGGAGCTTTTTAAAATTAACAGCAATAAGTAGGGTGTATTTAAATTTAAACAGCAAAAAGTAAGAGTGTATCTAAATTAACAGTCAAAAGTAAAATGTTTTAAAATTAAACGTCAATAAGTAAATGTACTAAATTAACAGTAAATAAAAAGGGTGTTTTTAAAATTTAACAGTAAATAATTAGTGTTTTAAATTAACAGTAAAATAAGTTAGAGTGTATTTAAAATTAACATCAAAAGTAAGTGTTTTTAAAATTTAAACAGTCAATAAGTAAGAGGGGATTTTAAATTTCAGTCAATAAGTAGGAGTGTACAAGGAACTATACTCTGGGTTTTTTTTTTAAGGTGAAAAATCCTCCCCCCTTTGCCTTACTGATGTATTTATGCCGGAAAAGGGAATGCACGGTTCTTTTTTAAATTTTCAGCTGTATTTGATCAGATTAAACCATATTTCGGGTAAACAAGGTTAACTAACATGAAATCTTAACCCCTTCACGCCCAAATTTTTCCTTTGCAAAAAAATCTTCTATTTTCGGGCCATAAAATTACAAAAAGTAGTGAATATCCCAAAATTACTATGGACAAGGATACTAACAGGTAAATATCTAAATATATTGCTTATAGTCCTAAAAATTTCTAATGGCCCCCAAAATTAAAAGGGAAATTACGTTCTGTGTCTAAAGGGGGTTTGTAAAACGGATTTTCACCTCGAAAAAAAAATAGACTATATTTTTGTGATGCGCAGCGTAGGGTGTTTGAGGGCCCTGACTGACTCCGCGCTCAGTTTTTGATTCAGCAGGAAAAGGGGGGATTTTATGGAGGTGGTAAATAATGGTATGCAGGAAGCATTGGCCCCAATAGGGAGTATTGTACTAAACGGCAGTTGCCCTTTTTTTTCATATAGTAAAAGGAATTTGAGAGAGGGGAAAGGAAAAAAAGGAAAAAGAAAAGAGAGAAAAGAGAGAAAAGGGAGAGGAGAGAGAGGGGGGAGAGAGGAGAGAAGAGAGAAAAAACGAGGAATCAATCAACAATTTGGGGGCTTACGCCGGGGGGCGCTCGCCTCGTCCACCCTAGGGGACGCCCACCCCCGGGGGGTCACCACCGCGATTTTCCCATAGGGGCCCTTTTTTCCCCCATACCAAGCAGCTTCGACAAAAAACTAAACTTCCCCACCACGAGCCTTTGGGCGCCCCCTTGGCCCCCTCCACGCCGTTGTCTCTTCAGATAAAACCCCGATGGGAAGGATCGGTTTCAGGGTAGCGTGCCACATGCCCTATAGCCGAAGTTGGCGCTGATGGATTTTGCGGTAATAGGCCAAAATTCGTCCACGTGCAATCGCTGATTTGACACTAATATCCCGCGATACCCCATATTCTCGAACACTTATTCCCAAAGGGCGATTGATTAGTCCCTTTTCAATCACTATTTATGTCCTGTTCCACAACCTGGGTGACAGGGATCAAAGCGATTTTGAAGACCGGTCTTTGCCTCCTGCACAGGTCCCGCAACGCCAAACTCCCGCTGAGGGGCCCTAACACCGGGGGGGCTACCCAAATCCCGAAAAGGTTTCTTGACGTACCCGCCCGTCATTATGGACTGCGCAAAACCAAGTATGAAAATTTTTCCAAAGATCTAAATTTCCCCTCGCCATCGCATGAACAGACTGTATGCTTCATCTAAAAATCTCCAAACCCCTGGACCTTTTTCCCTTTGGGCCAGGAACCTCAAGCCCAAAAAGGCTTTGCCTCCTCGTGCGCGCCTGAGAGCCTCACCAGACCCCACGACTCACAAAGATTACTAATCATCGGCAAAAAAAAATCATGATCTTGGTGTTGCCGACGGATGCCCCAAAATCACTTTGATCTCAACCTTGTCCAATACCCTCCATACTATCGTTAAAAAGTGAGGGCAACCGCACCCTTGCCTCACTCCTGTATTCACAAAAAGAAGCGGGATACCCTGCCCCACATTTCACAGCACTCTTCCCAAATACAGACCGTTATCAAACCAATAGCCCTTGCAAACCCCGAAGTCCAGAAGATCCCAAGGACCACGTTTGCACTGAGTAAAAACGCCTTCTTAGATCACATAGCTGAAAAACATCCCCTGTCGAAACTCACGTCGGCTTCCACCAGGACACGAAGCGCTGGATACGGTCCGTTTTTGACTTACCAGGGGCGGAACCCCAGCTGCTGAGGTCTGATGCTTCACCAAACTGCAATTCGTGCAGAAATAGATGGGCAAGCACCTTGCCTGGTACACTGACAGTGTTCCCGCGGTAATTTTGCAGTCCTGAGGGTTCCCCTTTCCCTTTCAGATGGGGAAACGCCACCCCCTTTTTCCCAGGGGAAATGGTACCTATTGCCACCGGCTCGGCAGCATCAACCCGCGGATCATGGCCTCACCCCCACTTTGAGGAGCTCCCATGATATTACAAACACCACTCCTTTCCCCCCTTAAACTTTGCTACGCCTCTCTGACTTCGTCGGAAGGTGCGGTTTCGTCAAGGGGGGATGGGCATCCCTGCCTGTAACCCATGGTGTGAACTGCTCAGTTGGGAGGGTCCCCCGGAAACTGCCCAAAGTATCAGCCCAACGACCCATCTGCCCTCCATGCCCGACCCGAGGCGCCCATCTGCTTTCGAATAGCACTCGCCCGAAAGGAACTTGGAACCGGAGCTTTTTCAGGGGCTGGTAGGGGGGTCGGAGGTCATTAGCGTTCAAATGACCCTCGACATCCCACGAGACTCCAAACAAAACCTCTCCTTGTCTTTTCCCCTCAGGGGGGGTTTCTATCCGGCTCACAGAGCCCTGTGCTGGTTCCCGGGCTCCCAGCCAGCCTGGCGCGCGACTCTCCCGTTTTTCTCCAGCGTCCCCCGTAGAGACAAAACCACGCCTTGACCTCGGGCGCTCCCCAAACACCCCTTTGGGCAGCCTGTAAGTTTCACGTTTGAAGGTATCCCACATTCACGGGATCCCCCGAGAGCACCGAGCCATCAAACCGTTTTTTGAGTTTGCCGCCCATATCAGGCACATTCAAGTCCTTCAGTTTCTCAAGATGGAACACAGTATGGTTACCTCTAGAGATTTTTCTGGACTTTGACTGAGTTTAAGTGTAAAACAAAAAGTCTGTGATCTTTTCCCAAAAACTCCACTCCCGGGTAAACCCTGCAGTTCGGGAGGATCCCCAACGAGTCTAAGAGGGACTGGTCGATCTCCTTAGCTACCCCTCCGCTTTCTATACCATGTCCGCGGTGCGCTCTGGGCCTCTAAACCCAAGAACCTGCAATTCTAAACCTTTCTGGACCTTGAAAAGTTCAAAAAGCAAAAACTGTTGGTGTTTCGGGGTACCGGAGCCATGGGGCCAACACACAACTCGTGCCATCTCTCACAGTGCCAGTATACATTGTTGGCCCCGACAATGAGTGTGTCCCAGGAGGCACGGTCAAAATACAATCGAGTTTGGGTAGAACATCTCCTTCTTTTCATTTTTTCACGCACTGGGTGGGAAAAATAACACTGCTACAAAGAGCATAAAACCCAGTTGTTTTCATCCTCACCCGCATTTCGCTCATCAACCGGAGAAAAACCCAACAACTGACGGCTGCATTTTCGGGAGATGCCTATGCTACTCCCCGTACCGGACCATTGCTCATGCCGGACCATAGTAGGTTTAACCCCCACTGCTAGTCTCGCCACTGCCGGCCTCCTCGTCTCAAGATCCCACATACCACCCCCGCCCACTGACTCGCCCGATAGGAGAGGTATCGATGATCGTCTGAAGGCTCAAACGTTCCCCGAGCCCAACCAAGATCCCCCGCAGTTGTTCCCAGGAGTGATTCCGGGCAGGGCGCCGCCCCTCGACCGCCCCGGCCCCCCCATAAGAAAAAAATTGGCTAGGGGGCCCTAAACCCCTATTTAGAGTGCGTTTCCCAGGGCTTTGCCCCCACTCGCTAGGGAGCCCCTCCCCTGCGTCGGCATAGGAGAGGTTTGCATGGTCGGGCCCCCCCCAAAACCGGGTCGGGGGGGCGATTCGCGCCCCCAGCCTCTCCTCTTACTATGTTTTTGGCTTTTGTTTTTACAGGGGAAGGGTTGCAAACCCCCCCCCCCCCCAAAAATCTATGTCAGGGATTGGCCCCTTTCTGCTCACCTTTGGGCCAAGGACCAGAACCCCCTGTAGGGGTTAACCCCCAGGCTCCCACTACTGGGCTTTTACCCATAGCTTTTTGGGGAAAAGAGAGGGGGGAAAGGGGGGAAAGAGAGAGAGAGAGAGAGAGAGGAGAGAAGAGAGAAGGAGAAGGAGGAGAGAGAAGAGAGAGAGAAGAGATCTGAGTGAGAGTGAGTGAGTTTTAATCACACCATGTAAAATTTATTTTAATGGGGGTTTTTTATTTTTGGGGGGAGGAGTAGTATTTTTAATGTAGTCTCGGTCATTGCTCAAACCTGACTGACAGAAAAAGGGGAGAACAACATTCAATGACAAAGTGAGTGGTGGTGGGGGGGGTGGTGGGGGTGGTTGGTGGGGGAAAAGGGAAAACAGTTTAAATATTTCCATTGTTACAAACCTGACTTGACTGACTGACTGCGAAGAAAAAAAAAAAAATTCTAACGAAAGTATTGGGGTGGTGGGATAAT
>JACEEZ010007397.1:817500-855000 GCA_016584305.1 Chionoecetes opilio | reverse complement strand
CCCCCAATGAGCGGGGGGGGGATGAACGCCGGACCAAGAATGGTGGGGGCTCAAACCCCCGCCGTTGGGTTTGTGGTTTTGGTAAAAAGTAAGTTAAAAACCCAATACCCCAGCTATTTGTTTCCTAAGTTTCGTTCTCCTCAAAATATTTTTTAAACCCCCCAAAGATTCCAAATGAAAAAAAACCAAAATCTGGGGGGGGGAAACCTCAAAAGGAGGTTACTTATTTAAAACAAGGGGGCCCGGAACCCCCCCCCCGTTAGGTTGGGGATTTTTGGAATGGGGGGAAAGTTTTAAAACAATTTTCGTTTTTTCCCCCTTAACACCTCATGTTTCCATTTTAAAAAAAAAAAAAACCCCCCCCCTAATTTAAACTGGAGGGGGGTTTTTAAAAAACGGAATTTTACAATGTTTAAAAAAGTATTCGACGTTTGAGGGAAAAAATGAAACGGCTTTTTATGGGGGACCACCCCGGGGGAGAGGAAAAAAAAGAAGAAAAAAAAGGGAGGGGGGGAAGAGAAAAACAAGGGGAAAAAGTACATGGATAAGGCAAAGGAGGAGGAGGAAAAGTTTGAAGGAAGGAAAAGGGAAGGAGAATGGAACGTTTTAAAAGGAAAGGGAAAGGGGGAGGAGGAAGGAACCTTTAAAAGGAGGAAAAAGGGGAACAGATGGGGAAAAGGAAAAACCAGAAAAAAAGACAGGGAAAAACAAGGGAAAAGGCTTTTAAAGGGAAAAAGGAAAGGGGAGGAGGAGGAAGGAGAGTGTACGCTTTAGAAGGAAGGAGGAGGAGAGGGGTACGCTTGAGAGTGGAGGGTTGTGTGTGGGAAGTCAGAGCGGGGTGCGTGAGGTTGAGCCACAGGACTGAGACAAGACCCAGGCCACCAGGGAATTCCAATGATCTGAAACTGGATAAATGCCAGTGGTCGCTGGCAGTTTTGACTCAAAGTTGGTCTACTGTGTTTTGGCTCCGCGACTAATATTTTTCATAAATTAATTTCGCGATAAACATTGATGCACCGCATCTGAATACCAAAAAATATAGGTCTTCTGTTGTTCTACTAATTATATGGATGACATGCATTACGATGGAACGTTCTATAATAGCAATTTAATGCAAATTACTCGCCTCGAGTAGCAAAGCTTAATACATTTTTTACATGTATATTGTGGCATGTAAAATTTGGGCGATGTTCACACTGTTTTCTAAGACAGTACTGCTGCGTCTGGCAAACGCTTGTCAAAATACAATAAGCAATGCCTTGGAAAAACGAGGAATAAAGAATGCCGAAATCGGCTTGTTGCTGCGACAATGTAGGTTATAATTGTGGAGGCGACACGCCGCGGCGGGGAGTGGTGGCGGGGAGATTGTGGCGGGGAGATTGAATCAAAACATTGCCACTTCACGCGTCGACTCATTGCACTTCCAGGCTTTCTATCTGATTGATACACAATAATAACAGGAAAATATGACTGCCTAAGTATAGATAACTTCTAAACATACGTTATTGACTATATAATATCATAGAGTAGCATTTACCTCGCCTCCGACCTTAACCTTGGAGGTTAACTATAACCTCCTTGGTTATTTGGTTATATACAATGTTTTACAGAATCAGGCTTCTATACAATATACATATAGAAGAAAATCGTTCTTAATACTATACTTTTGTGTTTTAAGTGCAGTGGAATAAGCCCATATTTTGTTTTCCAGTAGACCAACTTATTATAAAAAAAGTGTGTTAAAACTGCCAGCGACCCCTGGCATTTTGGGTTCCAGTTCTCTCGAATTACCGGAACGCAGTCACGAGAAGGAACGACTCAGAGAGAAAGACTGTACCCCCCTCCCCCTCCCCCCCCCTTCGCTCCCCTCCCCCTTAAACCCCTACTAAAGGAAGGACAGAAAGACTGTACCCCCCTCCCCCTCCCCTCCCCTTAACCCTTTCCCCTCCTCCACACCATACAGATAGCCTACTTTCACTCCCCTTCATCATTTTCTCCCTCTCTCCCCCTTCCCCTCCTTCCCTCCCTCCCTTAACCCCCTCCCCCCTCTCCACTACATAATTTTCTCCCTCCCCTCCCCTCCATTCTCCCCCTCCCCTCACTCTCCCCTTCTCACTAATGTCACTGTTTTGGCGTCGTAATCTGGCTTGGCGACACTGCTTGCGAGTCACCCGTGTTGGCAACGCTGCGCCTGACGTCACGAATGGTGGGCGAGATTCTACTCGGGATTGACTACTCTGACTCTAGTTCGAGAGAGAGAGAGAGAGAGAGAGAGAGAGAGAGAGAGAGAGAGAGAGAGAGAGAGAGAGAGAGAGAGAGAGAGAGAGAGAGAGAGAGAGAGAGAGAGAGAGAGAGGGTGAGAGAGGGAGGAGAGAGAGAGAGGTGGGAGAGAGGAGAGAGTGCGTGTGTGAGAGAAGTGCGTGTGAGAGAGTGCGGGGGAGAGAGTGGTGTGAGAGAGTGGTGTGTGAGAGAGTGAGGGTGAGAGAGAGAGTAGATGAGAGAGAGAGAGAGAGAGAGAGAGAGAGAGAGAGAGAGAGGAGAGAGAAGGATCAATAAAGAAGAAAGTTAAGTATGTAATTGAATAAATCCTTCATGTGTAGAAACTTTTTTTATAGTTACAAAATTAATCAAAATATCTATATCTTGAATCAATATATTTATTGGTATTTGTATTTTTTGTCTATTCTAAAAAAATCAAGAAGTGGGTAGAAGGTAAATTACATCTACNCGAATTAACAATAAATCCCCTTTTTCCTTAAAAAATCCAAAATATAATTTGAAACTGAAAGCTAATTCCAGATTCGTGTTCAGTATGCACGTAAATTATTTGGAACAAATTTTCAAGTAGATCTATGTGTATTTAAGAAAATAGTGCATAATTGGCAATATATTTAGAGTGACAGATATGCTTGAAAATTAGTTCCTAACAGTGTTCGGGCATGCTGAACTCGAATCTGGAATTAGTTTTCAGCTACAATGATTAGAAGTACCTATTTCAGCGAATTAACAATGACATACCTTATATTTCTTAAAAAATCCATAAATATAATTTGAAACTGAAAGCTAATTCCAGATTCGTGTTCAGCATGCACGTAAACTATTACGAATAAATGTTCAAGAAGATCTATCCGTATTTAAGAAAATAGTGCATAATTGGCAATAATTTTTGAGTGACAGATATGCTTGAAAATTAGTTCCTAGTAGTGTTCGAGCATGCTGAACTCGAATCTGGAATTAGTTTTCAGCGTGTGTGTTGGGGGGTCTATGTGTGTGTGTGTGTGTTGGGGGGTCTGGTGTGTGTGTTGAGGGTCTGTGTGTGTGTGTGTTGGGGGGGTCTGTGTGTGTATGTATGTGTTGGGGGGTCTGTGTGTGTGTGTGGTTGGGGGGGTCTGTGTGTGTGTGTGTGTTGGGGGGTCTGTGTATGTATGTGTGTTGGGGGGTCTGTGTGTGTGTGTTGGGGGTCTGTGTGTGTGTGTGTGTTGGGGGGGTCTGTGTGTGTATGTGTGTGTTGGGGGGTCTGTGTGTGTGTGTTGGGGGGTCTGTGTGTGTGTGTTGGGGGGGTCTGTGTGTGTGTGTGTGTGATGGGGGGTCTGTGTGTGTGTGTGTGTGTTGGGTCTGTGTGTGTGTTGTGTTGGGGGGGTCTGTGTGAGTGTGGTGGGGGTCTGTGTGTGTGTGTTGGGGGGGTCTGTGTGTGTGTGTTGGGGGGGTCTGTGTGTATGTGTGTTGGGGAGTCTGTGTGTGTGTTGGGGGGTCTGTGTGTGTGTGTGTTGGGGGATCTGTGTGTGTGTGTTGGGTGTGTGTATGTGTGTGTGTGTTGGGGGGTCTGTGTGTGTGTGTGTGTGTGTGTGGGGGGTTTGTGTGTGTGTGTGTGTTGGGGGGTCTGTGTGTGTGTGTTGGGGGGGTTTTGTGTTGTGTTGGGGGGTCTGTGTGTGTGTGTTGGGGGTCTGTGTGTTGGGGGGGTCTGTGTGTGTGTGTTGGGGGGTCTGTGTGTGTGTGTTGGGGGGTCCTGTGTGTGTGTGTGTTGGGGGGTCTGTGTGTGTATGTGTGTTGGGGGGTCTGTGTGCGTGTGTGTGTGGGGGGTCTGTGTGTGTGTGTGTTGTGGGGTCTGTGTGTGTGTTGGGGGATCTGTGTGTGTGTGCTGGGGTGGTCTGTGTGTGTGTGTGTGTGTGTGTGTGTGTTGGGGGGTCTGTGTGTGTGTTTGTTGGGGGTCTGTGTGTATGTGTGTGTGTGTTGGGGGGGTCTGTGTGTGTGTGTGTTGGCGGATCTGTGTGTGTGTGTGTGTGTGTGTTGGGGGGTCTGTGTGTGTGTGTTGGGGGATCTGTGTGTGTGTGTGTTGGGGGTCTGTGTGTGTGTGTGTGTGTGTGTTTGGGGGGTCTGTGTGTGTGTGTGTGTTGGGGGATCTGTGTGTGTGTGTGTGTGGTGTGTGTGTGTGTGTGTGTTATTTTTTTTGTCTTTCATAGAGACGTAGATCAAGCTGGCTGCTTGTTGAATTTTATGTGTTTAGTAGTTTATCGTAGTAGTAGTAGTGTTAGTATTATTTTTTTTGTTGGACTACAGTTTCTTACTCAAAATTTGTGGGAATGTTTAATTTTTTGGACATTAAGTGTTTTGTCTATTTATTAATGATATTATGTGTCATTTATGTATAAAGCTGTGTCGATAAATATCTATATCTATCTCTATCTATCTGTGTTGGGGTGGTCTGTGTGTGTGTGTGTGTGTGTTGGGGGGGTCTGTGTGTGTGTTGGGGGTCTGTGTGTGTCTGTAGTTGGGGTCGTGGTGCTGTGTGTTGGTCTGTGTGTGTGGTTGGGGTCTGTGTGTGTTGGTGGTTGGGGGTCTGTGTGTGTGTGTTGGGGGTCTGTGTGTGTGTTTTGGTGGGTCTGTGTGTGTGTGTTGGGGGGTCTGTGTGTGTGTGTTGGGGGTCTGTGTGTGTGTGGCGCTTCTGTGTGTTTGGGGGTCTGTGTGTGTGTGTGTTGGGGGGTCTGTGTGTGGTGTGTGTGTGTGGTGTTGGGGGATCTGTGTGTGTGTTTGGGGGGTCTGTGTGTGTGTGGTGTGTGTGAGTGTTGGGGGATCTGTGTGTGTGTGTGTGTGGTGTGGGGGGTCTGTGTGTGTGTGTTGGGGGGGTCTGTGTGTGTGGGTGTTGTGTGTGTGTTGGGGGGTCTGTGGTTGTGTGTGTTGTGGGGGTCTGTGTGTGTGTTGGGGGGTCTCTGTGTGTGTTGGGGGTCTGTGTGTGTGTGTGTGTGTTGGGGGATCTGTGTGTGTGTGTGTGTGTGTTTGGGGGGTCTGTGTGTGTGTGTGTGTGTGTTGGGGGGTCTGTGTGTGTGTGTGTGTGTGGTGTGTGTGTGTGTGTGTGTAGGGGGATCTGTGTGTGTGTGTGTTTCTGTGTGTGTTGGGGGGTCTGTGTGTGTTTCTGTGTGTGTTGGGGGGGTCTGTGTGCGTGTCTGTGTGTGTTGGGGGATCTGTGTGTGTATGTTAACATACAATGAAAAATGAAAGAAATAGGAATGAATCAATATATTTATTGGTATTTGTATTTTTTGTCTATACTAAAAAAATCAAGAAGTGGGTAGAAGGTAAATTACCATCTATACAAATATACCCTATGTACAAAGTTTAACGTGCATTTCGCGCATTGATTCAGACTGTGGTGGTGTGTGTGTGTGCGGCTCAAGTCAACGAAGGCAACACTGATCTGTGTGCGAAAAGCTCGTTAAACTTTGTATATAATCCGGTCCACAGAAAACCTTCCCTTCGAAAGGAAGAAATCTACCTTCCTAAGTTCCTACCCACTACTCCTTTTCTTGAGCATGGACAAAAAATGTATTTAAAGTTATAAATCACAAGCAAGTATCGCATGTCAGCCGTGACGCCGGGAGCAGCGTCGCCAAAAAGGTGGCGTTAAAAATGTCATAAAAAACTCCATATACCTGTTGTTTTTTCTGTCCCTGCAGACGCCCGACCTGGACCCAGAGAGGCGAAGTCTTGAACCTTACCGTGTGTCCCAAGAGTCAGCCCCGTCCACACGGTCGGGCAGCGTCCTGCGGGCACACGCTCAATGCCCGTTATCGAGACAAGATTGGTGCCCGCCCATCACGGAGTTATGTGTCACAAGTAACTCCCCAAGTGTTGAGGCGTCGTGTGTCCAGCCAGTGTGCGGGTGTCCCTGGGTGCCCGGCGGTCATGACGGGTGCACAGATGAACTCACCAAGAAGGAACAAAGTTGTCATCATCCCAGGGCCGGATTTAGACCTGTGGAGGCCCCTGGGCAGCCTCTGTGTGGAGGCCCTGGCCCCTTCATTACAGTGTTACAAAGTATAGGGTGCCGAGCAGCTGGGGGTCCGGGGAATCTTTTTTGATATTGTAGCCTTTTTAGGAGCATTTTGAAGCAATAAACAAAGCTACATTGAGAAAGTATATTAGCTATAGTGTATTGTGACAAAATTGGGGTACTCTATCACCTAATTGGGTAAAGATTTTTTTTTTTTAAGTGGACACAGCTCAATGAAGTATTCAGATTGAGAAGTAACACATTGATGTTGCGAGACTATGAGTCGGGTCACCCCTTGTTAAGAGTGTGGAGTATAGGAGTAGCCTAAGCCCCATATTTTCTGAAAATTGAGCTCACTGCATAGAAATTTGGTTGATATGAAATTTACTGACGGGAGTTACTTGCAAGGTAAATTATTTTTTTAATGAGTGTTTTTCTTGTATATATGAATTATATGAAACTTAGAGCTAAGCCACTGGCTTTAGCCTCGCTACAGTCGATGCCATGCCTACCTAAAAAGAGGCTGTTGGCTTCCCATTAAAGCATCAAGGCCATCAAGCAACACTAGCTAGGCAGTGGCATATAATATCAAGTATTAATTTGATTAACAATTAAGGCCTTGATTAAAAGAAATTTATTATATAAATATACAGAGAAATATGGTAAATTTCTAGTGTTTGCCCATACTGTTCCCCTCCCCCAAACAAGCTTGGGGACCTGTGGGAATGCAGGGTTTTCGGGTGGGGAGCAAATAATGCGTCGGAAACACGTATTTTTGGAGTTATGTAAAATAGCTAAAATACCCTAGATCTAGAGTAACTTTCCTAGAGCTAAGAAAAGTTAACCTAACCTCCTTGCGAGGGGGGCTCCGTTCCCCTCGACCTCCCTGTAATCTAACCTAGCGAGGGGCTCTGCCCCCCTCGACCCCCGTTAATCTAACCTAACCTCTTAGCAATAATCACCCGATAATCTAACCTAACCTTCTAACGGGGGGCTCCGCCCCTCTAGACTCCCCGGCAACCTAACAACATTTGACCTTACCCTAAGTGGGAGGGGGCTCAACACTCCGGTTATCATTCTTTATGAGGATCGTCAGGTTCACACGTCTCTGGACTTAGAAGAAATGCAATCTATTTTCCTTTGATCTAGGGAATTTTGACCATTTATACTACACCCCTAACTCACAGACTATGGGGTTGCGACGCATATTTTGTACCGCAGCCAAATATCTCGCATTCCCCCAGGTCCCCAAACTTGTTTTGGGAGATAGGGATGAGTATGGGCAAACACTAGAATAATACCAGAAGTATTAAGTAAATATTTAAATAAGAACAAAAATTGTAATATGTGGAGGCCCCAGGCCCCAGTTTGACAGTTTTCCCCATTTTGTGGAGGCCCCCTGATTGTGGATGCCCCTGGGCAGCTGCCCACTTTGCCCACTCCTAAATCCGGCCCTGCATCATCCTAAACCAAAAGCCACAGTGTTACCTCTCTGCCCTTCATCTTAACTTACCCCTCCCTCCTGGGTGTACAAGAGACTCCCTTTTGTCTCAACAATCCCTATTCCTATCCCTGTCCCCTCGCCCCCCTGACCCTACTGACTGTACTTCACCTTCTACACTTGATCCCCCACCTGTTATCGCTGATCCTGCTAACCCCTCTACTCACGCTACCATTCCAACTATCATCACCCGCTAACCTCTACACTCTGTCTGTTCTTCATTAGAACATTCACGACTTCCGATCCCACAGACAAGACCTTTGTCTCCTTCTCTCTTGTTATAAGCCTCAAGATATCTGCCTCACAGTAACTTTCCTTACTCACCCCCCTGTCCCAATTCCGAATTTATGATTTCCTTCCCCCAACACATACCCATCCTTCCTCTGATCTAACCCTACTGCTATAACGTTCCGTTCCTTTCCCCTTCCCTCACCGTTTCACTCTTTCTCTATAACCCTTTCCTTCATTATGCTTTGCCATAGTGCCATATCACCTCCGATGTCTGGCACATTTTCCCTTTTTAGCATTAAATCAATTAAATCTCTGCCCTAAAACAACAACAATAACATTCTTATGGACACTGGTGACAATCTCGGCTGACGCGGACATCTCCTTGGCGGTGAACGCGTCGCTTCGTCACAACAAAGGTGACACACACGCGTGCAGGAAAGTCGCGTGACAGACTACCGTAGATAACAGTACAGTCGCCAGGACAACTTTTTTTTCTGTTTACAGACGTGTGGTGGCGTTAATAGTTACATTTCTACATCCATGATTTCAGGACAGTTAGAAGGGGCTATCTGGAGAGTCTGTGTCATTTTGTGTCTTCATCTGTGTCATATTAGGGCTATAAATGAACAAATTACAAAAATATCTACAAAGTGGCTACCAACAGTAGAGTCGCCATCTAGTGTTTATTTACTGAGTGTCGTACCACAGCCGTCGTCGCCCGAAAAAAAACCGCGTAGTGAAATTTGAAACCGTCGAGGTCGCGGTCGCTTACCCTTGGATAAGCGACTGTGTGTATGTGGCCAAGTGCAGACTGAAAGACATGTGGTGGAACAGTGTACACTGACCCAACATGTCAGGGACATATACCAGTTCACTCTTATGGAACAGGTGTTTTCAAATAGATTTACCCCAGATGTGACCTGTGAAATAGTACCTGTATCTTGAGTGGTATTAATGATTGCCAGTGCATATTCTATTCATATTAATGGACTGCGATTATTGTGTAATAGTAATGATACAATATGTATGATATTTAATGCGGATAGCCATTATTTGTAGTGTTAGTTCTAATTGCCACGTTTGAGTAATTTTACTTTTTTGGACTACAGTGTAATAAAACTACATGTTAAGTATGTATATTTGGTATTATGTTCTGCTGTGGCCATAAAACCTATCTATATCTATCTGTGTTTGGGGGTCTGTGTTGTATGTGTGTGTTGGGGGGTCTGTGGTGTTGTTGGGGGGTCTGTGTTGTGGTGTGTGTGTGTTGGGGGGTCTGTGTGTTTGTGTGTGTTGGGGGGTCCTGTGTGTTGTGTGTTTGGGGGGTCTGTGTGTGTATGTGTTGGTTTTTGGGGGGTCTGTGTGTGTGTTGGGGGGTCTGTTGTGTGTGTTGGGGGGTCTGTGTGTGGTGTTGGGGGTCTGTGTGTGTGTTGGGTGGTCTGTGTTGTTGGGGGGTCTGTGTGTGTGTGTGTGTGTTGGGGGGTCTGTGTGTGTGTGTGTTGGGGGTCTGTGTGTGTTGGGGGGTCTGTGTGTGTGGTGTTGGGGGGTCTGTGTGTGGTGTGTTGGGGGGGTCCTGTGTGTGTTGTTGGGGGGTCTGTGTGTTGGGGGGTCTGTGTGTGTGTGTGTGTGTGTGTGTGTGTGTTGGGGGTCCTTGTGTGGTGTTTGGGGGTACTGTTGTGTGTTGGGGGGGTCTGTGTGTGTATGTGTGGTTTGGGGGTCTGTGTGGTGTTGGGGGGTATGTGTGTGTGTGTGTGTGTGCGGGGTCTGTATGTGTGTGTTGGGGGTCTGTTTGTGTGTGTGTGTGTTGGGGTCTGTGTGTGTATCTGTGTGAAGGGGGGTCTGTGTTGTGTTGGGGGGGTCTGTGTGTGTGTGTTGGTGGGTCTGTATGTGTGTGTGGTGTGTTGGGGGGTCTGTGTGTGGTGTTGTTGAGGTCTGTTTGTGTTGTGTATTGGGGGGTCTGTTGTGTATTGGGGGTCTATGTGTGTGTTGGGGATCTGTGTGATGTGTGTTTGGGTGTGTGTGTGTGTGTGTGTTGGGGGTCTGTGTGTGTGTGTGTGTGTGTGTTGGGGGGGTCTGTGTGTGTATGTGTGTGTTGGGGGGGGGGTCCTGTGTGTGTGTGTTGGGGGGGGTCTGTGTGGTTGGGGGGTCTGTGGTGTGTGTGTTGGGGGGTCCTGGTGTTGGGGGGGGGTTCTGTGTGTGTGTGTGTTTGGGGGTCTGTGGTGTGTGTGTTGGGGGGGTCTGGTGTGTGTGGTTGGGGTTCTGTGTGTGGTATGTGTGTTTTGGGGGGTCTGTGTGCATGTGTGTGTTGGGGGGTCGTGTGTGTGTGTTTTGGGGGTTTGTGTGTGTGTTGGGGGATCTGTGTGTGTGTGCTGGGGTGGTGTGTGTGTGTGTGTGTGGGGGTCTGTGTGTGTGTTGTTGGGGGGTCTGTGTGTAGTGTGGTGTGTTGGGGGGTCTGTGTGTTGTTGGGGGATCTGTGTGTGTGTGTGTGTGTGTGTGTGTGGGGGGGGTCGTGTGTGTGTTGGGTGGTCTGTGTGTGTGTTGGTGGATCTTGTGTGTGTTTGGGGGTCTGTGTGTTTGTGTTGGGGGGTCTGTGTTATGTGTGTGTGTTGGGGGGTCTGTGTGTATGTTGGGGGGTCTGTGTTGGGGGTCTGTGTGTGTGTGTGTGTGTTGGGGGGTCTGTGTGTATGTGTGTGTGTTTGGGGGATCTGTGTGTGTGTGTGTTGGGGGATCTGTGTGTGTGTGTGTGTGTGTTGGGGGGTCTGTGTGGTGTGTTGGGGATCTGTGTGTGTGTGTGTGTTGGGGGGTCTTGTGTGTGGTGTGATGGGGGGACTGTGTGTGTGTGTGTGTTGGGGGATCTGTGTGTGTGTGTGTGTGTGTTATTTTTTTTTGTCTTTCATAGAGACGTAGATCAAGCTGGCTGCTTGTTGAATTTTATGTGTTTAGTAGTTTATCGTAGTAGTAGTAGTGTTAGTAATTATTTTTTTGTTGGACTACAGTTTCTTACTCAAAATTTGTGGGAAGTTTCATTTTTTGGACATTAAGTGTTTTGTCTATTTATTAATGATATTATGTGTCATTTATGTATAAAGCTGTGTCGATAAATATCTATATCTATCTCTATCTATCTGTGTTGGGGTGGTCTGTGGTGTGTGTGTGGTGTGTGTGTGTGTGTGTTGGGGGGGTGTGTGTGTGTGTTGTGGGGGTCCCGTGTGTGTGTGAGTTGGGGGGTCTGTGTTGGTGTGTGTGTGTGTGGGGGGTCTGTGTGTGTGTGTGTGTGGGGGTCGTGTGTGTGTTGGTGGGTCTGTGTGTGTGTGTGTGTGTGTTGGGGGGTCTGTGTGTGTGTGTGTTGGGGGTCTGTGTGTGTGCGCTTCTGTGTGTGTTGGGGGATCTGTGTGTTGTGTGTGTTGGGGGGTCTGGTGTTGTGTGTGTTGGGGGGTATGTGTGTGTGTGTGTGTGTGTGTTGGGGGATCTGTGTGTGTGTGTTGGGGGGGTCTGTGTGTGTGGTGTGTGTGTGTGTGTGTGTGAGTGTTGGGGGTCTGTGTGTGTGTGTGTGTGGTAGGGGGTCTGTGTGTGTGTGTTGGGGGTCTGTGTGTTGTGTGTGTGTTGGGGGTCTGTGTGTTTGTGGTTGTTGGGGTCTGTGTGTGTGTGTGTTGGGGGGTCTGTGTGTGTGTGGGGTCTGTGTGTGTTGGGGGTCTGTGTGTGTGTGTGTGTGTGTTTGGGGGTCTTGTGTGTGTGTGTGTGTTGGGGGGTCTGTGTGTGTGTGTGTGTGGGGGTCTGTGTGTGTGTGTGTAGGGGGATCTGTGTGTGTGTGTGTTTCTGTGTGTGTTGGGGGGTCTGTGTGTGTTCTGTGTGTGTTGGGGGGTCTGTTGTGCGTGTCTGTGTGTGTTGGGGGATCTGTGTGTGTATGTTACACATACAATGAAAAATAAAGAAATAGGAATGAATCATATATTTATTGGTATTTGTATTTTTTGTCTATACTCAAAAAATCAAGAAGTGGGTAGAAGGTAAATTACCATCTATACAAATACCCTATATATACCCTATGTACAAAGTTTAACGTGCTTTTCGCGCATTGATTCAGACTATGTGTGTGTGTGTGTGCGGCTCAAGTCAACGAAGGCAAAACTGATCTGTGTGCGAAAAGCTCGTTAAACTTTGTATATAATCCGGTCCCAAAACTTCCTTCGAAAGAAAATCTACCTTCTAAGTCCTACCACACTACCCTTCTTGAGCTGGACAAAAAATGTATTTCAAGTTATAAATCACAGCAAGTATCGCATGTCAGCCGTGACGNTGTGGCTTTTGTGTGTTGTTGGTGTTGGGGGTTGTGTGTGTGTTTGGGGGGTCTTTTGTGTGTGTTGGGGGTTTTTTATCTGTGTGTGTGTGTGTGTGTTGGGGGGGCCCTGTGTGTGTGTTGGGTTGGTTGTTTGTTTTGTGTGTGTGTGTGTTGGTGGATCTGTGCGTGTGTGTTGGGGGTCTGTGTGTGTGTGTGTTGGGGGGTCTGTGTGTATGTGTGTGTTTTTGGGGGGGTCTGTGTGTGTGTTAGGGGTCTGTGTGTTGGGGGGTCTGTGTGTGTGTGGGGTGTTGGGGGGTCTGTGTGTATGTGTGTGTGTTGGGGGGTCTGTGGGGTGTGTGTGTTGGCGGATCTGTGTGTGTGTGTGTGTGTGTTTTGGGGGGGTCTGTGTGGTGTGTTGGGGGACTGTGTGTGTGTGTGTTGGGGGGTCTGTGGGGTGTGTGTGTGTGTGTGTTGGGGGTCTGTGTGTGTGGTGTGTTGGGGGATCTGTGTGTGTTGTGTGTGTGTGTGTGTGTGTGTGTGTGTTATTTTTTGTCTTTCATAGAGACGTAGATCAAGCTGGCTGCTTGTTGAATTTTATGTGTTTTAGTTTTTTATCGTAGTAGTAGTATTTAGTAATTATTTTTTTGTTTGGACTACATTTTTCTTACTCAAATTTGTGGGAATGTTAATTTTTTGGACATTAAGTGTTTTGTCTATTTATAATGATATTATGTTCATTTATGTATAAGCTGTGTCGATAAAATATCTATATCTATCTCTATCTATCTGTGTTGGGTGGTCTGTGTGTGTGTGTGTGTGTGTTGGGGGGGTCTGTGTGTGTGTTGGGGGGGTCTGTGTGTGTCGGTGAGTTGGGGGTCTGTGTGTGTCTGTGTGTTGGGGGGTCTGTGTGTGTGTGTGTTGAGGGGTCTGTGTGTGTGTGTGTGTGTTGGGGGTCTGTGTGTGTGTGTTGGTGGGTCTGTGTGTTTTGTGTTGGTGGGTCTGTGTGGTGTGTTGGGGGGTCTGTGTGTGTGTGTTGGGGGTCTGTGTGTGTGCGCTTCTGTGTGTTGGGGGATCTGTGTGTGTGTGTGTTGGGGGGTCGGGTGTGTGTGTGTTGTGTTGATGTTGGGGGATCTGTGTGTGTGTTTTGGGGGGGTCTGTGTGTGTGTGTGTGTGAGTGTTGGGGGATCTGTGTGTGTGTGTGTGTGTTGTAGGGGGGTCTGTGTGTGTGTGTTGGGGGGTCTGTGGTGTGTGTGTGTGTGTGTTGGGGGTCTGTGTGTGGGGTGTGTTGGGGGTCTGTGTGTGTGTTGGGGGGTCTCTGTGTGGGGTGGGGGTCTGTGTGTGGTGTGTGTGTGTTGGGGGTCTGTGTGTGTGTGTGTGTGTGTTTGGGGGGTCTGTGTTGTGTGTGTGTGTGTTGGGGGGTCTGTGGTGTGTGTGTGTGTGGGGTGTGTGTGTGTGTGTGTGTAGGGGGATCGGGTTGGTGGGGTGTTTCTGTGTGTGTTGGGGGGGTCTGTGTGTTTTCTGTGTGGTTGGGGGGGTCTGTGTGCGTGTCTGTGTGTGTTGGGGGATCTGTGTGTGTATGTTAACATACAATAAAAAATGAAAGAAATAGGAATGAATCAATATATTTATTGGTATTTGTATTTTTTGTCTATACTAAAAAAACAAGAAGTGGGTAAAGGTAAATTACCATCTATACAAATACCCTATATATACCCTATGTACAAAGTTTAACGTGCTTTTCGCGCATTGATTCAGACTGTGTGTGGGGTGTGTGTGCGGCTCAAGTCAACAAAGGCAACACTGATCTGTGTGCGAAAAGCTCGTTAAACTTTGTATATAACCCGGGTCCACAGAAAACCTTCCCTTCGAAAGGAAGAAATCTACCTTCCTAAGTTCCTACCCACTAATTTACTCCTTTTTTTTGAGCATGGACAAAAAATGTATTTCAAGTTATAAATCCAAGCAAGTATCGCATGTCAGCCGTGACGGGGGAGCACTTTCGCCAAAAAGGTGGCGTTAAAAATGTCATAAAAACTCCATATCCCTGTTGTTTTTTCTGTCCCTGCAGACCCCCGACCTGGACCCAGAGAGGCGAAGTCTTGAACCTTACCGTTTTCCCAAGAGTCAGCCCCGTCCACACGGTCGGGCAGCGTCCTGCGGGCACACGCTCAATGCCCGTTATCGAGACAAGATTGGTGCCCGCCCATCAGGGAGTTATGTGTCACAAGTAACTCCCCAAGTGATGAGGCGTCGTGTGTCCAGCCGTGTGCGGGTGTCCCTGGGTGCCCGGCGGTCATGACGGGTGCACAGATGAACTCACCAAGAAGGAACAAAGTTGTCATCATCCCAGGGCCGGATTTAGACCTGTGGAGGCCCCTGGGCAGCCTCTGTGTGGAGGCCCTGGCCCCTTCATTACAGTGTTACAAATTTAAAAGGGTGCCGAGCAGCTGGGGGTCCGGGAATCTTTTTTGATATTGTAGCCTTTTTTAGGAGCATTTGAAGCAATAACAAAGCTACATTGGAAAGTACATTAGCTATAGTGTATTGTGACAAAATTGGGGTACTCTATCACCTAATTGGGTAAAGATTTTTTTTTTTTTAAGTGGACACAGCTCAATGAAGTATTCAGATTGAGAAGTAACACATTGATGTTGCGAGACTATGAGTCGGGTCACCCCTTGTTAAGAGTGTGGAGTATAGGAGTAGCCTAAGCCCCATATTTTCTGAAAATTGAGCTCACTGCATAGAAATCTGGTTGATATGAAATTTACTGACGGGAGTTACTTGCAAGGTAAATTATTTTTTTAATGAGTGTTTTTCTTGTATATATAAATTTTATATGAAACTTAGAGCTAACCCACTGCTTACCTCGCACAGTCGATGCCATGCCTACCTAAAAAGAGGCTGTTGGCTTCCCATTAAAGCATCAAGGCCATCAAGCAACACTAGCTAGGCAGTGGCATATAATATCAAGTATTAATTTGATTAACAATTAAGGCCTTGATTAAAAGAAATTTATAATATAAATATACAGAGAAATATGGTAAATTTCTAGTGTTTGCCCATACTGTTCCCCTCCCCCAAACAAGCTTGGGGACCTGTGGGAATGCAGGGTTTTCGGGTGGGGAGCAAATAATGCGTCGGAAACACGTATTTTTGGAGTTATGTAAAATAGCTAAAATACCCTAGATCTAGAGTAACTTTCCTAGAACTAAGAAAAGTTAACCTAACCTCCTTGCGAGGGGGCTCCGTTCCCCTCGACCTCCCTGTAATCTAACCTAGCGAGGGGCTCTGCCCCCCTCGACCCCCGTTAATCTAACCTAACCTCTTAGCAATAATCACCCGATAATCTAACCTAACCTTCTAACGGGGGGCTCCGCCCCTCTAGACTCCCCGGCAACCTAACAACATTTGACCTTACCCTAAGTGGGAGGGGGCTCAACACTCCGGTTATCATTCTTTATGAGGATCGTCAGGTTCACACGTCTCTGGACTTTGAAGAAATGCAATCTATTTTCCTTTGATCTAGGGAATTTTGACCATTTATACTACACCCCTAACTCACAGACTATGGGGTTGCGACGCATATTTTGTAACCGCAGCCAAATATCTCGCCATTCCCCCAGGTCCCCAAACTTGTTTTGGGAGATAGGATGAGTATGGGCAAACACTAAATAAAACCCGAAGTATTTAAATAAATATTTAAATAAGAACAAAAATTGTAATATGTGGAGGCCCCAGGCCCCAGTTTGACAGTTTTCCCCATTTTGTGGAGGCCCCCTGATTGTGGAGGCCCCTGGGCAGCTGCCCACTTTGCCCACTCCTAAATCCGGCCCTGCATCATCCTAAACCAAAAGCCACAGTGTTACCTCTCTGCCCTTCATCTTAACTTACCCCTCCCTCCTGGGTGTACAAGAGACTCCCTTTTGTCTCAACAATCCCTATTCCTATCCCTGTCCCCTCGCCCCCCTGACCCTACTGACTGTACTTCACCTTCTACACTTGATCCCCCACCTGTTATCGCTGATCCTGCTAACCTATCTACTGACGCTACCATTCCAACTATCATCACCCGCTAACCTCTACACTCTGTCTGTTCTTCATTAGAACATTCACGACTTCCGATCCCACAGACAAGACCTTTGTCTCCTTCTCTCTTGTTATAAGCCTCAAGATATCTGCCTCACAGTAACTTTCCTTACTCACCCCCCCCTGCCCCAATTCCCAATTTATGATTTCCTTCCCCCAACACATACCCATCCTTCCTCTGATCTAATCCTACTGCTATAACGTTCCGTTCCTTTCCCCTTCCCTCACCGTTTCACCCTTTCTCTATAACCCTTTCCTTCATTATGCTTTGCCATAGTGCCATATCACCTCAGATGTCTGGCACATTTTCCCTTGTTAGCATTAAATCAATTAAATATCAGCCCTAAAATAACAACAATAACATTCTTAGGGACACTGGTGACAATCTCGGTTGACGCGGACATCTCCTTGGCGGTGAACGCGTCGCTTCGTCACAACAAAGGTGTATCACACGCGTGCAGGAAAGTCGCGTGACAGACTACCGAAGATAACAGTACAGTCGCCAGGACAACTTTTTATTCTGTTTGCAGACGTGTGGTGGCGTTAATAGTTACATTTCTACATCCATGATTTCAGGACAGTTAGAAGGGGCTATCTGGAGAGTTTGTGTCATTTTGTGTCATTTTGTGTCTTCATCTGTGTCATATTAGGGCTATAAATGAACAAATTATAAAAATATCTACAAAGTGGCTACCAACAGTAGAGTCGCCATCTAGTGTTTATTTACTGAGTGTCGTACCACAGCCGTCGTCGCCCGAAAGAAAACCGCGTAGTGAAATTTGAAACCGTCGAGGTCGCGGTCGCTTACCCTTGGATGAGCGACTGTGTTTATGTGGCCAAGTGCGACTGAAAGACTGTTGGTGGGAAAAGTGTACACTGACCCAACATGTCGGGACAATACCAGTTCACTCTTATGGAAAGGTGTTTTCAAATTTGATTTACCCAGATGTGACCTGTAAATAGTACACTGTATCTTGAGTGTGTTTACTGATGGCCAGTGCATATTCTATTCAATATTAATGGACTGCGATTATTGTGTAATAGTAATGATACAATAGTAATGATATTTTAATGCGGATAGCATTATATTGTAGTGTTAGTTACTAAATTTCCCGCGTTGAGTTAATTTCTTTTTTGGACTACGTTATAAAACTACATGTATAAGTATGTATATGTGTATTTTGTTCTGCTGTGGTCAATAAAACTATCTATATCTATCTGTGTTGGGGGTCTGTGTGTGGTTGTGTGTGTTGGGGGGGCTGGGGGTGTGTTTGGGGGGTCTGTTGGTGGTGTGTGTGTGTGTTGGGGGGTCTGTGTGTGTAGTGTTTGGGTTTTTGGGGGCTGTGTGTGGTGTGTTGGGGGTCCTGTGTGTGTATGTTGTTTTTTTTGTTGTGGGGGTCTGGTTTTGTGTGTTGGGGGTCTGTGTGTGTGTGTTGGGGGTCTGTGTGGGGTGTTGGGGGGTCTGTGTGTGTGTGGGGTGGGCTGTGTGGTGTTGGGGGGGCTGTGTGTGTGTGTGTGTGTTGGGGGGGTCTGTGTGTTGTGTGTTGGGGGGTCTGTGTGTGTTGGGGGGTCTTGTGTGTGTGTGGTTGGGGGGTCTGTGTGTGTGTGTTGGGGGGGTCTGTGGTGTGTGTTGGGGGTCTGTGTGTTGGGGGGGCTGTGTGTGTGTGTGTGTGTGTTTTGTGTGTGTTGGGGGTCTGGTGGTGTTTGGGGTCTGTGTGTGTGTTGGGGGGTCTGGGTGTGTATGTGTGTGTTGGGGGGTCTTTTGTGTGTTGGGGGTATGTGGGTGTGTGTGTGTGTTGGGGGGGCTGTATGTTGTGTTTGGGGGGTCTGGTGTTTGTGTGTGTGTGTGTTGGGGGGTCTGTGTGTGGTATCTGTGTGAAGGGGGGTCGTGTGTGTTGGGGGGGTCTGTGTGTGTGTGTTGGGGGGTCTGTATGTGTGGGGTGGGGTGTTGGGGGGGCTGTGTGTGGGGTGTTTGGGGGGTCTGTGTGTGTGTGTATTGGGGGTCTGTGTGTGTATTGGGGGGTCTATGTGTGTGGGTTGGGGGGTCTGTGTGTGTGTGTTGGGTGGTGTTTGTGTGTGTGTGTTGGGGGGGGCTGTGTGTGTGTGTGTGTTTTGTTGGGGTGTCTGGTGGTGTAGTGTGTGTTGGGGGGTCTGTGTGTGTGTGTTGGGGGGGTCTGTGTGTTGTTGGGGGGTTTGTGTGTGTGTGTTGGGGGGTCTGTGTGTTTGGGGGGGTCTGTGTTGTGTGTGTTGGGGGGTCGTGTGTTGTGTTGGGGGGGTCTGTGTGTGGTGTTGGGGGTCTGTGTGTGTATTTTGTGTTGGGGGGTCTGTGTGCATGTGTGTGTTGGGGGGTCTGTGTGTGTGTGTGTTGGTTGGGGGTTTGTGTGTTTTGTTGGGGGGGTCTGTGTGTGTGTGTGGGGTTGTGTGTGTGTGTGTTGTCGGGGGGGTCTGTGTGTGTGTTGTTGGGGGGGCTTTTTGTATGTGTGTGTTGGGGGGTCTGTGTGTGTGTTGGGGGATCTGTGTTGTGTTTGTGTGTGTGTGTGTGTGTTGGGGGGGTCTGTGTGTGTGTTTGGGTGTCTGTGTGTGTGTTGGTGGTCTGTGTGTGTGTGTTGGGGGGGTCTGTGTGTTTGTGTTGGGGGGGTCTGTGGTATGTGTGTGTGTTGGGGGGGGCTTGTGTATGTTGGGGGGTCCCGTGTTTGGGGGGTCTGTGTGTGTGTGTGTGGTTGGGGGGTCTGTGTGTATGTGTGTGTGTTGGGGGATCTGGTGTGTGTGTGTTGGGGGATCTGTGTGGTGTGTGTTTTTGGGGTTGGGGGGTCTGTGTGTATTGTTGGGGATCTGTGTGGGGTTTTGGGGGTGTTGGGGGGTCTGTGTGTGTGTATGGGGGGACTGTGTGTGTGTGTGTTTGGGGATCTGTGTGTGTGTGTGTGGGGTGTTATTTTTTTTGTCTTTCATAGAGACGTAGATCAAGGGTGGCTGCTTGTTGAATTTTATGTGTTTTGTAGTATCGTAGTAGTAGTATGTTTAGTATTATTTTTTTGTTGGAACAGTTCTTACTCAAATTTGTGGGGGAAGTTTCATTTTTTGGACATTAAGTGTTTTGTCTATTTATTAATGATATTATTTTTGGGCATTTATGTTAAGCTGTGTCGATAAAATCTATTCTATCTCTATCTATCTGGTTGGGGGGGTCCCGTGTGTGTTGTGTGTGTGTGTGTGTGTGTGTTGTGTGGGGGGGTCTGTGTGTGTGTGAGTTGGGGGGTCCCGTGTGTGTGTGTGTTGGGGGGGCTGTGTGTGTGTGTGTGGGGTGTGTGTTGGTGGGTCTGTGTGTTGGTGTGTGTTTGGGGGGTTTTGTGTGTGTGTTGGGGGGTCTGTGTGGTGTGCGCTTCTGTGTGTGTTGGGGGATCTGTGTGTGTGTGTTTGGGGGGTATGTGTGTGTGTTGGGGGGTATGTGTGTGTGTTGTTGTGTGTTGGGGGATCTGTGTGTGTGTGTTTGGGGGGGTCTGTGTGTGTGTGGTTGTGTGTGTGTGGTGTTGGGGATCTGTGTGTGTGTGTGTGTGTTTGGGGGGGGTCTGTGTGTGTGTGTTGGGGGTCTGTGTGGTTGTGTGGTGTGTTTGGGGGTCTGTGTGTGTGTGTGTTTGGGGGTCTGGTGTTGGGGGGTCTGTGTGTGTGTGGTTTGTGTGTTGGGGGGTCTGTGTTTTGTGTGTGTGTGTGTTTGGGGGTCTGTGGTGTGTGGTTGGGGTCTGTGTGTTTGTGTGTTGTGTGTGTTGGTGTGTGTGTGTGTGTGTAGGGGATCTGTGTGTGTGTGTGTTTCTGTTGTGTTGGGGGTCTGTTTTGTTTTCCTTTTTGTGTTTGGGGGGTCTGTGTGCGTGTCTTTTGTGTTTTTGGGGGATCTGGTGTGTATGTAACATACAATGAAAAATTAAAGAAATAGGAATGAAACAATAATATTTATTGTTTTGTATTTTTTGTCTATACTCAAAATCAAGAAGTGGGTAGAAGGTAATTACCATTATAGCAAATCCTATATATACCTATGTACAAAGTTTAACGTGCTTTTCGCGCTTGATTCAGACTATGTGTGTGTGTGTGTGCGGCTCAGTCACGAAGGCAAATGATCTGTGGGCGAAAGCTCGTTAACTTTGTATATTTAAACGGTCCACAGAAAACCTTCCTTCGAAGGAAGAATCTACCTTCCTAAGTTCTCCCACTAACTACTCCTTTTCTTGAGCTGGACAAAAAATGTATTTCAGTTATAAATCACAGCAAGTATGATGTACGTGACCGGGAGCAGCGTCGCCAAAAGGTGGCGTTAAAATGGCATAAAAACTCCTATACCTGTTTGTTTTTTCTATCCCTGCAGACGCCGACCTGGACCCAGAGAGGCGAAGTCTGAACCTTACCGTGTGTCCCAGAGGGTTTGGGGGGGGGGTGGGGGGGGGTTAGGCGGGTTTTTTGGGGGNTAAATTGTAAAGAAAAAAAAAAAAAATTTATCGCAAAAACACACTATATATATGAAAAATTTCCAGGAGAAGCAGACTAATGTGGTCCTGGCGCAGGCCATCTTTGATGTCCACCATGAGTTCGGCCTGGGGAACAAGGTGGTGGCCACCACCACGGACAACGGCGCCAACTATGTGGCTGCCTTCAAGTACTTCGGTGTGGGGAATATGCCTGTGGAGGAAGAGGAGGAGCAGGACCCTGAGGTGGTGGTTGGCCAGCCTGCCAACCTGCATGCCCAGCTGGAGGAGGTGGCTCCTGCTGTGGTTAAGCTGCCCAAGCACTACAGATGTGGGTATGTATGTTTCTGTGATAACAGTTAAAACTTAAAAGTTTTGAAACAAATATGAAAATAATATAAACGTCAGAAGTTAAAACTTTAAAAAAAATTTCAATAAAAACTTGAAAACATTTTTAATTCCAGTGCACACACCCTGAACCTGATCGCCCCGCCGACGTCCAGTCTGTGGCCGAGTGGAACCAGGGCCTTAGGCGCCGTTCACAAAGGCTGCCGCAAAGGCCCAGGGGACTTGGAACCTGCAGAACCGCAGCTCTGTGGTGGCCAACTCCATCAAGGAGAAGACTGGGAGGAAGCTGAAGACCTATTGCGTCACTAGGTAAGAATCATTCAGCAATATTTTATATATAATAGATTATCTTTTTTGCGTCAACAATAGAACGGTTTGAAATATTTAGTTACTTGTTTGTAATTATTTTTCAACTTTTTACAAAGGTGGAACTCCTACTACGATGCCGTCCAGAGCCTGATGGACGTCCTCTCCAACCCGGACAAGATGAGGGCCTTGAATGAGATCCTCAGCAAGGGAGGGGTGGCGACGTTTGACGAAAGGGATAAACATGTGAGTGAAATTAATTAAAGTTCTAATTGACAATTGTATACTTTTCTATAATGTATATTACTTATAAAGGTTAACTAAATGATGTGCAACTTTTTAGATTTAATTTTAAATAAATAAAATAATTTTAAACTTTTTTTGTAGATCCTCTCTGAGTACCTGAAGGTCATGCAGCCTGTAGCAGAGTGCCTGGACAGCCTCCAGTCCGAGGCCAACGCCTACATGGGCACCTTCATGCCCAACTTGCAGTTGATGCGGGTGCAGCTGGAGACGCTGAAGGTTGACAGGCAAGTAAATTTTTATATTAGATAGCTACAGCACTTGTAACACTTTATAAAGCTACCTAGTAAAATTGTTTTAAAATATTTTTTTTTTTTTTTTTTTTACAGGAACCTTCATTATGCCCAGGCTTTGGTGACTGCACTGCTGGGGAAAGAGGGGAGTGGCAAAGGCTTTTACGGCAGGTTTGCCGACCAGCTTAAGGATGCCGACTTCCTGATGGCCACTGCTCTCCACCCCCACTACACCATATCGACCTCCCTGTTTTGCGGACATTCTCCCGGAATACCCCTCCTTCTCCCTGGAAAATTTAACTTCCTTCCTCCAACAAATCCACATCCTGCATCTGATCTAACCATCCTGCTGTAACATTCCGTTATTTCCCCTTCCCTCACTGTTTCGCTATTCTTCTACAACCCTGACCCTTTTTATGCTTTGCCATAGTGCCATATGACCTCTGATGTCTGGCACATTCACCTTTTTTTGGCATGAAATCAACATACATATCCTACATATTAGAAGAAAGAATACACAGAATATTAACAAAGGTGTTTTCTGAGTTGGAAGATCTAACCATTGAAGAAAGACTAAAGGCAATTGAACCACCAACACTTGGAAAAAATGATAATGTGAAGACTTCATTGCAGTATATAGATTGATCACTGACTAGGTGGAAATTGATGGAAAATATCTACAATTGCGGGAGAAAAATGCTAGGTAGTTGAGGGGGGCCAAGATTTTTTTTTTTTTTTTTAAGGAAGATGTTTTAACCCCTTCACGCCCAGATCTTTTCTTTGCTATATGAAATTGTCTTATTAGCCATAAAATTAGGAAAAGTAACTGAATATACCAAATTAACTAGTGGACAAGAATACTAAACAGGTCATATCTATAAAATATTGTTTATATTCACTAAAAATCGTCTAATGGTACCTAAATTACAATGGAAATTACGTTCTGGGTCTCAAGGGGTTAATAACAAAGACGGATAGCTTTTTCCCATAGAAGTCTAGACATCTGGAATGAACTAGAGGAGGAGGTGATAGTAGCAATGAGTACATTAATCTATAGAAAAACTAGATGAATATTGATGCAGAGACAGGACCACAACAGTATAGCTCAGGACCTGTATGCTACAACTCAATGTAAAGTGTAAATTTACACATACACCCACATACACTGATACTTTATTGTTTAGAATGGTCTAGAAGCAGAAGTTTAACCCCTTCACCCCCAGATCTTTCCTTTGCTATATAGAATTGTCCATTGTTAGCCATAAAATTACGAAAGTTAACTTAATATACCAAATGAGCTAGTGGACAAGTATACTAAACAGGTCATATCTATATAATATTGCTTATATTAATTAAAATTGTCTAATAGCCTATCTAAATTACAATGGAAATAACGTTCTGGGCTTCAAGGGATTAAAACAAAGTTGGATGAAAATAGATATAAAGAAAGGGCAGCTGTAGCTCAGGTCAGCTCAATATACGACAGCAATATATGTATGTTGTTGTTTTCATCAGATGGGACTCCTCAAGGTAAAGAATACGTAACAAAAAGTCCATTAGCTGCCAGACCCTATAAAGCAGATAGCATAAGTAATGGATTCAAGCTGGAAAAGCGTAGATTTAAAAAGGAAATTGGGAGAAACTGGTTCACAAATAGGGTGGTGAATGATTGGAATGGACTCAGTCGTCAGGTGGTCAATGCGGAGTCTATTGGGGTCTTTAAAAGGAGTCTGGATAAATTCATGGATGGGGAAGAGAGGTGGATATAGGTAGAGTTAAGTAACAGGAACTACCTCGTGCAGGTCTCACGGCCTCTTGTAGCTTCCTTATTTTCTTATGTTCTTTTCTTATGTTCTTATCCCTGGTGCGGCACTTCAGCCCCGACCAGGCAGCCGACATCAAGGACCGTATCGTCAGGGAGGTTAAGGACATTGTGGGCACAAAGGAGGAGGAGCAGCCTGAGGAAAGGAAGGAGAGGATGGACAAGTTCCACCTCCTGCTCTCCAGTACCCCAGTCCCTGAGGTGAGGCGACAGGAAGAGGTGGAGGAGACCATCGTCAAGACCCTGGAGGACTGGAAAAGGAAGATGGTGGACATCCCCCTCAGTCCCAACCTGTTCCCCACCCGCTACAGGAATGCCTATCTGGACCTTTTCAAGAGGTACAACACCCCTCTCCCCAGCTCTGCTGCCGTGGAAAGGCTGTTCAGCTCCGCGGGAGACATCTTGCGGCCGAAGAGGTCCAGCCTCAGCAACATAAACTTTGAGCAGCTGGTGCTTGTGAGGGGCAACATGCACCTCCTAGGCTACAAGGAGGTGTAGCAGCAGTACAAGGAGGAGAAGGAAGTGGAGTAGGAGTTATACACTCTAGAATAAACTTGTGATTTAAACTAATTAGTCATTTCACTCATTTGTGAACTGTGAAGACTGGAGACAAATTTTATTTTAATTGATTTGATGATTATTTGATGGTAAATATATATTGCTATATATATTTATGAAGCTCTGATGTATTATAGCCTTGTATTTTGTTTTATTTTTGAGGTACTGACTATATTTTTTCAGGCGCGTTTTAATAGTTATAGGGTACAGGTACGGAGGTACGGAGGTACGGGTACGGACAGAACAAAGTAAAATAAGGTACGGAAGTACAGGTACGGACGACCCGCGTCCCGAAGTACGGAAGTACAGGTACGGACTACCCCAAATCCAGGAACGTGCCCAGCTCTGCCCAATTCCGAATGTATGATTTTCTTCCCCCAACACATACCCATCCTTCCTCTGATCTAACCCTACTGCTATAACGTTCCGTTCCTTTCCCCTTCCCTCACCGTTTCACTCTTTCTCTATAACCCTTTCCTTCATTATGCTTTGCCATAGTGCCATATCACCTCCGATGTCTGGCACATTTTCCCTTTTTAGCATTAAATCAATTAAATCTCTGCCCTTCAACAACAACAATAACATTCTTATGGACACTGGTGACAATCTCGGTTGACGCGGACATCTCCTTGGCGGTGAACGCGTCGCTTCGTCACAACAAAGGTGACACACACGCGTGCAGGAAAGTCGCGTGACAGACTACCGTAGATAACAGTACAGTCGCCAGGACAACTTTTTTTCTGTTTACAGCCGTGTGGTGGCGTTAATAGTTACATTTCTACATCCATGATTTCAGGACAGTTAGAAGGGGCTATCTGGAGAGTGTGTGTCATTTTGTGTCTTCATCTGTGTCATATTAGGGCTATAAATGAACAAATTACAAAAATATCTACAAAGTGGCTAACAACAGTAGAGTCGCCATCTAGTGTTTATTTGCCGAGTGTCGTACCACAGCCGTCGTCGCCCGAAAAAAAAACGCGTAGTGAAATTTGAAACCGTCTATACTTGCAGCTACAAAGCATAAAACAACGCTGAAACAGGGTAGATTATACAGTCATGATATAAACTACTGTGTATTATCTTCAGTGGCACATAAAAATCAGTAGTAATGCTATAATTTGTAATATTTGGCGGCTGGCGACATGACTGCAGGTGGCGACTTGACTGTTATCTAGGGTAGTGGTTACGCTGTGCAGTGTGTCCTCAATAAAGCATCCTCGTTTAGGCGTTCTACATTAAAAGTTGTGAATATTTGTCTTAATTGAAGTATAATTTACTCTATAAAAATATATCGTAACCTCAAACAAGAAAATATTGTATCACTGTGTGTGGTTGTGTGTGTGTAACCCGCCGTCCCCCATTCTATAACAATGGACTCGCCCGCTCTCATAGCTCTGTTAAATTAACGTAAAGGTAAGGAGAGCGGGCAAGTCCATTATCAGATAGCGGGGGAGGGCGGCTGTGTGGCTGAGCGAGGAACGGGCAGGCGAGGTGGTTGTAGAGTGGAGGGGAGGAACAAGGCGAATCCATTGTCAGAGTAGGGGAGGGCGTGTGTGGGGCGGCTTTCTGGGCGAGTCCATTGTGAATTTTTTAATAAAGACTTAAGTCATTAAGAGCTTGTTTAGTAATTCATCCTTTCCTCCTCATAGTTGTGACGTCATCCAACGAGCCTCAACGATAACCTTGGAATGACCTTGAGCTACGAACGGCCTTGAACTTTACCTTGAAAAATCTTAACCTCACCTTACTGAAATTTGTCCTTGGAATGACCTTGAGATGCAGGCGGCCTTGAAACTTGACCTTGAGTAAATCTTAACCTCACCTTACTGAAATTTGTCCTTGGAATGACCTTGAGATGCAGGTGACCTTGAAACTTGACCTTGAGTAAATCTTAACCTCACCTTACTGAAATTTGTCCTTGGAATGACCTTGAGATTCAGGTGGCCTTGAAACTTGACCTTGAGAAATTTTAACCTAGCTTTACTCTGAATTTGTCCTTGGAATGACCTTGAACTTGACCGTGACCTTGACTCGTTAGTCGTTACGTAATCACCTTGTTGGCGGCCTAACGGTACTTTGATTGATATTCACAATGAAAGTTCACAATGGACTCGCCCAGTAAGCCTGCCCACACTCGCCCTCCCCCACTCTGACAATGGATTCGCCCAGCTGTATTGATGCACTTGAACTCCGCCGGAACTATCTGTCTCCACAACTTTGACCAGCAGTACCATTTTCTTTTCTTTATTATTATTATTATTATTCATTATTATTATTTGCCAGCAGTGCCTGTTAATATTTTTTTTGCAATATTGATTGAAATGAAAAAAAAAGGGGGGGACTGGGCGAATCCATTATCAGAGTGGGGGAGGGCGTGTGGGGGCAGGCTTACTGGGCGAGTCCATTGTGAGCTTTGAATAAAAAACTAGTCATTAAGAGCTTGTTTAGTCATTCATCCTCTACTACTATTGGGATGTGCCAAACTTTTTTGTAATATAAACCTACCATTTTCTAGGGAAGGTGCTGGTCATTTCTGGACTCATAGTAGATGAAAAAAACTATTGTGCTACAGACTACTTTTTTTTCTCAAGAACTAGCTTTTTTTTTTGTTCCAGCTCAATCTCCAAAACTTCGAACTACTTTTTTTTCTCAAGAAGTACTTTTTTGTGTGTGTAACCGGGCACTGGCAAGACTACTTATCTCGCGTTCCACAGGTAATGGTTAAGGAATAAAGACACAATTTTATACGATGACATTGTACATTTATTGGCATACAAAACAACTCCCTCAGCTTCCAAGAAATCAGAAAAGTTTACACAGGCAGACTTTTAATACGCACGTCAGGGGTTAGGACAGTATATTTTTTTCTATAACGCCATAATGATTACGTAACTTTACATAACTATACATATATACGTACTATAGTGATTCATATTATACACACTCATTAATGGACGGGACACAATAATTACTTTATTTATACTTTACTAGCAACACAAGTCAAGGTTTGTCGTTGTGCAGTACTAAACCATCAAGCGTCACGTAGTTTGGCAAGAAATATATTAGTTTTATTCCTCACACACAAGATATACAGCTAGGTTAATTGAGTACTATAGAGTCAACGAAGATAAGTCAATAGATAGTCAGCGAGTGTGGCCTGGCGGAGGACTGGCCAAGAAGGACGTACGCGGGAATTCCTCACAGCAGGGTGTGTGTTAGTTACAGACGTGACTTTTGCTACTGATGAGGTAAAAAGTAAATGAAAATAATGCAATTCTATAGAAATTTAAAAAAATCCCTAGTTTCTGATGTAAAATAATTCCTATAATATACTGTTCGCGGTAATGCCTCACAACAGGGCGCGTGGTAGTTACGGCCGGGACCTCTGCTACCCTGCCACAGACATACCCTGCAACGGGCACGCGCTAAATACCAGTTATCGGGCCAACCAGCGGAGTGGCCGTGTCTCATATTTAAGCGAAGTCATGTCAGTCAGTCTGCCGGGGATGGAGCGACCACTCTGCCAGACGAAGTAGACCCTGGTTGTCGGTTCCTCAATCTGGCCAAAAGTCCCCCCCCCCCCCCCCCACAAAAAACTACAACATTAATTGGTCTCACTATAGCTGTGGTTCTAAAACATTTGTACCATCACGCCACCTTCAGGAGTTGGTCCTTGCCTCCATGTCGAACCCTTTACTTCAACTAGGGAATTCTAAAATCTGATTTAAAAAAAGTAAAAAACAGTTTAGTATTTTTATTGTGAAAATCTTTTAAAAGTTTCATATACCAAACAGATTTAAGGACACATCATTAATTTTAATAATTAACATTCTCTCTGGGTTCGCCCCAGGATAAGAATTGCTGATCTAAAGAGGAAACCATACTGTTAATACTCTTCGCAACGCCGCTTTAACTCTCAGACGATTATTCCTGCGGCGCACAGAGGATCGCGTCGACACCCGCCACTGCCGACCCCTCACCGGCGCCCCACCACAGCCCGGCGCCCCACCACAGCCCGGCGCCCCACCACAGCCCGGCGCCCCACCACAGCCCGGCGCCCCACCACAGCCCGGCGCCCCACCACAGCCCGGCGCCCCACCACAGCCCGGCGCACACCACAGCCCGGCGCCCCACCACGCCCGCCGCACACCACAGCCCGGCGCCCCACCACAGCCCGCCGCACACCACAGCCCGGCGCCCCACCACAGCCCGGCGCCCCACCACGCCCGCCGCACACCACAGCCCGGCGCCCCACCACGCCCCGCCCACACCACAGCCCGGCGCCCCACCACAGCCCGCCGCACACCACAGCCCACACGGCCACTGCTCAATCGTGTGGACGGAGATAAACAGAAAATGTGATGAGGTAAAAAGTTAATAAAAATAATACAATTCTATAGAAATAGTTTTGATCCTAGTTTCTGAAGTAGAATAATACCTACAATAGGTAAATGTGCAGTTTCAACCAATACTCCCTATTGACCAATACTCTCCTGACATAAGTGGGAGCGCTGCGCCCCTCAGACCACTCTGCCAGTTAACTAACCTAACCTGGGCATTGATTACGCTACCTAACCTCACTGGGGGGGTTTCACGCCCCCCCCCCCACAAGACTACCCTCGAGTTATTTTTAATTTGCAACAAGTGATGTAGGGGTTAGAAAGACTGCAAATGGTCAGATCTACAAGTTGAGGACGGTTATAACGATGTGCCTTGTAATGCATTAAATTGCAGTAAAACCAATAAAATGATACCTACAATATACTATATCACCTCCACCCTCGCCATCCCGCTATAGGAATCCAGATCCGTGACCCCCCCCCCTACCACTGTGACACGGGGGGGGGGCAATCTGCAGGGAGTTGTTCACGTGATCTGGTAACACAAGGACGAAGTATTAAGACACGGAACTACGATTAAGATTAAGCCATTCACTATAATAATATGCACATGACAACTCTAGTATGCTTAGGATAGCTACATACACTATAGTTATTTTGTTGTTTAATTATAAGATTACGTTCAGACAAACTAACATTGTATACTATCTTAAACTATCATTAACACTATCTTGAACTCACTAACACAATATTATACCATCATTATACACTATATAAAACTATAATTATACACAACTCTAAATAGACGTACCACCTCACTCCCCCATGAAGCAAATTACAACCAAGGCAAATTGTATCTACGTATGATCAAAGAAAAAAATTGACAACTGGTTAAATAGATAGTTATCCCCTATCTTAGTTATCTTTAGTGGTGGTGGTCGCTGCAGGGTGTACACAATCTTATACTATCATTAAACACTTGAAACTATTATACAGAACTCTTATATGTATAGTAACTAGAATCTACGGTTATGATACAGACTAGATTAATTTAAATAAATGGTTTATCTTATCTTTAGTGGTGGAACAGCGGCGATGTGGCAAGTGGAGGCGACAATGCAGACACGTATTCAGTCTTCAAAACTGTAATGATAAAATTCACACTGTTAAAACGGCGGCAAACAAGGGTTAATAGACTCTTTTGTAACCACACGGCAGCCGGGCATTGACGAGGCTGAGGGAGGGGTAGGGGGATGAGGGGTAGAGGGACAGTTATAAAGGTATGGGAAGGAGGTTAGGGGGAGGGTTATGAGGGGATGGGAGGGGCTGGGTGTGTGTGAGGGGGGGACAGTTAGTAAGGGACGGGGAGGGGGATAAGGGGAGTGTTAGGGGTAGGGGGAGGATGGCTAAAGGGAGAGGGGGACAATTAGCAAGGAAGGGGAGGGTTAGATGACTTTTAAATAAATAAAAAAAATGAGCCTATTGAGTAATAGTAGCATAGCACACATACACATTCTAACAACCACACATAATCATCTGACAAACTTATTTTGTGAGACTGTCTTAGTATTTCTATCTTTTATATTCACTTAAAATAACACTGTAGGGTTATGGCAAACACACACAACCATCTATTAACTATCTATCTCAACTACAACTACCTATCTATTATCTATCATCACACAACTATCTACCTATTATCTATCTCAACTACAACTACCTATCTATTATCTATCATCACACAACTATCTACCTAGTATCTATCTCAACTACAACTATATCTATTATCACAACTATTATCCATTAAAGAAATATACATATACAAGAATTTTATTATAAGGCACAAACAAATCCCAGAACTAGATGAAACTTGCAGGGGGCATCTCTCCCCCATTCTATAATTACGCTTTAGAGGTATCTGAAGGGATCGGTGAAGGTCTGGAGAAAAAAAAGACCACTAATAAGGGCGGGAAAGGACTCTAGAATTTTACACAAACATTAGAAACAGCTTATTACTCACTCCAAGTCCGCGTCAAGCAACCAACCAGCATAGCAGCGTGGATCCTCTCCCTTAAGACGCCCGACAGCGACTGGCGGTGCTTCCCTAAACGACTCGCCACTTCACCCGCGACTGAAGCATTGGAAGAGTTTCGTGTTTTGACTCCTCAGGTTATTGATTCGGTTTTGTTGATGTATTGTATTTATGATGTATAAGAATATTCTAATGAGGAATGAGCCCATAGTACGATTCATAATTTTGAGCCGGACCCAAAATCGTGCCTTTAAAACTCAAGTACAATAATTATACATTGACATACCGTATAAAAAGTTCCATAAAAAGTGGCAAAAAATAAATTTCTCTCTCTCTCTCTTTTTACTATATAATGAAAATAATGACTCATGACACTTTACATTACCAGTATTTGGCTTACCGTCAGTCACCCTCCCCCCCTATTAGATCTAATTAGACCCCCTATTAGACCCCCTTATTAGACCAAGATTAGACCCCCTATTTGGCATTTTATAAACAAAAGTAACATGCACATTCAACTTTTGGTTATATTAATGTGGCTTTTTGTACAGTTCAACAAAAAAATATATATAATTGAGAAAAAAATATTTTTGCTGTGAAAAGAGCCACATGGCAATTTGCTATCTAAAAGTGCCACAGTGGATTCCCCCGCACCACTCAGTGTCTCAATATGATATCATTATACTACAATAATACAATTGGTGTTTATAAAGCCCATTTGCTTAATTTTCCTTCCTTCCCCTCTCGTTTTCAAATAATGATAAGGTTATGATTTAAATCAGAGATTTTTTTTTATAAAAGGATTTGGTTTAAATCATGATATAAATCAGTGATTAAAATCAACTTGTGTGACGCCTGTGTGATATGTAATGATCCGTTTTCTGTGATGGTCTGCCCTCAGCGGTAGAGGGAGGGAGGGAGCTGTTTCACAGAGCGGCATTGTCAGCTGAGCTGCAATCGGCCAATGATAACACGCGCCTCAGATTATGAGGCTCTGAGCCAATGAGCGTTACGCTACCATACGTGTCTCGGCGGTCGGAGTAGTCACTAGTCAGTTCTTGGTCTTTGGTACTAGTCAGGAGTCTGTTTCGGGAAAAAAGAAAGAAAAAAACATAATACCGAAATCAAATACCGACCAAATAATATACCGTTACCGGTATACCGATGCAATACTAATACCGATACCGGTATACCAAAAAATAAAAATACCGGTAATACCGGTAGTACCGGTGCTAAAATACCGGTATTTCGGTATACCGGATACCGGTGCACATCCCTAGCACTGCCAACTATGGCGCAGCCCTTACTTAATAATAAAGAGACCTACTTGTAACCAATATTTATCTTGTGCACCCCCATGTACCCACCGTTGAAGGTCGGGTTGATTGATGGGCACCACTTGTGTGACACCTACATCACCGCTTCTACCCACTGACCACTCGAAGTGCCAGAAGGGCTTCTTCTTCACAAGTGTTCCTTGTGTGGACAGCAAGGACATCTGGGTTTCCAGTGTGATCAGTTTAATAAGATAGAAATGCAAAGTCAAGGCAGATTTTCACATTTATTTTTCGGAATGCTAAGTTCAATTCCTACTGTAACAATTAAGGACAAAGGACGCACATGTAAGCTTAGAATCATTGGCCCAAAAAATCAACTTTGTAAAAGGTAATCTATGGCGGCCATCAATGTCGTAAGATAAGATAAGATTTTCATCCTATCTAGACACTTTGCAAGTACCAACTACAAGGTTATTGACTATACAAAGCGCCGCCACGTCAGCATGAACTAGGCGGACTCGAACCGCTGACCGAATGCACAGGGACGCTGCACATTGGGAACTCACGTCTCTACCAACCTTGCCACCCTGACGGGCCATCAATGTAGTGTGTACGTACCTCATCAGTAATTATTTTTTGTATTAAATCTTTGTAAGTCACTCGAAAACCATTAATTTCAGCAATTGTTATTATTCCATTATATACCTAAAGAGGATATGATTAATATATCACTTATCTGATATCAAATTGCTAGTTTTGAATTTGAGCTATACAGTTTTCATCTTTATTACACATTACATTACATTTTACATTATGGCAACTTTCATAGATTACTTCAATCAAATTTGTTTATCCTAGGGTCATTTGAAATATTTTTGTTCGCATATTTTTGCTATATTTTTGACATTACATAAAATAAACCTACTTGAACAGAAAGGACACAACTACAGTCACACTAAGCATTCATACAAACATTCTGAACATGACTAGTTAATTGCAGGTGAACATACAGTGTTGGTATTATAAATTGCAGTATCTTAGGTATGCCACGTGTCATTAATGAAAACATATTTCACACGTCAAATAAAAAAGTCATACAAATGGTAACTTTTCATAAATAAATAAAATTATATTTTAAAATTACAGGTTTTTTTTCTATGCATTAAGATAATATTTTCAATCTATGATGCAATGCAGATGTGGATATGGGCCTTGAATATAGTTTGGTTTACTGATTGATATCTACACATCGAAGACAAATCCTTTTCTTAGCTACATGTGACCGTAACCCCTTCAGGCGCAAAGCGTAATTTCCATTGTAATTTGGCTACCATTAGACGGTTTTTAGTGAATATAAGCAGTGTTTTATTAATATGACCTGTTTAGTATCCATGTCGACTAACTAATTTTGTATATGAAGTTACTTTTCGTAATTCTATGGCTAACAATAGACGATTTTATATAGCAAAGGAAAGATCTGGGCGAGAAGAGGTTAAACAATATTAGCTCCAAGAAAGGGCAATTATATTTTTAGTTATTTTTTTTCAAAACATGTCTGTAATTTGGTGTTCTGATAATTACCACACATAATGATCATACAGTTGATATACGTAATACACTTATCTATTACCTGAAGAAATAAAGTATATCTATAAAAAAAATATGCATACTCATGGACTGATTGCATCATGGTAACATGAAAGTAAAATTACAGTAATGAAACTTGTAAAACAATAATGAGGGCATATCATTGCTTGTCAAATAAAGCCTATACATCGGTAAAATCCTACTCACACCTCTTGCCCTTCTATTCAACCTACTTCTCACATATAAAGGTCTATTTTAGAGAGAGAGAGAGAGAGAGAGAGAGAGAGAGAGAGAGAGAGAGAGAGAGAGAGAGAGAGAGAGAGAGAGAGAGAGAGAGAGAGAGAGAGAGAGAGAGAGAGAGAGAGAGAGAGAGAGAGAGAGAGAGAGAGAGAGAGAGAGAGAGAGAGAGAGAGAGAGAGAGAGAGAGAGAGAGAGAGAGAGAGAGAGATAAGCACATGTGGCAAAGATGATCTAAAGAGGCTCAAGTATGGTAGAATATCCTTATGAAACATGTAATGCAACAGCTACAAATACAGCACCTCAATACTCAAAACAAATAAGGCTAGTTTATGTATTTTGACATGATACTAACTGTACAAACAAAAACAAGTTGTAAGTACAGTAAACCCTCACTTTTACAGACCTCGATAAAACGAACTTCTGCTTAAATAAACTTTTTCTGCCAGTACGATATATGTATATATGCGGGGATTTACCAAATAAACTCGGTATATGCGGGGTTCGGTTCGGTGGTTGGTCGGCCGAATTATGTAGACGCAGGTGGCAGTAAAAACAAAGCCGACCGGGCGGTGCGCGGCTGTGCACCGATCAGTCCTGGCTTTGTCGGCCCGACTGTATGTAAACACCTCTTACATCCTCCCGCGCCTCACTACGTTGTCTGCCTCCCGCGCCTCACTACGTTGTCTGCCTCCCGCGCCTCACTACGTTGTCTGCCTCCCGTGCCTCACTACGTTGTCTGCCTCCCGCGCCTCACTACGTTGTCTGCCTCCCGCGCCTCACTACGTTGTCTGCCTCCCGCGCCTCACTACGTTGTCTGCCTCCCGTGCCTCACTACGTTGTCTGCCTCCCGTGCCTCACTACGTTGTCTGCCTCCCGCGCCTCACTACGTTGTCTGCCTCCCGCGCCTCACTACGTTGTCTGCCTCCCGGCCTCACTACGTTGTCTGCCTCCCGTGCCTCACTACGTTGTCTGCCTCCCGCGCCTCACTACGTTGTCTGCCTCCCGCGCCTCACTACGTTGTCTGCCTCCCGTGCCTCACTACGTTGTCTGCCTCCCGTGCCTCACTACGTTGTCTGCCTCCCGTGCCTCACTACGTTGTCTGCCTCCCGCGCCTCACTACGTTGTCTGCCTCCCGGCCTCACACGTTGTCTGCCTCCCGTGCCTCACTACGTTGTCTGCCTCCCGTGCCTCACCACGTATTTTTTATATTGTCCCGTGTATGCGTATTGTATGCTTGTGATATTGCTGCACTGTACGTAACGTATGCAACTTCCGTCAATGTACTAAGTTTTTATTACACGGAAATGGCCTAGGAAATACAAACGTTTCTACCTCATATGCCACAAAGTTGTTATCTGCGAAAAGTTGGATCTCCTCCGATGTATACGATTTTCGGATATAACGTCCCTCCCTCCCACCAATTGTGCTCGTGTATAGGTATGGGTTTACTTGTAAATGGAGCTAAATAAACAGACTATTCTCTCAACCTTGCGTTACCATAGTCTCATTAATGCAGAACTGAGTAAGTGTCATTCGTAAACAGAATTCTCTCCGATGCTCACTCGTTGTGTAGCCGATACAGTGTCACATACTGTGTCAGCCATCTACGTGCCAAATACTAGTTTACCAATGCCTATGTCTACATCACTAGTTGTGCTAGCCTCACCGGCATGCAACTACGTTGTCTGACCATGTGTGGTCTATATTGATTTCTCCACAGTGCGTATACGTTTCTTCGAATGCCCATACTGGTCTGCCTCCCGTGCCTCACTACGTTGTCTGCCTCCCGTGCCTCACTACGTTGTCTGCCTCCCGTGCGTCACTACGTTGTCTGCCTCCGTGCCTCACTACGTTGTCTGCCTCCCGCGCCTCACTACGTTGTCTGCCTCCCGTGCCTCTATACGTGTCTGCCTCCCGTGCGTCACTACGTTGTCTGCCTCCCGTGCCTCACTACGTTGTCTGCCTCCCTGCCTCACTACGTTGTCTGCCTCCCGCGCCTCACTACGTTGTCTGCCTCCCGTGCCTCACTACGTTGTCTGCCTCCCGTGCGTCACTACGTTGTCTGCCTCCCGTGCCTCACTACGGTTGTCTGCCTCCCGCGCCTCACTACGTTGTCTGCCTCCCGTGCCTCACTACGTTGTCTGCCTCCCGTGCCTCACTACGTTGTCTGCCTCCCGTGCCTCACTACGTTGTCTGCCTCCCGTGCCTCACTACGTTGTCTGCCTCCCGCGCCTCACTACGTTGTCTGCCTCCCGTGCCTCATAAAGTTGTCTGCCTCCCGTGCGTCACTACGTTGTCTGCCTCCCGTGCCTCATACGTTGTCTGCCTCCCGTGCCTCACTACGTTGTCTGCCTCCCAGCGCCTCACTACGTTTTCTGCCTCCGTCGCCTCACTACGTTGTCTGCCTCCCGTGCGTCACTACGTTGTCTGCCTCCCGTGCCTCACTACGTTGTCTGCCTCCCCGCCCTCACTACGTTGTCTGCCTCCCGTGCCTCACTACTTGTCTGCCTCCCGCGCCTCACTACGTTGTCTGCCTCCCGCGCCTCACTACGTTGTCTGCCTCCCGTGCCTCACTCGTGTCTGCCTCCGTGCCTCACTACGTTGGGCTGCCTCCCGTGCCTCACTACGTTTTCTGCCTCCCGTGCCTCACTACGTTGTCTGCCTCCCGCGCCTCACTACGTTGTCTGCCTCCCGCGCCTCACTACGTTGTCTGCCTCCCGTGCCTCACTACGTTGTCTGCCTCCCGTGCCTCACCACGTATTATTTTAATTTCCCTGTATGCGTATTGTATTTGTGATAGCTGCATGTACGTAAGTATGCAAACTTTCATCTAATGTAACAAAGTTTATTATACACGGAAATGGTAGGAAATAGCAAACTTTCACCTCATATACCGAACAAAGTTTGTTATATGCGAAAAGTTTGGATCCCTCGGATATAACGAACTTTCGGATATAACGTCACCCCCTTCCCACCAATTGGCTCGTTATAGGTAGGGTTTACTGTAAATGGAAATAAATAAACAGACTAATTTCTCAATTGCTGTTACCATAGTCTCATAAATGCAGAACTGAGATAAGTGTCATTCGTAAACAGAATTCTCTGAAGATGCATCTCTGTTGTGTAGCGATAACAAATGTCACAATTACTGTGTAAAAATATAATAACAAAGCCATCAATCAGTAGACTAGCATGCAAAAACCTGAACTAGTTATACCAAGCTAATGGTCATATATATAATTTTAACATAGATAATTAAGAATACTGAATGACGTTATGGAAGTTTACAAACAGGTGCAGATAAACACTGAGGCAATAGGCAACTGCACTGAGTATTAAGATCTTGTTCTAAATGTCCATAAATCTTGATCAGATAGGTAATTTGCGAACAGTAGGGTTCTAGCGACCAATAGTTGATGATATTTTAACCAAAATAAGGTAAATATTAAGTGTTCTTACATTGAATATCAGGCTTTTACAAATAAAACCAATGGTTTTGATATACTCATGTCCAAATCATGAACATTGGCTTGAAGAAATAGTATTTGAAACTATGCTCCACTCCTGCATATCCTGATAGCCTCTAAGGATGTGTTGCGTCAAAATATTTGGGTGAATATATTTCTTCATTG